>SJYO01038983.1:25549966-25922733 GCA_006410555.1 Capra ibex
TGGTACAGTTTTGAGTAAAAAGGCGTTTTTTAAAGAAGCTTTCCAGTTTTGTGGACAAAAACCTTTTTTATAAAAGATCATTTATAATTCTGTTTTAAAATGTGAGGCAAGAAGAATTACTTCATGTGGGATCTGAAGAATCTTGGTTAACAGTTTCATGTAAGTCCTCTCCTAAAACAGCAATAACTGAACCTGAAAGTTTTGATTTTACCTTGTTTGACTAATCACTAGTAAGTAATATCAGAACATTTTATAAATGATATCAAAGAAGAGTCAACAATGATGCATTTTATTTTTTAACATGAGAAGGATAATTGGTTTCTATAATAAGAATAGTTCAGGAGACTTTATAAACCTTCCTTTCAACTTTTCTTGACTGGAAATAATGCCATTTATAAAGGAATACTTTTACGTTTTCCCCTTTTTTATGTTGGTTAATAGAACACAGAGATGTTTAGGAAAATGCTTGCTGATGAGGTTTATTCTGATCTATATTAAAAGCATAGAGGTTGCATTTCAGATCACTCTGTTTTATTAGCATGGTCTATTTAATCATACTTGAGACTGTCCTGTGCCTGATTGTTGTCCTGAGCTGAGTTCAGGGATTTTGCATTGGGCAGGAAATCATGCATTGAGAAGTTTATAACCACAATTATTTAAGCGTAATCTGAAAATATCTAGCCCAAAGGTAAGTTGCTATTTTCATCACAGTTGCCTGTGCCCAGGAAATAAGGTATATTCTTTATAATTGGATTGTTTTTTCCCACTTACAACTGGAAACAAAACAGAAGGAGTGCCATAAATTTGAAAAAGCAGAATGTACTGTTCTCAACATACTGTAACCAAAAGGAGAAATTTTAATGTGTCTCTGTGTGTATGATACAGCATGCTTGGGGCTGGTGCATGGGGATGACCCAGAGAGATGTTATGGGGAGGGAGGTGGGAGGGGGTTCATGTTTGGGAACGCATGTAAGAATTAAAAATTTTAAAATTTAAAAAATAAAAAACTAAAAAAAAAAGAAAAAGAATGCGCATGTAAGGTCTGAATAAGGCTTTTTCCAACATGGTCAGTAGAAAATGGACATCAAGTTTGAACAGATAAAGCATAGACAGCCTTATTGTGACTGAAATGCTTTTAGGTTCTGTGCCAGTTTTCCACCACTGTGTACTTTGTTGCTATTTAAAACTGTATCAACTCTAAGAGAAGAATAAATTATTTGTGATTTTAAAAAAATAAAAATAATCATAATAATAAATAAATAAATAATTTTAAAAAGCATAAAAATGCAAAATCTAAAGGAAGGCATGGTTAAAATAATAATTTTGCATTTATACAATATAGGTATAATGGTTGATGAATCAATTTATAAAATAAACATTAGAGAAATGTAAAATATAAATATATTCACTAAACCGAACAAAATAATAAGGCGTATCGTATTAAACACATAGTAGTATCAGGATTAAGTTTGGATGCACATTGCAAAAACTAAAACAACTATATCTTTAGCAAGATAAACTTGATTTTTCTCTCCCACTGGAACAAAGCTATGGGTGGGCCAGCCAGAGCTTGGGTGGTATCTATCTCCAAGGTTACATGATTGTCCAATACAACTGCCAGAGTTCCAGCCATCACAACTAAAATCCAGACAACAGTTAGGAAGAAAGTAGGGAAGGGAAGAGTCCCGTCTCTCAGTTAAATCAGCTCCTTGAAGCAGTCTTCCAGGAAATTCCTCTTACTGATCTGCTTGCATCTCTAAGTCACTTCTCATGACTAAGAGCACGGGTGGGCAGGAAATTCATTCCTGTAGCTACTGGCCTCATGGCTATATAACAAACTATTTTCAGTTTTGAAAGAGAAGCAGGGAATAGATCATTTTGTAGGGAGCCTGCAGCGCCTGCCTTAAAGAACAATCTTTTCTGAATGGATTAGGATAAACATCTGGGCACAGTGTGGGAGCCAGGAGGAAGGAACAGCAATGAGAAACAGCTAGATGGACCTGAACTGTGCTCAAGAAAAAAGAGGCAGACTGGTCAGTAGAGATCTTCTAAGGATTGAAGTGAGGATTATACGCACCACATGACACAATTTGTTTTGAAAACTGCTTTTCCAACCCAGGTCCCAAATTTCTCTCAATTCTTCAGCTTCTAAATACCTTGTTTTGGTTACCTCACATTCTGACCTACCTGTCTCACCTTCCTTATTTCTGTTCACCTCACTTCTCCATCTAGTCCACCAGCATTGCAAGATCCAGTACTGAGGAGTTAGCAACACTTTCTAGAAGTGAGTAGAAACACGATGACTATTTCTACTTTAGTATTTGTTTGTCTTTATCAAGCTCTTCTGAAGGACAGAGATGGCTAGAATTATGGATATCTCACGTTTGAGGCCTTTTAAAAATCATTTCTTGTTACATTGGTCTGTTGGTGGTGATGCAGTCTCATAGTTGTTCTAAGTCTGAGAAAGTATTTTATCTTGTTTTTGATATCGATTTTTTTGGGGTATAGAATTCTGTATGTATCTTAATTAGAGGATAATTTCTTTACAATATTATGATTGACCTAGGACAAATATTTTCGCAATTCATATGGAAATTTTAAATTGGTTATTGGATATGGTAAATTTTACCCTTTGGATGCTGGATATTTTTTAATTTTTATAGATTATTTCTGGTACTGTTTGCAAACACTGTTAATATCTTGGAAACAGTTGTATTTTTTGAAGGCTTGCTGTTCAGTTTTTTGTTTGTTTGTTTGTTTTAGCTGATATGACAGCTAAATTAGACAAGGTTTACAATCCCCCTCTAGTAAGGCATATTGTCTTCAGGACCATACTGATGTCATGGGAATTATGAGTAATTTCCATGCTGGTGAGTGGGGATACCATTAGACTTGGCTCAATTTGAGACTCAAGGATTGTTCTCTATAATACTGACCAGTATTATCAACTTTCTGCTGAAAACTGAATGGTATCACCTGCACACTCCCAGAGTTCTCTGTGTGTAGCTCTCTCCTGTGAATCCTAACTATCTAGAGTCTCAAATCTCTCTTCTTGAGGAGACTGTTTGTCTCTGCCTAGATACCCCTTCCATGTATGTATTGGAAACTGTTTATAGAGTTGGGGCAATTGTAGAACTCACCTTGCTTGTTCCCTGCCTCAGGAATCCATACTCTACTGCCTGACTTTTGATGTAAAAAACTTCTCTTTCTTTTATCTCTTCTACTTTCAAGTTGTTTGGGATAGGAGGATAAATGTGTCCTTTGCTCCTTTATGTTTATCAAAATGGAGGTCCCCCTGCAATCAGAACTCATTGAATGTCTTGTGGATTCTAGGCACTGTGCATGGGTGCAAACTTGATCAGGGATATGTCTTGGGGCCTTGGGGAGCCCTGGTTTGCGGGAGAAACATGACAATTATAACTAGCATTTGCTATGGGGTATGTTCAGTTCAGTTCAGTCGCTCAGTCATGTCCAACTGTTTGCAACCCCATGGACTGCAGCACGCCAGGCTTCCTTGTCCTTCACCAACTCCTGGAGCTTGCTCAAATTCCTGTTCATTGAGTCGGTGATGCCATCCAGCCTTCCCATCCTCTGTCGTCCTCTTCTCTCCTGCCTTCAATCCTTCCCAGTAATAGGGCCTTTTCTAATGAGTAAGTTCTTGACATCAGTTGGCCAAAGCATTGGAGCTTCAGCTTCACATCGGTCTGTCCAGTGAATAGTCAAGATTGATTTCCTTTAGCATTGATTTGTTGGACCTCTTTGTAGTCCAAGGGACTCTCAAGAGTCTTGTCCAATACGACAGTTCAAAACTATCAGTTCTTCATTGCTCACCATTCTTTATGGTCCAACTCTCACATCCATACATGACAATTGGAAACATCATAGCTTTGATTATATTGAACTTTTTCAGCAAAGTAATATCTCTGCTTTTAAAAATGCTGCTAGGTTTGTCATAGCTTTTCTTCAAACAAGCAAGCAAGTTTTAATTTCATGGCTGCAGTTATCGTCTGCAGTGATTTTGGAGCCTCCCAAAGTAAAGCCTCTCACTGTTTCCATTGTTCCCCCATCTATTTGCTGTGAAGTGGTGGGACCAAATGCCATGATCTTCATTTTCTGAATGTGGAGTTTAAGCCAAATATTTCCCTCTCCTCTTTCACATTCATCAAGAGGCTCTTTAGTTTCTCTTCACGTTCTGCCATGTGTCTTCTGCATATCTGTGATTATTGATATTTCTCGCAGCAACTGTGATTCCAACTTGTGCTTCAGCCAGTTGGGCATTTTGCATGACTTACTCAGCATATAATTTAAATAAGCAGGGTGACAATACACAGCCTTTACGTACTCCTTTCTCGATTTAGAACCAGTCTGCTGTTCCAAGTTCAGTTCTAACTGTTGCTTCTTGACCTGCATACAGATTTCTCAGAAGGCAGGTAAAATGGTCTGGTATTCCAATCTCTGTAAGTTTTCCACAGTTTGTTGTGATCCACACAGTCAAACGCTTTTGCATGGTCAGTAAAGCAGAAGTAGGTATATTTCTGGAATTCTCTTGCTTTTTCTATGATCCAACAGATGATGGCAATTTGATCTGTGGTTCCTCTGCCTTTTCTAAATCCAGCTTGAAGATATGGAATTTCACAGTTCATGCTTGGAGAAATTACTTTGGTAGCATGTGAGATAAGTGCAATTGTGTGGTAGCTGAACATTCTTTGAAATTGCCTCTCTTTGGAATTACAGTGAAAATGACCTTTCCAGTCCTGTGGCCACTGCTGAGTTTTCCAAATTTGCTAGCATATTGAGTGCAGCACTTTAACAGCTTCATCTTTTAGGATTTGAAATAACGAAATTCCATCACCCCCACTATTTTTGCAAATAGTTATGCTTCTTAAGGCCCTCTGGACTTCACATTCAGGATGTCTAGCTCTAAGTGTGAAGAAGCCAATGGCACCCCACTCCAGTACTCTTGCCTGGAAAATTCCATTGACGGAGGAGCCTGGAAGGTACAGTCCATGGGGTCGCTGAGGGTTGGACACGACTGAGCGACTTCACTTTCACTTTTCACTTTCATGTATTGGAGAAGGAAATGGCAACCCACTCCAGTGTTCTTGCCTGGAGAATCCCAGGGACAGGGGAGCCTGCTGGGCTTCCGTCTATGGGGTCACAGAGTCAGACACGACTGAAGTGACTTACCAGCAGTAGCAGCTCTAGGTGAGACACCATCATGGTTATCTGGGTCATTAATTTTTTTTTTGTATAATTCTTCTATATATTCTTTCAACCTCTTCTTAATATTTTCTGCTTTTTTAGGTCCACGCCATTTCTGTCTTTTATTTGGCCCATCTTTGCATGAAATGATCCTTCCCTACCTCTAATTTTCTTGAGTAGATCTCTGGTCTTTCCTATTCTATTGTTTTCTTCTATTTCTTTGCACTGATCATGTAGGAAGGCTTTTTAAAAATCTCTTCTTGCTATTCTTTGGAACTCTGCATTCAGATGGATAGGTCTTTCTTTTCTCATTTGTCTTTACTTCTCTTCTTTTGTAAGTTAGTTCTAAGGCATCCTCAGACAACCATTTTGCATTTTTGCATTTCATTTTCTTGGAGATGGTCTTGATGAGGTATGTACAGATCAAAAAAATGAAGATCACTGCATTCAGTCCCATTATTCCATGGCAAATACATGGAGAAACAATGAAAACAGTGACAGGCTTTATTTTCCTGGGGTCCAAAGTCACTTCAGTTAGTGACGGCAGCTGTGAAAAAAGAGACGCTTACTCCTTGGAAGAAAAGCTATGAAAAATCTTGACAGCATACGAAAAAGCAGAGACATTACTTTACCAGCAAAAGTCTGTACACTGAAAGCCATGGTTTTTCCAGAAGTAGTGAGAAGATGTGAAAGTTGGACCATAAAGAAAACTGAGCACCAAAGAACTGATGCTTTTGTGCTGTGGTGTTGGACAAGATTCTTGAGAGTCCCTTGGACTGCATTGGAGATCCAACCAGACCACCCTAAAGGAAATCAGTCCTGAATATTCATTGGAAAGACCGATGCTGAAGATGAACCTCCATTACTTTGGTCAATTGATGGGTAGAACTGATTCATTATAAAAGGCCCCAGTGCTGGGAAAGATTAAATGCAGGAGGCAAATGGGAAGACAGAAGACAAAATTGTTTGATGGCACACCAACTTGATGAACATGAGTTTGAGCAAGCTCTGGGATTTAGTGATGGACAGGGAAGCCTGGCATGCTGCACCCTATGATATAGCAAAGAGATGGACATGACTGAGAGACTGAACTGAACTGATGTACAGAGGACAATCAGGGAGCAGGCAGAAGTCTTTAAGGAAGGAGGAAGGAACTATTCCTAGATAGCTGACAATGATGGGTCAGCAAGCGGTTTCAAGCTGGAGAAACTGTAGGGAAACAATTCTATGCCAGGTGGAAAGAATGGTAAGAGAAAGGCAGGGTGGCAGTGCTGGGACTTCCCAGAGGACAAGATCCCTGTTCTACTAAACTTTATCAATGCTCAATATTGTTAGGTGTTTGGAAACATGAGTTTTGTTTTGGAAGTGGTAGAGTAATATTCAATGGAAGGACTGATGCTGAAGATGAAGCTCCAACACTTAGGCCATCTGATGTGAAGACCCAGCTCTTTGGAAGAGACCCTGATGCTGGGAAAGATTGTGGGCAGAGAAGAGGGAATAAAAGGATGAGATTGTGAGATGTCATCACTGACTCAAAGACATGAGTTTGAGGAAACTCTGCAAAATAGTGAAAGACAGGGAAGCCTATTTTGTTGCCAAACATGTAATCACAAAGGATCAGACATGACTTAGCAACTGAACAATACCAATGAGGACACAGAGTCCACTGAAGGCTCTGGTCCTGGTTGGAGTGGAGAAAGACTTGAGTGGAAGGGGAGGCTTCCCATCCTCTGGTGCAGGTCCTTGAATCCAAGACAAGAAGCACGAGATTTTGAATGTTTTACCAAACATTGTTTTCCAAAAGCACAAAAAGTGTTTTCTGCAGGAGAAAGAGCTTTGACTGAGTTTGTTCTCTAGATTTTACTGAGGGATTTGAAAGGGATTGGGGGCGGGCTGAGTCTGCAAAAACCAGGTGACCAGCTGCTGTAGGGCAAGGCTTGTGGTAGACATTCTGCACTAGGTGGAAAACGAATCCAGAAAAAGTGTTCCTTCTGGCATGTAGATGCCAATGTATCACATTATTTCAGCAGATCACTTCAATGTTGTTTGTGGGCAAGCTAGAAATGGACGGTGCTTTTGTCAGTTTCTGTGGGTAGTTAGATGACTAAATACCTGGTTACTTCATTGCATGGTTGAAATCATGCTTGAGAAAGAAAACTAGATCAAGTCCACACATATTTGGTAGTTAAACAGCAAGCATAGGAAGGTTTCTAAGGCAACTGTAGGTAATTTAAACATGAGGGGCCAAATAGGGACAGTTTCGTTTAACAAGCTGAGATTGGACTGTACAGGTTGCCATAGTTGTTGCTATGACAAGAAGCCATCACAGCTAGTTGTTGCCACCCTGGAGATGTGCAAAATGGAAAAGAGACCAAAAGCCTTACAACTCGCCTTGCAGTGTGATTTCAGGCTAGAAGTAGTTGACAAAGAAAGGCTGACTGGTAAGGCTGAGGAAGGGAGTGATCTGAGCCAGCAATCATTAGCTCTTGTGGGAGCCCAGAAAACAGAAGCATCGGTTCAGTCAGAGTTCTGGGTCAGGTTCAGAGATAGATGCTATTTGGCTTGAATCAATATTTAGCCTTGGGGATGGCAGCCATAACCTCTAAACAGAAGATTTCCCTCTCCCCAGGTGGCAGAATAATTCATATTTGTTCCAGACTCAGGAACCCAGAAAGCCCTCTCAGGGCCACTTGTTCTCAGCAAGTACACATGCAATCTAGAAGGTGGAACTATCATCATGGTGCCCATTTTCCAGATGAGAAAACTGAGGTTAAGTGACTTGATCAAGGTCACACTGCTAAGCACGTGAAAAGCCAAGCACAAACCCAGGGTAACAGTGCTCAAATTGTGTGTTTTTGCTCCACACCCACTGGGAGTGGTGGGTGGTGATCTGGCACCAAACTTAGGCAGAAGCAAGCAGTTTTCAGGCTTAAATTGAAGTAGTGAGGAAAACCACTAGACCATTAAGCTATGACCTAAATCAAATCCTTTATGAATTTATAGTGGAGATGAAAAATAGATTCAAGGGATTAGGTCTGGAAGTTTTAAACAGATTCTAAGGACCGTATATCAAAAGAAGCTCTCTACTAAGTAGTGGGATTAAACCCAAAGACGACTCCTTATATGTTCGAAGGGGTAACCATTGAAGATTGAATATTGATGGAATAGAGTAGGGTGTCTTGGGTCTACTATCATTCAAGGTCACCTTTCCGGAGATTTCAGGGGTAACCGTGTCGTCGACACACGGTTCGCCAAATGTTGATAGTCAGGACTCTGGTCCTGGGTACTTGTAGTGGTCCGTCAATGTAGGGGGATGGGTCGTCTCCGTTGGAGTAGTAGGAGTCGTTCTCGGTGGAGACTCGGTGAACAGGTGACTAACCGTAACTCAGAATAAGACCTTGTTCACAAGACCTCGTACACGTCAGAGGGAATAGGTTTTTTACCCTTTGACTTGGAACCCCACATACTGAGTGGAATCGACACCCATTCAATCACTTCTGAACCCTGGGTCCTTAAGACCAAGGGTCCGATCCTCTGAAGGTTTTTCCCTTTCTACTCTCTTTTGAGGTAACGTAAGTGAAGATCCATCGAGAGTCTACAGACGTTCGTGGTCTCACCTTCAAAGAAAGGTCAACGGGGAGTTCAGACCAAGGTTAAAATAGTCGTCTGGACGGAGGTACCTCGTCGTCCTTTCGTTACGAGTCCCGACAAAGAAGACCCAAGGTCCGTGTCACCCTCTCGAGGTCGACATCACTGGGATCCTCCCGTAGTACATACACCACTGACTGAATGAGGGTTGAGTCTAGGAGTCTCAAGGGTGAGGAGTAAGTGTGTCCTGTCTAGGAACCGACTGACCCATTGTACTTGGACGTAAGTCTCGCTCTTCGTAAGAGAAGAGTCGGAAGACCTATACACGGAAAACAAAGGAGTCCCTTGGTGACCGACTCGCTTCAGCCCAAGACTCTGATCGGACCTACGTCCCCTACACAAGGGTGAAACTACGAGGTTTATCTGGAACCTCTAAGATTCCGGAACTCTCTTAATGTTAGTGGGAATATAAAACATCCGTGAAACAAAATACTTAGACCAACCTCTTTTTCCTGTCTGTGTGTCCTGTTCCGACCTGTAGAGACCCAGGGTCGACTGACACTAATCTCAAGGTCGGTGGTCCGAAGTATCAGTCCACGACTACAATAAGTGTTCGGTGGAAACTTCTTCTTTATCTCCTTTCTCAAAAACCACACCAGTTACCCGGCACCCTTAGGGTACCCCGTTCTACTTTGTTCTCAGTAATGAAAAAAGAAACGAGATAGTCAAGGAACCGAAAAGATGAGGACTCTTGTTCATGTACCTCTATCAGTCTCCGTAACCACCACGGGGACCGTGGACTACGAAGACCACTATTGGTCAAACACCTGTTCAGGGACTCAGGTCTCGTATAAATCGGAGCACTATTTCGGAGCAAGAGGGAAGAACCCTTTCGACTGTACCGAGTAATAACGATTGAGTGTTGACTTCGTGCCCTACTCCAGTACCAACTGGTCATATGGTTCAAGGTTCGTACCTTCGTTCTCACCGTCGCTTTCTCATCGGCCAATAATTTGTACCAATGTAACCAGGAATAGTCCCCGATGAAGGGTGTACATCTTACAAAAAGAGGGTCTTAAAACGTACCGTTACAGGAAGACGTGTAAGTCGTAGTAGAGTTTACTTAGAGAGAGTCCGAACGAAAGGGACCGGTGACGTGAGAGGGTTCGTGTCTGGTTCTAGGTTTACACGGATCTTTGAAGGGAGGTAGTTTTGTTATTAATATCAATGTTTACACCTTTCCACCCTCTCTCTATTTACCTCTCAAACTCTAATTATATACACATGATGAAATAAATTATCTATTAGTTGCCATGTCGTGTCCTTAAGGTGAATTATCAGACATTATAGGACATACCCTTTTCTTAGATTCTTTGTTTCCTATGTACACAGACATATTCCTTTAATTAAAGGGTATATTGATTATAATTATGTTGTGACATTTAGTTGATGTGAGGATATATTTAATTTTGGACTTACTTTTTTTTTTACGAGTGTACATCTCTAGGTACCTCAAGAAATCTGAGTGTCCTAAAGTCTATACTACGACCTCTACCGTCTGACCCACGTCTTTACCTCTGTAATAGACTCCAAAGTAAAAGGACTCGAAACCACGGAAAACGAAGATCACAGTGGAAACTAAACAGAAACCTCTAAGATTATGTTCCCGAACCTCTGTGGTCAACCCACAATCAACTTCCTACTCTCCCTCCGCGATCAGCCTCTCACTTTAGGGTCGAGGCATCGGAACCCAACCCCGTACAAACTCCGTGTTGAATATAGGGTTCAAGGGACACTTTTGTCCGACATCGAAGGGAGAGGTACTGAACGTACTATAGGCTGGGTCTGACCAAAGTAGGAAAGAGTACAGGACGAAGGGCACTCTGGAGTGACCAAAGAGACCCTCTTAGAAAAAAAAAAAACGGTCGTGATCCAGAAGAACCTTTCCTGAGACTACGATCCTCCCTGATCCCCGTCCTCCTCTTCCCTTGCTGTCTGCTACTCTACCGACCTACCGTAGTGACTGAACTACCTGCACTCAGACTGACTTGAGGACCTCAACCACTACCTGTCCCTCCGGACCGCACGACGCTAAGTACTCGGCGTTTCTCAACCTGTGCTGACTCTTTGACTTGACTTGACTTGACACCAGAAGAAACACTTCTTCTCTCACCATGGGGTGAGGTCATGAGAACGGACCTTTTAGGGTACTTACCTCCGTGGACCTTCCGACGTCACGTACGCCACCGACTCCTAGTCTGTGCTTACTCGCTGAAGTGAAAGTACGTAACCTCTTCCTTTACCGTTGGGTGAGGTGACAAGAACGGATCCCTTTGGGTCCCTGCTCCCTCGGACCATCCGACGACAGATACCCCTGATCGTCTCATTCTGTTCTGACTCCACTGAATCGTCGTCGTCGTCCAGAAGTGACGACGAGTCCTGAAGACATAACAGTCGCTCGTCCCCGATGAGAATAACGTCACGTGACCGAAAAGTCAGGACACGAAGAGAACTATATCTAGTGTCCGAGATCCAGTGAGTCCGAGTCTTCAAAACCCAGTGGCCTAATCCCTAATCAACGGGACCTCGTAAAGGTTAGAACGGTCTGGTCCAGAGTTTACGTATAGAATTCGTGACCTAGTTTTCCCTTTTGTGAGGCCTTCCTTAAACTTTATTGAGTGAAAATGTACTTTGATCCGTGGTACCGGATAAATATTCCTCTGACTCTCTCCTAACAGGGACGAAGTTCGTTGGAGGACTCTAGTCCTGACTGACTCCAAGGGGAGGGTTCCCAAGGATGTCCTAGAACTTCGACAGGACGGTACACGAAACAAGAACGAAGTCAAAGACTTAGGATGTGATCTCGTGTCGAAGGTCTCCCGTCCCGACAGTGAAATGAGAGAAGATTCATATGTACATATCTATAACAGAGTAAGTCTAGGATTACAGTTCTGTGCCGATTGTGTTTCTAGTTAATAAGATAACACTCACAATCCGATGTCCAAGTTGCTGATATTAGTTTTGGATTTATTGTAAAAGAATTTATGTTATGTTAAAGTTAAGAGACAATATATTACAATCACATCCAGAGAGGTGTCCCTACTCCCTGGTGTAAAAAGAACAGTGTAGAATGTGGACACGACGAATGGAAACTAGATTGTACCGATGAGGTCGAGGACAGTAATATAGACGTAAGGTCGATCACCCTGTCTTTTATTATGAAGGTAAACCTTCACTGTATAGTGTGGATGAGTTTAAGGAGACCGACTTCATAGAAGGTACTAGTACCGTTTGGACACCTACCACCCGTGTGTCCTCCCGTCCCCTTACAATAGAATGACTTCTTGTAAGTACTACTCATTGTTCCCCGTCGTAGGAAGTAAGTACAGAGACATTAAGTAAGAAGAAACCAAGAGGGGTGGGTCGAGAGTCAGACAAAATCGGACGTCTACACCTATACCTATTCAAATATTCTCTCTTGTACCGGGTCCGACATGTTTATGCCTGTTTTGTTCTTAGTTTTCTTCTATTCTTTCATATTTTTAAGTTTTAGATTTCCTTTCTCACGAATATTATTATTAAAATGTAAATATGTTAAATCCATATTACCAACTACTTTGTTAATAATTTTATTTTTAATCTCTTTACATTTTATATTTATATAAGTGATTTGGATTGTTTTATTATTCTGACATAGTATAATTTGTGTATCATCGTAGTCCTATTTCAAACCTATGTGTAACGTTTTGTGATTTTTTGATATTGAAATCGTTCTATTTGAACTAAAAAGAGAGGGAGACTTTGTTTCGACCCCCACCCGGTCGGTCTCGAACCCACCATAGGTAGAGGTTCCAATGTACTAACAGGTTAACGTCCTCAAGGTCGGTAGTGTTGATTTTAGGTTTGTTGTCAATCCTTCTTTCATCCCTTCCCTTCTCAGGGTAGAGAGTCGATTTAGTCGAGGAACTTACGTCAGAAGTTTCTTTAGGGAGAATGTCTAGAAGAACGTAGAGATTCAGTGGTCAGTACTGATTCCGTGTCTACATGTCTTTCCCGTCAGGATATCGATGACCCGAGTACCGATATATTGTTCGATAAAAGTCAAAACTTTCTCTTCGTCTCTTGACTAGTAAAACATCCATCGGACGTCGTGGACGGGATTTTTTGTTGTTGTTGTTATTGTTTACTTTAATTACATCATCAGACTTGGCGACCGGTGTCACACCCTCGGTCCTCTTTCCTCGTCGTTACTCTTTGTCGATCTACCTAGACTTGACACGAGGTGTTTTATCTCCGTCTGACCAGTCATCTTTAGAAGATTCCTTACTTCACTCCTAATGTGTATGGTGTACTGGGTTAAACAAAACCTTTGCCGAAAAGGTTGAGTCCAGGGTTTAGAGAGAGTTAAGAAGTCGAAGATTTATGGAACAGAAACAATGGAGTGTAAGACTGGATGGACAAAGTAGAAGGAATAAAAACCAGTGTAGTGAAGGGGTTATCAGGTGGTCGTAATGTTCTAGGTCATAACTTTTGAATCGTTGTGAAAGATCTTCACCCATCTTTGTGTTACTGATAAAGATGAAATCATAGACAAACAGGACTAGTTCCAGAAAACTTTTCTGACTTTACCGATCTTATAACGTCTAGAGTGCAAAGGAGATTTTAGGGTTGGTTCTTACACTGAAGGAACCTGGACCTCCCCTACGCAAGCCAAAACCTAGGTGTCCAAAATCGTCTTGTCACTCAGGGGACATATACTTGTTCAAGGTAAACTTCCCCACAAGTTTTTAGGGTTAAAGAAGTATTTAGGTCGTTTCAATGAATCCATCGGTTGATTCTGTTAACCGATATATAATGACATCAAAGTATCGAAATACTACGAAAAGTACGTTAATTATCTATTTTTTGTATGTGTTTGTTATTTTCTTTGTAAAATTTAGAACGTATGTACCTATCCCGTACCGTTGGGTGAGGTCATAAGAACAGACCTCTTATGGGTACCGTTCTCCTCGTATCGTATGACGTCAGGTATACAACTTTTAAGTCTGTGTCGACTCGTTGATTCGTGTGGAAATTTTTATCTTATCATCATCGTAGAGGAAATGGTGACGTAAATACGAAGGAAAGTCTGTCACATCCGAACTTTATTTTCAGGACGTGATAACATGAGGTATGTCAAGACATGTCATTTCATGTGTTTACGTGTGGTTTAACAGAATGTATACGGGTGCTGTTACACACATTATAGACACTTAATTGACCACGCTAACGTGTACTTTACGTGAAAATGTACAAACTTTCAAAAGATGAACTTGCAAACATACATTGTTTGAACGATGTGTCCAAAAGTCACTTACATCCATCACTTCCTTCTTCTCTCCTCTCATTCCTCGACGGACAAGAAAGGGAAAAACGCACATAATACCGGTGAGACTTATCCTTAAAAAAACCCACATTAACTCCGGGCCACATACCCTTGTACCGGCGTTCACTGTCTCCTGGTTCTAGGATCCTCCATCCTGTTCTCGGCACCAACTAACTTTTCTCGGTTCTCACGTTTTATCCTCCTTTGTTCAAAAGTGTCCAAATACACCTTCTGAGCCGTTTATAGTAGACCGGAAAACACATCACTAACTCGACACAAAATCTCCTCGTCAGGGACAAAGGGTCCTACTCGTTCTCTCCTCTGACTTGGCACTTTTAGTTTGTACATGCAGATCATAACAGATACATACAGTTTATACAGATCATAACTTCTCTATATTCAGGACATTAAATAGACGAGGAAGGACCCGTCTTAATCGAAACATTTTCACCCTTCCAGACGTGATACGATCGTGGAAGAAGAAGACAGGTCACTTGTAACTGAAGATTACGGTAAAGAAATACTTGTCTCCACATGAAACATACTAACTTCAGAAGATTTAATGACAAGGAATATTTGAAAACCACGACAAGACCCGGGTCCGTGTATCTCGGGACCTCGGACCGTCCGAGACAAAGTCGAAGTATCACGTCACATACCCTTAGACGACAGCAGACCCCGGACCCAATATAGAAGTCAGACCCAAGTGTACACTCCCCAATTAAGATCAACAAAATTGAGATAATAGAACGAGAAATAGAAGTCAAACAGGGTACAAGAAAGAAGGGTACAGAGTAAAATAGGGACTGAAGAAACACTGACTCATCCAAAAGCCTAGGGGAAGATATAGGAAACAGTGAAATAAGTGACATTGACAAAAAATTCATCAAAATTCTAGGTACCATACGTAGAAATTGAACGGTCAGGTAGTAATAATTAATACTATTAATAATTTAATAAATAAGTAAATAGTAAAGAAACAGATATGACCCTGAATCACACCGTACGTCCTAGAAGGAACACCATCCCTGAGAGACAGACTCCTCCCATTCGAGTCATGAACGTCACACATTTGAGATAAAATCTATACGTCCGTATCAACGAGTCACCGTACACCGTAGAATCAAGAGACCGTTTCCTTGTTTTGAAAAGGTAATCGTTTACGTAACGTAACGTTACGGTTAGGCATTTGTGACCTGGTGGTTCCTTCAGGGATATAAATTGAAAATTATGTATAATGTACAAATAGTAAAACCCATCACAAGTAAGGAGGACATCTAGGTCTAAAAGTGAAACAAATTTAAGGAGGACTGAACTCTGGACAATTTTTTGTAAATAATGTAACCAGACAACCACCGCTACGTCAGAAGATCAACGACAGACAGACTCTTTCATAAGATAGAACAAAAACTATACATAAAAAGAACCCATATCTCAAGACTCAGTTAATATAAAGAGAGTCGTTAATTCTAGACCGTGGTCACATGGGACCAATTGTAACAAAGTAAACGGATTAGACGACAGTAAGGGTAAAAAACAAGATGACACAGACAAAAAGGAAGACCAATGTAAAGAAACCAACTAACAGAATTAGGTACTTAATACTACACGGAAACATCTCAACAGTATAAAAAACAGAAGCTCAATTTACTCAAAGACACAATTACCGAAATTTCGAAGTAGTATGGACCTTTAAAAAGTTGGTCACTAATACTTCAAGAAACGAAATAAGAGGACAGAAATGAAAGACACACTAAGGTAAATGTATATAAAATCGTGAGAATTTCACTGAAGTTTTCAGAGACTACGTGTTAATTTAAAAGGGGTCACAGAAACGTAAAAATAAAATGTACAGAGATAAATTACATGGGTCATAAGAAGTCGAAGTACTTATCTTCTTAATAACTACATCATTCGTGAAATTACAGGAAGGTCGATTAATACATTGTATATAGAATGAACACAAAAATGATTACCTAAAACGGGACCAATACCTATAAAAGAACGAAGAAATACGTCGACCTAAAAAAAAATTTAAATAAATAAATAGAATTAGTCTCTTATTAATGGAATGTTATAACTCTACTTTGATCCTGTTTATACAATTGTTAATTATGTCTTTAAAATTTAACCTAACACCTACACCAGTGAAATGTAAACCTACGACTTATCAAAAATTGTCACAAACGTTTGTCACTTTCCTTATTAAAAAATATTCAATAAGGAAAGTGACAAACGTTTGTGACAATTAAAGAACCTTTGTAACGTAAAAAACTTCCGAACGACATTACAAAAAGTTCGTCTCTACTTTGTTCGGAAATCTGGTCCAAATGATAAGGGGTGATCGTTCCGTTATAACAGAAGTCCCGGGATAACTAGAGTACCCTTAATACTCATTAAAGTCCCTGTCAGGATTCTACCACCTCCTTGTCCTGTCCCTCTTGTGAAAGAGGGGTTTTCTAAGTAGTTTTCTTGCAAACTTACGACTCATTTAAGATGTTTTGATGAAGACTTACGTCCGTCTCCTATAGTCCGTGGGTCTTTTCGTCGGGTAACAGAAACTTTCCTCCATCCTTTTTACATTGTCTATTTTTCTCTCCGTCTTCTCCATCCCTACCTCTAGCCAGGACCTTTCCCTCAGAATTTTTTATCTCTTAGAAGGTTTGTGGTCCTTTGCGAGAGTGACCGCTCAGACACCACTCCGAACCTTGGAGTCTCCCGTTGTATTCACCCTCCTTTTTATTTATTTATTAAATTTGGGCGTCTAATATACGGGTTACCATTGAGGGTCGTCTCTTCGTCACATCTGCGGGTGTAGACGGTGATCGTTCGCCCCTGACCCGTCCCCCCACATCCGACGTAACGAATCTTGTTCCTGACCCTGACTTACAAGGTTCCCGTTAGACTCCCTTGATTGAACTCTATCGTTTGGCCTGGGACCCTATCCATTGGGCCGTTTTTCGGAATTTGATTCTGTGGAGGTCCTGTCGAGTGTCAGTTTCCTTACTCGTCTCCATCGACCGACACCTGGTCGTGTAGGGGATGGTGCCTGTCCACTCGCTCCCGTCGGCCTCGGTCTTCCCCCTTTAGTACCGGGGTCTCTCAGTAGTAGATGGTTTGACGTTCGTCGACGACGACGACGATTCAGTGAAGTCAGCACAGGCTGAGACACGCTAAGGAATCTGTCGTGGGGTGGTCCGAAGAGACAGGGTGCCTAAGAGGACCTTTCTTATGACCTTCGTCCGAAGCAACGATTGGTTCAGAAGAACCCTAAGACCTACCAGTTATAGGAGGACTCTTCCATCAGGACAACATGTGGGTCTTTTGACTCGTCGTCCCTACCCTCTCCGTTATTCATCCTCGTTGGTGTGAGCGGTTTGTGGACCAGTACCAGTGAACTCGCCGAGCCTGGACTCTTCCCTTGTTTTGTGAGCTAACGTCCGGGTTAGCTCAGACGTGGAAACAACTCATGGGTTCATTTACTTGGACTCGCCGAATCTGGACCCTTCATGTACGTTGGGTCCCGGGCGGAGTCTGTCAAGAGTCGTTTCGTTGGATCTCGGACTTGTCACATCTGACCCTTTCGTGTGTACGGACTCTGTGACCCTCGTGAGGGGTAGGTGCGGTCACTATAAACAAACGTCACAAAGAGGGAGGGGTGTCGTGCTCACTTGTCAACTCGGATTTTTTAACAGGTGGTGGTTGGGGAAACCAGTCCCGTCTTTACTCTGTGACTTTTCTGGTCGTTTGTCTTATTCCATGTTGTCTCCCTGGGTGGGACCTTCACTGTCCACGTTATCTAATTTTGGGACGTCAGTCGTGACTGATGTATCCTTCCCCGGGTATCTAGAACTCTTCATATTCGACCTTTTCCTTGATAGACTTTCACTTGACTACGGTGTGACAGGTGTTGTTGTGCTCTCTTTTAGGATCTATATAAAAATGACAAAAGTAAGAAATTTAAATAAAAAAAAATTAAAAATTCAGGAGATGATGAAGAAATAAAATAAAAAAAAAGAAAAAAAATTTAGAAAAAAAGAACCCCAACCATAGATAAGTAACAAAACAAAACAAAATAATAAAAATAAAAATGAAATAAAACGAAATGTTATGACATAACCAAAACGGTATATAACTGTACTTAGTCGGTGTCCACATGTACTCAAGGGTTAGGACTTGGGGGGAGGGTGGAGGGTGGGGTATAGTAGAGAGTCCTAGTAGGGTCACGTGGTCGGGGTTCGTAGGACATAGGACATAGCTTGTACCTTACCGTTAAGCAAAGAATGGACGATCATATCTATAAAGTTATTGTAAGAAGGTTTAGTAGGGTGGGAGAGGGAGAGGGTGTCTCAGATTTTCAGGCAAGATATGTAGAGACAGAGAAATGACAGAGCGTATCTCCCAATAGTAATGGTAGAAAGATTTAGTGTATATATCCACAATCATATGACATAACCACAAAAAGAAAGACCGAATGAAGTGAGACATTATATCCGAGGTCAAAGTAGGTGGAGTAATATTGACTAATGATGAGAAAATTTAAAGTAAAAATATTGTATGATAATGAAACTTTTTTTCTTTTTCTGGGATAAAGAATTTCGTTTGAAGATATATATATTAAAAACTATCAAAAAAAGAAATTATAACATAAAAACTCTAAGGTTGGAGATGAGATCTAAAAATTAGAAACGAAAAACCATAAACAATAGTTAAAACATGGAAATTCTTGGGTTAGAAGTCATTGGTAAAAATAAACCCTCTCTCTAGTGACCGGACTAAAGAGAAAGGGGGAAACCTAGAGGAAAAAGAGGTGGTTCAGCGGAGATAGAGGAAGGAGGGGGAAGAGAAGAGATGGGTTTAGACACTGAGAGACACACAAGGCCTACCGACTCTTGTGAATCCCTTGACTAATGACCGACCTAGATAGAGAGAGGAAAACTAGGGGGAAATAGGGGGGACCGGTGGAGACAAAGGAAGGAGGGAGAAGAGAAGAAACACATTGAGACACTTGTAGAGACTCCTTAGGTCTGACACCTCTCGTGTATTCCTTCACTGATGACCGATCGAACGAGAGAGGAGAAAACTAAGGGGAAGAAGATGAGGACCAGTGGAGATGGAGGGAAGGAGGGAGAAGAGAAGAGGTACATTGAGACACTTGGAGTGACCTACAGGGAGTGACACCTCTTTGAAAAGTAGAAATTGGATCTACAAAATAGTAACCACGACATATCTACCTTTACAGAACTCCGATGAAATTCTTATTCTAACTTTGGGTCTCCGTCCTCCGTATTCAGGTTTAGGACTGTTGTGGTCTCTTGAGGACTTAGGTCCCTTGTGATTAGCTATCCTTGAGTAGTTTACGGAGGTATGGATGTGACTTTGGTTCGTGGTGGGTTCCCGGTTCTTCAAGGTCTCTTTCTGTATGGTACTTTTAAGAGGTCGTTGTGTCCTTGTATCGAGACTCGAAGTTATATGTCCGACGTGTTTCCGTGAGGTTTGGGTACCTGTAGAGTATTAATTAATGACCTGTTAAGTAACGTGATGTCTCCCTTCTTTAGGTGGAGGTGGGTGTTCTTGTTGCTGTGTTCGAACGGATTTGTCCTTTGAAACTGTTCGGTAGGCAGGTTTGGGTGGGTGTCATTCCTTTGAGGTGTTATTTTTCTTGAGGCGTTTGACGGTCTTATACCTTTCCGCTGGTGTTTGTGTCGTTATATTTGTTCTTCTTCTCCGTGTCTTTATGGGTCGCCCATTTCCTTGTCTTATTTACAGGTGGTTTGGTTTGTTTTCTCCTTCTCTTTTCCTTATATAGACTATTTCTTAAGTTTTATTACTATCACTTTTACTAGGTTTTAGAACTTTTGTTATTCCTTTAGGTCTATTCATCGGACCTCTGTTCCTAACTCTTCTACGTTCTTTCCAAATTGTTCCTGTATCTTCTTTGTTTTTTCTCAGTTATATATTACTTATTACGTTATGTACTCAAGTTTTTCTTAAACCACCCTTGGTTGTCATCTTATTACCTCTATCTTCTATCTTACCGTCTTTAGTTACTTTGTCTCTCCTTTTTCTTTTTCTTTATATTTCTTTACTCCTATTAGAGTCTCTGGAGACCCTGTTACAATTTGGGGGGTTGTATTCTTAGTGTCCTCAGGGTCTTCTTCTTCTGTCTTTCTTTCTGGAACTCTTTTATGAACTCTATTATAAACTTTTGAAGGGATTTAACCCCTTCCTTTATTAGTACGTTCAGGTTCTTTAGGTCTCTCAGGGTTTGTCCTATTTGGGTTTCGGTTTGTGGGGTTCTGTGTATAATTAGTTTAATTGTTTCTAGTTTGTGTTTCTTGTTTATAACTTTCGTCGTTCCCTTTTGTTATTTATCGTCGTTCCCCTAAGGGTATTCCTTTTGTCGAATAGAAAGTTACCTTTGTGAAGTTTGGTCCTCCCAACCGTCCTGTATGAATTTCACTACTTTGCCTTTTAGGGATGTCGGGTCTACTGACATGGGTCTTTCCTAGAGTAAGTTTATACTTCCTCTTTAGTTTTCGAAATGTCTGTTCGTTTTCGACTCTCTTAAGTCGTGGTGGTTAGGTCGAGAAGTTGTTTACGATTTCCTAGAACAGATGTGTCCTTTGTGTCTTTCCCACATCTTTGAGTTTGGGGTTTGGTATTTCATTCACCGTTGCCCTAGTATGAATAGTTATTAATGGAATTTACATTCACCTATCTTACGGGGTTACCTCTTCCTTTACCGTGGGGTGAGGACATGAGAACGGACCTTTTAGGGTACCTACCTCCTCGAACCATCCGACGTCAGGTACCCCAGTGTTTCTCAGCTTGTGCTGATTCATTGAAGTGAAAGTGAAGAGTGAAAGTACGTAACCTCTTCCTTGACCGTTGGATGAGTTCACAAGAACGGACCTCTTAGGGTTCCTACCCCCTCGGACAACCCGATGACAGGTACCCCAACGTGTCTCAACCTGAACTGACTTCGTTGAATCGTCGTGGTCGTCGTCATCGTCGTCGTCTGACGGGGTTTGTTTTCCGTTTCTGACCAACTTACCTGTGTTTTTGTTCTGGGGATATATACAACAGATTTCTCAGAGTGAAACTTTGTGCCATGTGTGTGTCTCACTTTCACTTCCCGACCTTTTTCTATAAGGTACGTTTATCTCTGGTTTTCTTTCGTTCTCATCGTTATGAGTATAGTTTATTTTATCTGAAATTTTGTTTCCAACACTTTTCTCTGTTTCTTCCTGTGATGTATTACTAGTTGTATAGTTAGGTTCTTTTTTTATTTAATTTCTTTAGGTTTAACCTTTTCTTCTTCATTTTGAGAGTGACATCTTCTGTACTAGGAGATGTATCTTTTGGGATTTCTGAGGTGGTCTTTTAATGATCTCGATTTGTTAATTATACCATTTCAACGTCCTATATTTTAGTTGTGTGTCTTTAGGGAACGTAAAGATATATGATTATTACTCTTTTATCTTTCTCTTTAATTACTTTATTAAGGTAAGTGGTAACGTTACTTACTAATTTTATGAATTCTGATATAGATGGATTTCTTTGATTTCTGAATATATATCTTTTGATATTTTGTAACCACTTCCTTTAGTTTCTTCTGTGATTATTTACCTCTTTATATGGTACAAGTACTTAACCTTTTTAGTTATATCACTTTCACTCATATGATGGGTTTTGTTAGATATCTAGGTTACCTTTGGGAGCGTTTACATAAAAAATGTCTCGATCTTCTTTATTGTTTAAAGTATTATACATACCTTTATGTTTTTTTTGAAGCTTATCGGTTTCGTTAGAGCTCTTTCTTCTTACCTTGACCTCCTTAGTTGGACGGACTGAAGTCCGAGACGGCGTTTCTCTGTCAGTAATTCTGTCATACCATGACCGTGTCTCTGTCTTTATATCTAGTTGCCTTACTTTATGTTTCGGGTCTCTATTTAGGTGCGTGGTAACCTGTGGAAGAGAAACTGTTTCTTCCGTTCTGATAGGTTACCTCTTTTCTTTTAGAGAAATTATTGACCACGACCCTTTTGACCGGTTGGTGGACATCTTCTTACTTTGATCTTGTGAAAGATTGTGGTATGTGTTTTTATTTGAGTTTTACCTAATTTCTAGATTTTCGTGTTGGTCTTTCATATTTTGAGGATCTCATCTTGTATCCATTTTGTGAGAGGTTGTATTTAGTGTCGTCCTAGCAGACACTGGCTGTAGGGTCTTATGACCTTTATTTTCGTCTTTCTTTTGTTTACCCTGGATTAATTTTAACTGTCGAAGACGTATTATTTCCTTTGATATTCGTTCCACCTTTATGACAGGAGTCTTACGTTCTTTTATAATTCTTTACTTCGTTGACTGTCTCTTAATTAGAGTTTTTATATCTTCGTTGAGGACGTAGAGTTGAGGTCTTTTTATTTGATGTGTAAGTTTTTCACCCGGTTTCTTGATTTGTCTGTAAAGAGGTTTCTTCTGTATGTCTACCGATTGTTTGTGTACTTTTCTTGTAGTGAGTAATAATCTCTTTACGTTTAGTTTTGGCGTTACTCCATGGTAAAGTACGGTCAGTCTTACCGACGATAGGTTTCCAGATGTTCGTCATTCGCGTCCTCTCCCACACCTCCTTTTCCTTGGAAGAATACGACAATCACCATTACGTGTGTCCATGTCGGTGAGACCTCTTGTCACACCTCTAAGGAATTTTTTTGACCTTTATCTTGACGAAATACTCAGTCGTTAGGGTGATGACCCGTATGTGTGGTTCCTTTAGTCATAACTTTCTCTGTACACATGGGGTAACAAGTAGCGTGGTGACAAATATTATCGGTCCTGTACCTTCGTTGGATCTACAGGTAGTCGTCTACTTACCTATTCTTTCGACACCATGTATATGTGTTACCTCATAATGAATCGGTAATTTTTTATGTAAACTTACTCAAGTTTACCCCACCTACTTTGACCTCGGACAATATGTCTCACTTCGTTCGGTCTTTCTTTTTGTGGTCATGTCATATGATTGTGTATGTATACATTAAATCTTTCTACCATTACTATTGGGACATACGTTCTGTCGTTCTGTCTACATATCTTATCAGAAAATCTGAGACCTCTCCCGCTCCCATCTTACTAAACCCTCTTACCGTAACTCTGTACATATCATAGGATACACTTTGCTTAGTGGTTAGGTCCAAACTACGTACTATGTCCTACGAACCCCGCCCACGTGACCCCACTGGGTCTCC
Organism: Capra ibex; assembly: GCA_006410555.1. Classification (NCBI taxonomy): domain Eukaryota; kingdom Metazoa; phylum Chordata; class Mammalia; order Artiodactyla; family Bovidae; genus Capra; species Capra ibex. The sequence continues at coordinate 25,573,376 of SJYO01038983.1, forward strand.
CTATGATATCCCTCCCTTCACCCTCTCCCCAAGTCCTACTCTTTGTACACATATGGGCACCACCTAAGTACTGTTACATACCGTGTGGTTATGTTATAACATTTCATTAATCGAAGGTCTATTTTATTTATTTAAACATAATTTTTACTCGTTAAATGTGCGACCACCCACCCCTGTGTTAATCCCAACCCCGTTAAACTCTGAGTTTCTAACAAGGGATTTTAAGTCTGGTCATGATAGTTAAGAGACGTCTATTGACCTTCCCATAGTGGACATCGAAGGATGTCAAAAGACATACATCGAAAGAGGACACTTGAGATCAATATATCTCAGTATTTAGAGAGAAGAACCCCTCTGACAAACAGAGACGGATCCATGTTGAAGGTACATACACAACCTTTGATAAAGATCTCAACCCCGTTAATATCTTGAGAGGAACGAACGAGGGGTGGAGTCCTTAGGTAAGAGACGACTGTCTGCAAACTACATTCTGTTACGAGAAAGTAAACAGAAAGGATGAAACCTCATTAATATCTGTCCTCCTATTCACACAAAAATTTAGAAAATACAGTTGACTTTACCTTCAGAGGGACGTTAGTCTTGAGTAACTTACGGAATACTTACGATCCGTGACTGAAGACACGTACCCACGTTTGAACTAACCCCTACATACAACCTCGGTATTCCTCGGGGTCAGAACGACCTCTTTGTACGGGTAATGTTTATCATAAACGATACACCATACAAGTCAAGTCAAGTCAGAAAGTCAGTACAGACTGAGAAACGTTGGGACACCTGACGTCGTACGGTCCCGAGCGACAAGAAGTGGTTTAGGACCTCGAACCCCTTTGAGTACAGGTAGCTCAACCAATAAGGTAGGTTGGTAGAGTAGGAGACAGTAGGAGAGAGGAGGGCGGAAGTTAGAACGGGTCACTGTCCCAGAAAAGATTACTCAATCAAGAAGTGTAGGCAACCGGGTTTCATAACCTCCAAGTTAAAGCCGTAGCCAGGAAGGTTACTTATAAGTCCTAATTAAAGGAAATCCTACTGACATCCATAGAGGAACGTCAGGTTCCCTGAGAGTTCTCAGAACATTTTGCGGCGTCAAGTTTTGGTAGTTAAGAAGAAGTGAGTGGTAAGAAATACTACGTTGACAGTGTAGGTATGTACTGTTGAACCTTTTAGTATCGAAACTAATATGACTTGAAAAAGTCGTTTCATTACAGAGATGAATTTTTTTTTTAACATATCAACACAGTATCAAAAAGAAGTTTACTCGTCCGTAGAAAATTAAAGTACTGACGTCAGTAGGAGACGTCACTAAAACCTCGGGGACTTTTATTTCAGAGAGTGACAAAGGTAACAAAGGGGTAATAAACGGGACTTCACTACACTGGTTTACGGTACTAGAAGTAAAAGACGTACACTTCAAATTTGGTCTACAAAGTGAGAGAATAAAGTGAAAGTAGTTCTCCGAGAAATCAAGGGGAATTAAAGACGGTACTCCCACCACTAAAGACGTATAGACTTCAAGGACTATAAAGAGGGTCGTTAGAACTAAGGTCGAACACGAAGTAGGTAAACCCGTAAAGTGTACTACGTGAGACGTTTATTCAATATATTTGTTCCACTGTCATATGTCGGAAATGCATGAGGAAAGGGTTTAACCTTGGTCAAACACCAAGGTACAAGTCAAGATTGACAATAAAGAACTGAACGTATGTCTAAAGAGTCTTCCGTCCATTCCACCAGACCATAAGGGAAGAGACATTCAAAAGGTGTCAAACAACACTAAGTGTATCAGTTTCCGAAAACGTACCAGTTATTTCGTCTTCATCCACAAAAAGATCTTAGGAAAACGAAAAAAGATAGTAGGTTGCTTACAACCGTCAAACTAGAGACCAGGGAGACAGAAAAGAGTTTGGTCGAACTTGTATACCTTAAAGTGTCAAGTACATAACAATTTCAGAACGGACCTCTTTAATGAAACCATCGTACACTCTACTCACGTTGACACACCATCGACTTTTAAGAAATTTTAGTGGAGAATACTCCTAACGTTCCTTTTGCTGGAAAGGTCAGAACACCGGTGACAACTCAAAAGGTGTAAACGACCGTATAACTCACGTCGTGAACTTTTCGTAGCAGAAAATTCTAGACTATATCGAGATGACGTTACGGTAGTGTGGGTGATCTAAACGAGAATCACTACGAAGACTTCTGGGTAAACTGAAGCGTAAAGTCCTAACAGATCGAGATCCACTCACTAGTGTGGTAGCACCAATAGTACCAGTAACTATAGAAAGACACGTCAAGAAGATACACAAGAAAGTTGGAGAAGAATTATATAAGACCAAAACAATCCAGGTAGCGTACAGAGAGAAAATAACACGGACAAAAACGCACTTTGTAAGGGAGGGATAGAGATTAAAAGAACTTCTCCAGAGACCAAAAAAAAAATGGTAAGATTGCAAAAGGAGATAAAAAAAGTGACTACTGAATCCTTCCGAAAAATTTTTATAGAAGAAAAATAAGAAACCTAAAGACGTAAGTCTACCCATGCAGCAAGAAAGGGGGAAACGGAAAACGAAGAGAAGATTCAATAAAGATTCTGGAGCAGTCCGTTGGTAAAACGGAAAAACGTAAATAAAAAGAAACCCTACCATAACTACACCATACATAGCTAGTTTTTTACTTCTAGTACCGTTGGTCAAGGTAGTGAAGCACCGTTTCTGGTCCTTTTTGTTACTTTTGTTACTGTCCGAAATAAAAGGACCCGAGGTTAGTGACGTCTATCAAGAGTGTCAACACTTTTTTTTATGTGATTGAGGAACCTTCTTTTCGATACTTGTTGGTATGTCGTATGATTTTTCGTCTCTGCAATGAAATGGTCGTTTACAGACATATCAGTTTCGATACCAAAATGGTCTTTAGGACTCACCTACACTCTCAACCTGGTATTTCTTTCGACTCATGGTTTCTTAACTGCGAAAATTTTACACCACAACTTATTCTGAGAACTCTCAGGGCACCTGACGTTCCTCTAAGTTGGTCAGGTACGATTTTCTTTATTCAGGACTTATAAGTTACCTTCCTGGCTACAACTTCGACTTGGAGGTTATGAAACCGGTTTACTACCCTTCTTGACTGAGTCCTCTTTTCTGGGACTACGTCCCTTTCTAACTTCCGTCTTCCGTTTCACCCTTCTGTCTTCTACTTTAACAACCCACCGTAGTGGCTGGACTACTTGTACTCAGACTCGTTCGAGGTCCTCAACCACTACTTGTCCCTTTGGACCGTATGACGTAGGGTACTATATCTTTTCTCAATCTGTACTGACTCTCTGACTTGACTTGATTACATGTCTATTATAGTCCCTTGTCCGTCTTCAGAAACCCCAGGTCAGTTAGGACACCGGGACCACCCTCACCACTTTCTAAATCCACCTTCCCCTCCGAAGGGTGTCAGACCACGTCCACGAACTTAGGTTCTGTTCCTCGTGTTCTAAAACTTACACAATGGTTTATAACAAAAGATTTCTTTTTTTTTGTTTGCTTTGTTTGTTTGTTTTTTTGGGCTTTGAACGAAAGACGTCCTCACTGTTGAAACTAACTCAGACAAGAGATCTAAAATGACTCCGTACACCTTCCTTAGACCTCACCCGACTCAGACGTTTTTAATCCACTGGTCGACGACCTTCCGGTCCGAATACCATCTGTAAGACGTAGTCCACTTTTTGTTTAGGTCTCTTTTTCACAGGGAATACGTCACATGTACCGTTACATAGTGTAACAAAGTCATCTAGTCAAGTTACCGCAAAAACTCGTTCGTTCTTTACGTACTACCCACCGAACGAAAACAGTTAAGGACACCCATCAATCTACTGATTTACAAAGCAATGAATTAACGTACTAACCTTAATACGAACCCTTTCTTTTGATGTAGTTCAAGTGGGTGTAAAACTGTAATTTGTCGTTCGTATCCTACTAATGATTCCGTTGCTATCCATTAAATTTGTACTCCCCGGTTTACCCCTTTCTAAGTGAACTGTCCGACTCTAACCTAACATGTCCAATGGTATTAACAACGATACTTTTCATCGGTATTGTCGATGAACAACGATACGACCTCTACACCCTTTGACTGGTCTCTCGTTCTAGAAAATGTTCAAAGGAACGTCACACTAAAGTCCCCTCTTCGTTAACTATTCCTTTCCGTCTGACCGTTCCGACTCCTTCCCTCATTAGACTCTGTTATTAGTAATCGAGAGTACACTCGGGTCTTTTGTCTTCGTATCCGAGTCAGTCTCAAGAACCAGCCCCAAGTCTTTATCTACAGTAAACCGAACTTAGTTATAAATCGGAACACCTACCGTCCGTATTGGAGATTTGTCTTCTAAAGGAAGAGGGGTCTACCACCTTATTAAGTGTAAACAAGGTCTAAGTCCTTGGGTTTCTCGGGAGACTCCCGGTGAACGAGAAACGTCCGTGTGTACGTTACATCTTCCACCTTAATAGTAGTACCACGGGTAAAAGGTCTACTCTTTTGACTCCAATTCTCTGAACTAGTTCGAATGTGTCGATTCGTACACTTTTCGGTTCGTGTTTGGATCCCATTGTCAGGAGTTTAACACACAAAAACGAGGTGTGGGTGACCCTCACCACTCACCACTAGACCTTCGTTACGAATCCGTCTTCGATTGTAATAAGTACAAATTTAACTTCTTTCATTCCTTTTAGTTATCTTGTAAGTCGATACTGGATTTAGTTTAGGGAATACTAATATATCTCCCCTACTCTTTACCTAAGTTCCCTAATCCAGACAATCGGACTTCATGACACCTACCTCCAAACATTGTAACATACCCTCCACCAGTAGTTTTGGTAAGAGTTCTTTTTGTTTACACTCCTCCGTTTCACCAACGGACTCCTCCGGAATTTATATCGACTCTTTTATTCTCTTCACTTTCCGTTTCCTCTTTCTCTTTCTATATGGGTTACCTTACGTCTGAAAGTCTCTTCTCGTTCCTCTCTATTCAGAAGTATTCACTTATCACGTTCTTAATCTCCTTTTGTTATCTTAACATTTCTCTTATCTAGAGAAGTTCTTTTCACCGCTATGGTCTCCTTGTGAAGTACGTCTCAACCCGCGTTATTTCCTGTCTCTTCAGTTTCTGGATTATCTTCCTCTACTCCACTCTTCTTCACTGTTCTTACGTGTCTTCTTGATATGTTTTTACCAGTGTTACTGGTCCTATCCCTACAACGACCCAGTAAGTGTATTTCGGTCTATTACCTCATACTGCAGTTCACCCGAACTCCTGCGTAGTGATGTTCTTTACAATACCTTCCACTACTTTAAGGTCAACTCGACAAATTTCAAGGATTTCTTACTCCGACATTTACACGACGTAAGTTATACAGTCGTTTAAACCTTTCGAGTAGTCACTGGTGTCACGACCTTTTCCAGTCAAAAGTAAGGTTAGGTTTTATTTCCGTTAAGGTTCCTTACAAGTTTGATAACTCTTTCAGTAAAGGATCCGTCCAACTATTCTTCAGATCCCAGGGGTTCCTCTCTCCCCAGACCTTAAGAGTTCCTCCTTCTTTCCTGTTTGAAAAAAAGGAAGAGATGTAAGGAATCCTAATATATTGTTATTACATAAGACGGACTCCTGTCAGAGACCTAATTTGGAAGACCGATTAAGACAATAGAATTTTACATTTAATACCCTCATCCAGACCACTCCAGACATGTTGGAGTTCTGTAAGAAAACTAAGTAATCTCTCATATATTTGAGTAACCATTGTGATTGTTCGCCCATGAGAAAGACGGGGGAAGACTACGGATACAGTCTTCGAAAGAGATAGAGGAAATATGAAATTACTTTGAAATAATGTGTTTTCGAGACTCAATAATTCGGAGCAGAGACCGGGGTCTAACTTAAGAAGAGGAGACCCCCGGTTCTTAGGACCGCAGTACTCAGTTGTTGTTAGAAAGTAGAACCCCCGAGTAGGTCCTAGGAAGTCCTTTTCCATTCCTACGAACCTCGAGATCAAGAAACAAGAGATTCATTTGTGTAAAAGACGACACGAAATGATTGAGATGTCACACGAACACACTTACTTACTGTACGGGACGTGCTTCGTTTACTCCTCGGGACGAGACACCAAGGTTCCACTAGAGTATGCCGAATACCGTCTTTGTACAACCCCCAAAGATGGCTGGACGGTTCCGGTTCTCCGTGGGTTACAGAGGAAACCCTTGGCTGGTCTTTACCCGTTTCGGACACCTGGCTTGAGAGGAAAGAGCCAGTTTGAAAAGCCAGAGAAACCGGTAAAGTATTGAGGAATGTCTTGGATTACATAGCCTAGTATCTGAAAGGTCCCTGAACACTAGATATGACACTGACACATGACACCGTTTGAACCTAACCATCAGTTCTTTCACGGATCGGAGCGATCCTTATCTTTCAAACCTTCGATCTACCTCGAAATCGGGGTTCTTGTAGAGCCTCCAATTTCCAATGAGTCTAACCCTGACGTTACAAAAAAAAAAAAAAAAGGGGAAACCATTGTGACAGAGAATCACCTGGTCTCCTCCGAGAATATGACCACACCACTACAAACTTTTCTTGTAGGGTCGAAATACAAGTATAGTCAGAATAACACCAGTCCTTATATGAGTCCCAGCACGTGTCCGTGAGTCCACTACTTACAAAGGTCGTCGTCAGAACGAACCCTCCGTAAGACCTTCCAATGAGACTAACGTGAGGTCCACTGTAGTCTCTGTTCGTTCCAATTTCCACTTCTCGACCTGTAGTCCATCTCCACGATAGTTCAGATGGGGACCATGTAGGGGTGGGGTAGAGCCACCATCTTGGCTCTCCCAGCTCTGTCGCGGACGCAGTCATTCCCTGTCTGATTCAGGCTGGTCGTTCCTTTTCGAAAATCACATTTCAGACAGATGTGGAGGTAGATCTCGTTCCTCCCTACGGAGGCCATCTTTTTACCGGGATCAGTGAAAAAAAGAGAGAAAGTCTACCCTCGATTGTTAAGGTCGGAGTGAGGAAACTTGACATAGGACTTTTTGACCCTATCTAAACTAGGGGTCCCGAATTTCTTCTGTGTGGACCAGAAGGACACACTATGACGTACCGGTGCCATAGGTAACCTCCTACCACTTGCCACCGGTCAACCTCCCAGAGATTTCATATTATGACAAAATGTTAATCTGGCCAAGACATTCCTTCTTCCCCTCACCCATCTTCATCGTATACACAACGGGAAAAAGAGAGACCCTTTATACGGTCTGAAATACAGGATTCCCATATCTAAACCCACACTTTGGAAACCGAGGGAAGACAGGAGGGTGAAACGGGGGCATGGGTCCCGAGGTTCGACTCGTTTGACTTTTGGTCTCTTGCGGGGGGGGGGGGGGGGGGGGGGNTTCCCAACGAAAACAGAGTCACCTTTAGGTTTGACTCTAAGTTTGACGTATGCACCTCCAGGTTTGTTGAGGGCAGAGTCATGCCGGAGTCTGATAAAACCAAAGTCATCTTTGAGTCTGGTAACTTAATTCTCTACTCTACCTGCTGTCCTCTGTTTCTCTTTTCATTTTTCTTTTTGTCCAAAGAGGTCAGATAGGGACCCTAGTACACACGTCTCGTCGGTCTCTCTGACTCCTTGTCTGTGTGTTCGACAACGGAGAAGTACTTTGTGGGTGGCCCTCTTTATTAGTCAGATACTCTCAATTATTCGGAAAAATAATAGTTCTTTACGTTACTTAGTTCCTTCTAGACCCTCTGATAAATCTCCTGGGTCTTTTTATATAATCTCGAAAATTTCCACAATGAGACGAAATACTGGAATGAACCTTCCCACACTACATATAGAACCCTGTTTACGACTGAGGACTGTGTTTCTGAGCTCAAAACCCTTTTCGTCAACGAATATCTCTACTTACCGAACCATTACTTAGTCATCCCTTCTCCTTCCTGTTCTATCGCCGGGAGGGGTGACCCTTAGTCCGGCAGGGTTGATATCTTGGTCTGACCCTGATGTTGTGTCGATTTCCTTCTACCCTAGTCTCAGTAAAACAGTCTACATAAGAACTTCCTGAGTCCGTCCGCGCAAGATTCGGAAACTTGATATCGTTTAACCGTCTGTATCTTGTCCTCCTCTTCCTTCGAGGACCATTTAAGGATCTCTAAGTGACTCTAACTATTTAAGTGACTCTAACTAGGGCTTTCACTTCTTCCTTTTCACTAGAATTTTCTATCTAAAGAGTCAGCCGAGGTCTATAGACGGAATTCGATGTTTTTACCCGCATACCTGGTTTAGTCAGAAATCTATGACAATGTTGAACGAGTCTACCAGATAATACCATCCCTTATATTCCTTTTCTTTCTTTCCGTTTTTTTCTGGTTCCTTTTCCACCTTCGGAAGTGTTACCGATACTTATTACAAGAATTTATCGGCCTCTTTTTACGGGTCTCCCTGGGTCCACTTTTCCCTACCCGAACGATAATGACACCTTTCCTCCCCGTAGAGTTCCCCCTAACGGGAGTCCGTAGATTCGACGGGGGCCGAGGTACAGGACAGACGTTTCCTGATGTGACCTTCTCTCTGACGGGAGTCTCCAAATCCAGAGGCCCCAGTCTGAGAGCTCTGTTAGTCCTGACTTCCACTGGCCCCCAGGGGTGTGTTCGAGGGTAGGATTAATGTGGACTCCTTGGGGCCCATAATTATTAACACCCCCCGGTTAGGCAACTAAAGGAAAATCTATGACCCCGTTGAATGAAACACGAATGACTTCGGGGACTGAGTGAAAGAAGGACTAGACGAAGGCATTACCTTGACAGACCTGCTCGGTTTTCCATGATAAAGTCAATAAGAAATAGAACGTTGACCCTATGACACGATAAAAATGCACTCAAAGACTAGCACGGTCTTAGAGGGAGTGGGGAAAACCCCTCCCTATATGACTCGTTCCAGGTACGGAGACAAAAACACTTATACCTTGGGAGGGAAAGAGAGGGAGATCAACTTGTTTTACATTTAGGATCTCATACCCGACTACCTTTTAGACACCCGGTTCGTGTTTTACGGTAAGGACATCAACAGTTCGAGTTTCTGGGTGTGAATAAAGGTGTATTTTTCGTCATAGGAGACTTTGGACTCCAATTCCTTCCCAATTTTGGGTAGTAACTTTTAAATTTCCTTGTCCCTGATAATTAAGGGACATTGTCAGGAACGTTGTGAAGACAAAACCCATATTTCTTTAGTTTACCATTTACCTCTGATCAAGTTCTAAATGTATATTTTTTACTCCGACATCAAGGAAATGTGGGGCACCACGGATTAGGAATATGAGATAACAGACTTTAAGGACTTACTCGGTTTATAAAGAGTCATTAACTAAATTTTTTATGGAAGACAAGTCACGGAAACCGTCTCCTTTCAGTTAAAGATAAACGGAAACTTCTGGGATGTGTCGGTCGAAGAGTTAATTGGACCTGTCAAAACGGGGTCCCTAAAACACTGTCAGGACTGAATAAACCTGTTTCAAACAGTGCCCTAGATGTTTTGAAATTATCGAGACTTCGCCACCACAATGTTATACATCTACTATAAAACGAGACACGACTCTGTCTCCTTCGAACAAGCACTCAGAGTCTTCTAAAGAATTTGAAAGACCGACCGACACCAATGTTCCGTCGTTCTCTTTTCCGAGTCGACACAGTTACCAACCAATCTATAGACCCGGATTAGTATAGTCTTCCCTGATCCCGGTATTCGGAACTCTCTTCATTTGAATATGATTTGGTAGCGGATTGATACTGAAATTCTGTTAACTCTCCTAAAAACTCTTAGTATCCAATGACCTAAGACCCAACACCCCTTGAACAGGCCGGAAATATATTTGAATATCGATTTTGAGTCGTCCGGGTTTGATTGTTTGACCAAACCAGAGGTCTTTAAGTTTTCCGAAAATTCCAAGAAGTCTGACGAGAGGACGTTCGAGGTCGAGACTCGAACGGGTGTCCCAGTCTTAAATTAAACAAACAGTGACTTTCATTTCCATACCGGAACCCTCAAAACTGTGTTGGGGCTCCCGGAGTCGTCGTTGGATAACGAATAGATTCGTCTCTTAATCTACATTAAAGTACACCCACCGGGGTGACGGATTCTCATTAACCCTGTCGCCGAAATAATCGTGGACTTCGAAATTTTTATTAATAACCTACTTTGGAATGACATGACTGAAGAGTACTACACTCACCCTAGAATTTAAGATTCCAATTATAAACCTACTGTCTGTGATCCGAAGAATTTATGGTCAGTAACAACAATCTTCCTGGTCAGTGATTCGAATTTCAGACACCTTTAAATTTAGGACGGTGAAAAAAAAAGACTCTTCCTTTTACTTTGTGGACTAGTGCTAACAAGAGTTAAGGATTGAAATACGTCGAGTCCTTCTAGATTACCTATGGATAATCTGTTAGGACTAGACCTTTATAAATCTGTACCGTCAAGAAAACAAGCCCTACCTTTCGCATTTCGTCCAATACGGTACAACTGACGACTTGTCCAAAACCTTCGTTTTAGAGAAGGGGTAGACCTACATAGGACCTCTCCTGACCCTTTAAATAAAATGAGTATACGGTTTTCGATTACCTATAAAAACGAGTGTTCAAACCCATCTATGAAAATGACTTACCTGACTCCGAAAAGAGACAGTATCACTTGTCCGATTCCTCCAATATTTCTAAGAGAAGTAGTCACGTTCCGAAGGACACCACCTGTAGAGGTGAAGTTCCATTCCTGAAAGAGGTTCAGACACTTATGGAAGCTGTTGTTAGTGTACGTTACGGAGTAGAAGTAGACTACTATAGATGGTTGGGATTTTACCTGACCACGTTGTAAAATGTGAAATTGATACCTGTATTACACTGAAAATTAAAACTGATACAACGGAATGTAGACATTGACACATTGACCTAAACAAAGATCGGCGTACTTTCGCAAATTCAATGTTTACCAACGAGTTTGAGGACGACGACGACGTGGAAGGAGGTTGAAGATAAACCCCGGGGACCTAGTCTATAGGAGTTATACTCCTAATCCTCTTATACAACGGAGTGGTTAAATCCCTGTTACGGGGAAGAGTCGAGCCTTCGTCACTACCTTACTCTTACTGTGGGGAAAAGGGATCCGTTGTATTAAGAGGATTTTCTTTTCCCCCTTACTCTCTCAGTAAAGGATCCGTCCAACTATTCTTCAGATCCCCAGGGGTCCCTCTCTCCCCAGACCTTAAGAGTTCCTCCTTCTTTCCTGTTTGAAAAAAAAGGAAGAGATGTAAGGAATCCTAATATATTGTTATTACATAAGACGGACTCCTGTCAGACACCTAATTTGGAAGACCGATTAAGACAATAGACTTTTACATTTAATACCCTCATCAAGACCACTCCAGAAATGTTGGAGTTCTGTAAGAAACCTAAGTAACCTCTCATATATTTGAGTAACCATTGTGATTGTTCGCCCATGAGATTGACGGAGGAAGTCTACGGATACAGTCTTCGAAAGGGATAGAGGAAATATGAAATTATTTTGAAATAATGTGTTTTCGACAGTCACTAGTTCGGAGCAGAGACCGGGGCCTAACTTAAGAAGAGGAGGCCCCCGGTTCTTAGGGCCGCAGCACTAAGTTGTTGTCAGAAAGTGATAGTACGGTAACACGAGTAGAATGAACGATCGTTCCGTTACCAGTTATAGGAAGATCGATTCAAAGTTGTCATGTACTTGACTCTTGAGGATCTGTACGTTTGACCAAACTCGTTGGTCTCCAGTTTAACGGTTGTAAGTAACCTAGTATCTCTTTCGTTCCCTTAGGGTCTTTATTGTAAAGGTAGACGAAGTGACTGATACGATTTCGGAAAGTGACACACCTGGTGTTGTTTGACACCTGTTAAGAATTCCTTTACCCTCATGGTCTAGTGTAATGGAAAGAGGATTGTAAAGACATACGTCCAGTTTTTCGTCGTCAATCTTAGTCTGTACTTTGTTGACTTTCTAAATTTTAACCCTGTCTTCGGACTGTTCCATATGTGACAGAGAAACCAATAAAATTGATATATATTTTATGTAGTAGGTTATACGACAAAACCTATTTAGGGTTCGACCATAGTTCTAACGACCCTCTTCATAGTTGTAGGTGTCTATTACTTCTACTGCGACGAGATCATCACCTTTCGTTTCTTTTTGATTTCTCGGAGTACTACTCCACTCCTCTACTTTTTTGGTCGAATTCAAGTTGTAAGTTTTTTGATAAGTGTTTTACTATGAGTTGTAAATACCGTAGGTCAGGGTGGTGAAGTACCGTATATCTACTACCTTTTCGCCTTTGTCACCGTCTAAAATAAAAGAACCCGAGTTTTTAGTCATACCTGGAACTGACGTCGGTGTTTTAATTTTGTGTGAACGAGGAACTTCCTTCTTTCCGATACTTTTTAGACGTGTCTCATAATTTTTCGTCTCTGTGTGAAACGATATCTCCAGACATCACAGTTTCGATACCAAAAAGGTCATTTGTCCATGTCTACACTTTAGACCTGTTAATCTTTCCCACTTACGGCTTCTTAACTCGAAAACTTGACACCACGAACTCTTTTATCAACTCTCAAGGAATATGTTGTTCCTCTAGTTTGGTCAGTTAGACTCTCCTTTAGTTGTAGACTGGCGACGACAAAGTCGACTCCGTTGATGACTCCCGCAGATTCACCTTTCTTGTCTACGAAGGTGACGTTTTCACGGATTGGAACCGTCGAGGTTCGTTTATCAAACATCGAGGTGGGTACCTCTTCGAGTCTTTCCGACTTCCGAGACACAAGGGACGTAAGGACTATGTAGGCAACGTAAGAGGGTCGTCGTAACCTCCGGTTCCTTCCCCGTAAGACCCGGGACCTCCTCCCTCTACGGAGACCCTAGGTGACCCCGATAGTGAATGGTTTATCCTGATATTTCTTCTCTCGTCCGTACACACCGTCTCTCGACCACTGACCCATACCCTGTTTTCCCTTGGTCGAGAGGTACTTCATGGAGTGAGTTTGAGGGGACCTCCACTTCGGGTCACTATTCTAGTAGACTCTACCCTACTTCTTTCAGATAAAGTAATGGGGAATATTCGGGAGACTTACTCCTCCACCACCTCAACCACCCAGTAGTGTTTGAGAAAGTACAGGATCTGGTAGAGGGTGAAAGAAACTCGGAGGAGAAGGGTCGAAGTCAGTACATCAAGACCTCCCTTAACTGTTAGTACACACGACGACCCAGTCTGGGGTTCTCGTACATTTCGGTCAGTATCCTGGGGTACCGGGACGGTCCTACCGACTAGATCCTGAGGTTTACACTAGACTCCATCCAGTAAGTCTCTTGTGGGAACTTAAGACTATAGAAGTTAGAAAAGAAAGTAATAACCTTTACAGAAGTCCTATATTTTTGGACCCCGTCCATCAAACCTGAGGGATTGATCAACATCTTAGAAACCTTTCTTTCAACGTCCGAGTCTGGTAGTTTCTTTTCCCTTACTTTCTCACTACTATACTTTATCTCTTGACTACTGAAGATTAAAGAACCCAGACCAGTGACTCTAGAAATATAAACGAGAACTCAGAACACAGGACCTAAACGTCTTAGTAAAGTCTCTCATAGGGGAAAGGACCTTCGGTCAACCTCCACCCGAGGAGAGTTGACACTAAGTCTGAAACAAGATCTAGGAAGGGTTAGTAACATGGGGAGGGTCTGTGTTTGCCTCCGTGGACAAACAAAGTCGTGGTAATCCTCACTTTTAGAAATAAGAAATGACTTTTATCCCACACGTCTGGTCGTTTATGTCAAGTATTCGTAGGACTCGTCCTCATGGGATGCACACTAAATTACAAACGAGACTCACGGGAATGACTAAGGACTTGGTGTGGTTCGTAAATATGACGGATACGGTCCGGTTAGAACAGTAAAGGAGGTAGTTTCTGACTCTTTGTGTCAGAGTCCTTCTACAGTGGGTCCTAGGTCCAGAGAGATCTACAGGAGTGACACAAGAGAAATTTCCACCATATCGTCACCGGATATCTTAGCACCCCCTCAGTCTCTGTGTGTGGTCAGCCCGAGTCGGGGATATTCTATGAGGGTGTTTAGAGATCTGGATCGTGTTAAGAACTAAAATAAAGGGAGAAAACCATTCATAGTTCCCTCAAAGATCCCCTATACTCTCAAGTAGGTGTTGGTTTTTCTCGGTTCTGTACTCCAACGGTACTCCTTCCCATATCCCCTCGCTTCCTGACCTCAACCCCTATCTCTCCTTACTATTGTTGTTTCAGGATTACATCTGATATTCCTTTATATAATTGATAGGTCAGTATTTGGCATACTTTTTCCTATTCTTTTCTTATATATAAAGAAGTACACATATTGACTCAGTGTAACAACACGTAGTCTTGAATTGCGTTGTGACTTCTAATCGGTGTGAAGTTTTTTATAAAATCTTTTCTTTTTCACACAGGTATTAAGAGGAGAGAGGGACAAAGAAAGGAAGACTGAGGACGAGGAACAAAAGAGAAGTCTCTTACGACCAAGAGGTGGACGTAGGCGTTTTAGGTATGAAGTAATTTTTAAAAATAAAACATAATCTCATATCGACTAATTGTTATAATACTCAAAGTCTACCTGACATTTGCCTGAGTTGGTATACATAGGTACATAAGACCAGGGGTTTAATGGGGAGGGTAGGTTCAACAGTATATTAATTCACCTCAAGGGACACGATGCGTCATTGAACAACAACCAATAGGTGGAATATATCTCGTCAGGGGTGTTGTGCAAGAACTTCTGAAATGAATCCTTGAGACCCTTAGGAGGAAGTCGACCATGAGTGGAAGGACCCGGGGAAGTCCGAACCCACCCATTGCGTAAGACCAAGAGGTATGGGTGGCCAGTCAGATATCAGGAGTAGTGGGATTCATTCAGGGGTCACCGGGTTACGTCTCGTAGAACCCTACGGTAAACGAACCTTAGGTCACGTGAAAACGGATCTTGGTTCTTTGGGAGGTATACCGAGGTACTCAAATGTCAAAATCTTAAGGACTTTAAGGGAGGGAAGGAGTTTCGGAAGAAACTCGGGTAGTCGGTCGAGACGGGGATCCGTCGACTGTATTCCGAAGGTGGGACACGTCCCCGACTCGTCAGTGACACTTGCCAAATAAGTGTAATCGTAGGTAGGAGGAGTGTCTCCCCAGCCCATCGGACTGAGTGTTTCCCCCGTGGGTTTCGATACCCTTCTACGTAGTCTGTTGATCCCACTGGTGCATCAAATAGTAGGTTTGGTCCTTTTGACGTCCATCCCTTTCCTCCGACAATTAGGGATACCACCCTGTCGTGTGACCCTGACAGGGGTCGGTAAGAGGAACAGTGTACTGAATAAGCCCCTGACGATCTCGACTGAAAGGTACAAGTAGGTAAACTCCCAAGTCTAACTTGACTTCGAGAAACTTTTGACTCCTGGACTCACAAGGGGAGACGAACACTAAGGGTGGTACGGTCGTACCGCACCACAGAGGTGTAACTAAAGTCCTACTAGTCACAGGGTCTGCCGGGAAACGAGAGTGGACCAAGTACAACACCCTCCGAGACCGGGTCGGTGACCTGAGTCGTCGTAGACGTTATCACGTTCTACCGGACGTCTCCCGCGGGAAGAGGGTCGTCGTCCGGTTCACAACAATGTTCAAGGATAAACTCTTGGTGGGGAGTCCGAAGAGGGGAGTGGAACTCCTACATCCGAACTCGACCCGGACCCATCAACTATGGTAACTACCACTCCTATTATCTCCTGTCCTATAACTGACGCTTTGTACTTTGCATCACGACAATCTCTCTCTCCCTCTCTCCAACCGGGACCCCTAGGAAAGAACGCGCACCTCTGACTTCCACTGGGACTCCGTACTGGGAAGTGGTGCCTTGAGGCACCACACCGTGACTACTCAAAGACCTACAAAAACTGGTCACAAGAACCCGGTTCCTAGTCCCTATAGCGTCATAGGTGTTCCCGAAGTGTCGGTGGTCTTGTTCGTTATTGGAAAGTAAAGAACCTCTACGACTCTCTGTCACACTGTTTCGTCCCTAGTTCCAGTCCAACTCAGAGGGGTCTCGAAGGGGGAAGGACTGACAGAGGATTTGTCGGTAAACAGAGGACGGGAGAAAAGGAAACGAGGGCTGTACTACGGAAGGAACTGTAAGAACTTACGTCATGAACTTATGTGGCCCGAGAAAACGTGGAACTGTGTCAGACCAGAAGGAAGGATATCCTCAGGGGAAGGGAAACTGATCGTTTAAAGGAGAGTAGAAGATCTAAGTACGAATTAACAGTACCAAAGTCCCTTTAACAAGGGGGCCACAACTGGTCAGAGGAAGGAAGTATCAGAGACATCTGTGAAGGAGTATAGACAACGACGACGACGACGACGACGATTCAGCAAAGTCAGCACAGGTTGAGACACACTGGGGTATCTACCGTCGGGTGGTCCGAGGCGGAAAATCACCCAACGGTCACGGAAGAGAAGAAGTACAGATCGTACATGGTTTCAGTTTTAAGTAATACACCCGTTCAGTGAAGTACATGTAGATGGAAGAATCTACACTCCCTCTCAAAATAAGAGGAACGGAGGGAGTTCACGGACCGTGTCTCACCTACGGGTTTCGAACAGACAAGTTACTCACTTACTTCTGAATCTTTTGTTATTCTTTGGAGGTCTCTCGACATAGACCACCCCTTGTTTATTGTCCAACGTGTGTCTCACTACTATCTCTAAGCGTCCCCGTCGTCTAAGAGTATCATCCCCCTCTCTCCCCGAGGAGACCCTATCCCACAGAGGGTCGTGACGAGGAGGTTGGTCGAGTCTGGGACTCTGGTACCGGTCCTTTATGTACTCATCGGGTGTGTTTGAGGTTTCCTCTCGAGTCGAAAATAGACTCTCATAGGGTGTCTTAGGATAGTTCATACGGAGGACAGGAGTCCAGTGAGGACCTAGGGTGGAGGGACTAAGAGACATTATCGGGGACGGGCTGACCCACGGGTTCTTGAACCTCACAGAAAAAAAAAATCAACGAAAGTGCAGAATTCTGACGTCGGTTGCAGAGAGGTGACGACCCATCGACGTGGGATTCTTCTGGTTAAAAGGGGTAAAAGAGTCCTGACAGGGACAAAAAATTGAACGTAAATAGAAATGACTCTTAAAGGATACAGGATCCATCGGAAGCTGTCAGCCAGTAGAATAGTATTGAGACAAGACCGACCTCTATAAGAGGGACTAGAAGACAAGTTGTGTGACATCTCAAGAGATTGGTACGAGGGGTAGAGTTTCCCGTCGCCCACATCGGAAGAGTCTCGATGTGTATGGAGAGACCACGAGAAATCCTGGTACCCCTGGAAAATTGGGTACTCCTAATACTTGTATACCCAACAAACACATAAATACACGAACACAGAAACAAACATACACATAAACGTACACGGAGACACACACGAACACAAAGAGACTGATCGATACGTACAAAAATACACAATTACACATACAAATACACACAGACGAACACACAAAGGTGCACAGACAAACAGACAGAGACAACAACTTCCACCACATATACAGACACACTGACACATAGACTCTTACGTAAACACACACAGACGGACACAGGTGCATGTCATCACCCTGGTAGCGAACCCGACTGGGAGTCTCCCTCTCCGAATGACCAGGTATACATTTTAGATCAGTGGGAGAACCTAGTTACCATGGGTCGACTCGAGAGGGAACATCATCGCCACCAGGTGGGGTGGCTTGTAGTGGTGTGACGGAAGGGTGAGTAGAGACATCTCTCTTCACTCCCCCTTTAGGAACCTCCTGTCATTGTTGTCGTGACAGACTCTCGACACGAACAGGTGGGTAGTTCCGGGATTATTCCAGGAGTATGTGTCTACGTATTTATCGCAGATCCTCTCTATCGCTAGATCTGACTCCAGACAATCAGAGTACTCACCGTGTCTCCTCCAATCTTCGACTTAGTGAACAGACTCGAGGTGGGTGATACAGAAACTTTCTACGGGACCTGGAGGTCGTTGGGCTCACGAGTCTGTTGGAGTCTCCTGTACCACGACTTCATAAACCGAAAGGGTAACAGGTAGAACTGTAAAAAGTCCTTTTAGTTCCGGACCCTCAAGATTGCCACACCCAAGTCCAGTGTGTCTCAACCGAGGTGACCGGAAACTGGTGACAGGTTTCCCGGGGTGTGAGTCTTCCCTGGGGTGGAGACGAGAGAGACGGAAGTTTACGGATTATAAAGAACTTGCTCCCCAGGGTGTGAAAACACAGGGTGTCAAAGTAAAAAGTGACCGATGTGTTTACCCCATCAACCAGGACCCGAGACAAATTTGCGATTACTCCTTCCTTTCTATAGGTGGTAGGAAGAGGAAGGAAGGAATAGTTTGAGTATCCGTTCAGTATAACGAAAAAGGTGGTTTAATAAAGGACAACGGAAGGTAATCGGAGAGAGTATTGAGTGGGTCGATGTGGTTCAATGACCAGAACTCGGGTCCTTATCCCAACACAAGGTTATTTTAAAATAAATATTTCGGTCACCACTTCGGTCCATCCCGGGACCCCGGTATCAATAGGAACCAATATAATGAGAGACCTATTAAGAAATAGTTCACAAGATATTGAAAACACGTTGACTTTTATAGAATGTCAATTAAATCTCTTTCCTTAACAGGTAGAGTCTGTATGAACGAGTTCATCTTCCGTTTTTGTCCGAGTCTTTACCGTGGAAGTAAGAAGTCGAACATTTTATACCCGTACCAAGGTCTCTCCTATACAAGTCTACCAAGTTCGGGTTCTGCGGTAGTATAGAAGACGGCAGTTTGGGCATAAGGCGGTGCGAATCTGGCTTAACGACCAGTCATGAATGTTCCAGGGGTTAGACACCCTCTCGTCTCACAAGGGTGAATGTCTATGCACTCCACCCCGATCCTGACCCGACCCCACGTAACGGTAATCTAGGAGTCTCTTCTTAACTCCGACCCGAGACAGAAACCAACGGGTGTCTACCAATCTCGTTCCACCTTCCCCTCAAACCCAAGGTAAACTCTCTCCGACANCACAAGATATTGAAAACACGTTGACTTTTATAGAATGTCAATTAAATCTCTTTCCTTAACAGGTAGAGTCTGTATGAACGAGTTCATCTTCCGTTTTTGTCCGAGTCTTTACCGTGGAAGTAAGAAGTCGAACATTTTATACCCGTACCAAGGTCTCTCCTACACAAGTCTACCAAGTTCGGGTTCTGTGGTAGTATAGAAGACGGCAGTTTGGGCATAAGGCGGTGCGAATCTGGCTTAACGACCAGTCATGAATGTTCCAGGGGTTAGACACCCTCTCTTCTCACAAGGGTGAATGTCTATGCACTCCACCCCGATCCTGACCCGACCCCACGTAACGGTAATCTAGAAGTCTCTTCTTAACTCCGACCCGAGACAGAAACCAACGGGTGTCTACCAATCTCGTTCCACCTTCCCCTTAAACCCAAGGTAAACTCTCTCCGACACTTAAAATTTTATAAACGGGGAGACTTTTTGTGGTGGACTCACTAAGTCTAACCGGAGTACCGAAGACAGGTCCACCCCGTTGGTTCTCAGTCCGGTCGGGGTAACCAGGGTGGAATAACTGTTTTATTAACTCTCGTTCTATCGGAAGAGAAACCGTAGTGACACTGAATTACTGACCTTACCTGACACAAGAGACATTACATGACACCTAAGACGTAGACAGGTTCTTCTGTTCCGTTTTTGTGTTAGAACGAACGTCCCAAGATACTTTAACGACGGACCCTCTAAGTGAAAACCCCTATACACAAATAAAGACACTCACAGATACTCTCTCTTTCTCTCCGCTAGATCAGTTCATAAACCCCCCTCCGTTCGGTATCCAAATAATCTGAGATTCCCAGGAGATCTCATTCTTGAGTAAATAGTCCGGGGAACTGAAGATTCCGGAGGTCAAAAGGTGAGACCTATGGACTTCCGGAACTGACGTGGGTCCCAGGGGTCTAGTCAAAATAGGACAGGGGTTTGTGGGGTGTCGTTGAAGTCAGGACTTTTCGGTCGGATTGAGGTGGAAAATAGTGTACACACGAGGGTCGTTCCGGGAACGACAGACCTGGAGTCAAAGGAGTATACAGAGTACTCGATTAGTCTCATTGACGAAACACCCCAACAACGTCTTAATTTGTTCAATAGTGGACTTTTACCGACCTTGTCAGACACTTATATTTTCACCCACAAAAAAAGGACAGAAGAACGAGGGTCGTTTGACTTAGAACTTGACGAGTACCCGTCTCCTGGACGTTCAGGTGTGGAGTTCGGTGGGAGACCCAATCGATTAGGCAAACGAGCACACAGTGGTGTCCGTGACGGAAGGGTCCCTGTCCTAGGACACCCATTCTGCCAGTTGCAGATACCCTCAATCCTATCCTTCCCAGGACGGTCTACCAGGACTTAGACAAAACGTTCGTCCCCAGTGACGTATCGGTTAGGACTAAGTCAAAGAGAAATGTGCAATGGGTTTACAACAGTATTCGTTCTTTAGTTAAGTACGAGGGTCTAGGTATCCATTAGGACTTCCAGAAAACCCATCCGGTCTTTCACCTTCTGAACATTACAGACTTGGGTTGAACACATCGACGTCTGGGTTCTCTACTCACAGTAGTCCACGGTTCCCACCTTTGTCCCGTCGCCCCGTTCACTTCCTACCAGGCCCATGCCCCACAGACATGAGTGTTCTCCGATCTACCCCCGCTTTCTCCCTCCCGGGTGTGTTCAGTCTACTCGGACACAGTTTCTCTTGGACCTTGATTACATCTCGTAGATGTACCTCTTTCTCCCTCACCCAATCACGTCTGGACCGATAGAAGACAAGGGTGTGACTACAGAAGGATACCCACAGTACATAGAGAACTCTAGTGAAACGTTGGTGACACTTCGAGTGTCGGAAAAACAGTGTCTCCACGAACGTAAACTAAAAAAAAAAGGGGACACGATGTAATTTACGTCCTATAACTAAGATACTGGTCCGTAACTTTACTATGGAGACCGTAACCTTCGTGTCTCCGTATTGGTGACCTGAAGGTCCTTGCAACCTGTGGGTCCCTTCAGGACCACGGAAGTAAACTTTTTAAGACATCAGAAAAGTTTGCGTCGGAATCGTGGGGGAAGAGGTCCTCCAGGAAGAAAAGTTGGGGTCCGTGATTGAGATTTGAGTCTGGTGTAAGCTCGTTGTGGTGTGTTCACTGGGAAAGTAAACGGTACATAAATGACAAAAGGTTAGAGAGTCCGACTGTACCCGTAAGAACTTCTGTTTATTCGGGAAAAAGATTAGATTTTTGTCATTCGTAACACAATCTAAGAATACCGGAATGTGCCTTATACGCAAGTCATTGAAGCATGACGACACCAAGAACGTAGACACCTTTGACTTAAGAAGACGGACCAATAAGTGTCAACCAAACGTCAAACAAGATTGAAGACTAGTCTCTACCAAGTAAGAAGTAGACATTGATCAACTGAGGGAATCAAGTCTTCCTCGACGACGACGACGGCGACGATTCAGCGAAGTCAGCACAGACTAAGACACGTGGGGGTATTTGTCGTTGGGTGGTACGAGGTGGCAGGGACCTTAAGAGCTCCTTTCTTGTGGACTCACCCAACGGTAAAGGAAGAGGTCAAGTCCTTTCACTTTTTACTTTCACTTCAGTGAGTCAGCACAGACTGAGAATCGTTGGGGTACCTGACGTCGGATTGTCCGGAAAGGCAAAACCCCAAAAAGGTCCGTTCTCATGACATCACCCAGTAGTAACGGATCATGAGTCTTCCTTGTTAGAGGGAGTTTGATTACTGCGTAGAAACTGTGTCTTTACCTACAAATGGACGGTGGACCATTAAAGACCCGGGTCAGTGGTTTTGGTTGTCAACTCCTACTCTCACGGAAGAGGAGACACCCCGGGGAAAACGGGTCACAAAGACGGAGGACGTCCTCGGGGTTGGGGTTGTAGGGTACACCGTAGAGGTCTACTCGGGCTCACGATCCGATCTCGCAGTCCACCGTGACACCTCGTGGTAGGAGGATTTTGTGAGTGTAGGTAATACAAGGAGTCCCCCACTTATGGAATCTCTATAAGAAAGTACCTTGAAAACTCTTTCTTTTGTTTTTTCTACGATGTTAATTGACAGTCACAATTTCATATTAACAGAATCATTACCATGACACACGAAAGGTGAGTAAAAATATTCAGTAGAATAATATTCTTAAAATACGTATAAGGACCTTTACTGAACTTATATCCAAACTTATTTCTAAGACAAGACATTACAACCTATTCGGTATACTGGTACACACCAGAGTAAGAGGGGAAGTCATATTACCACCTTACATTACTCAGTTTGGGAAGTTTATACTATAGAACCCCTATTCACTTCACTACCTATATTTCAAGGACTATTTATCCTTCAGAGTTGTTACTGTTGGTGATCGTAACGACAACGATGGGGTGACATGGGAAGAGTATCTTCGAGTCCCTTCCTCCATCTTCCCCCTAAGGATAGGAGAAAACGTTCCTTCCTTAAACTTTACGTTCTCCGAACACTTAACCGACACTAGTGTGACGAACAGTCTATATTTTGTCACATATTTATCGAGAGGCGTAAAAAGAGGTTCAACTTTCTCTTCCTCTCAATTTTCTTCTTAGGTCCTCTAACCCTTGTGCAAGTCCTTTACATCTTTTAATTTTCTTTTAAATTTTCTTTTGTGGTGTCTCTCCTTATGTGAGTGTCTTTGAAGGTTTCCCTACCTCTCTATGTACTATCACTATATCTGTACGTCTGTATCTCTATATGTGTGACTTCATCTCTCCCCTGTTTCTTGTACGATTTATTTTGGATCTTTTCACGATAAGGGGTCCCGGCGTGGATGTAGACGTAACTGACACGTGAGTTGTTAACGTTCCTCAAGGTCAAAGTTATCCAGTACTGTACTGACCTGGGGTCTCAACACATTGATACGTTTAGATGTGGTTCTTAAAACCCAGGGTGTTAAGGATATCGTTCCATGAATAGTTATAAATCCCCAACTTGAAATTCTAACAGTCCCTTTATAAGGAAAGGAGATTTGGACTACTCATCTTCTTATTAGTCAACTTTTCTTTTTAGTGTCTTTCCTTCTACTACACCGAATATCAGAGGTATGAATGTACTGAGACGTTAGACTCTTCCGGTGGTCCAGTTCCTCGTGTTCGGTGAAGTACGAAGAAAGGACCGAGGTTCTTGAGTCCCTTCAAGTCCAAGAATCGTACATCACCACTGACCCTCGGGGATCACTATATATACGAGACTGTACGGAATCAAACCGGGAAATCCGGTTATTATCCAGACTTTTTCTGTGTTTCAAGAACTATTTTAGAAATAGAAGTAGTCACAGGAACCACTCACCTAAAACTTCCAAATGTATTATGTCTCTTAACTTGACATTAGAGAAGGAACTTCCAACCGACCTTTTTGTATGACTAGACGTACCTGTAGAGTCTTTTACTTCTTGGAACGGATCTACCTCTTTTATAACGATTCTTGTAGTATTTTTACCTATAATTCCCGGTACGAGTTGTAAGAACCAAAGTACGGTAGAAGGATCGGTGAAGTACTCTATACGTAACGACAGAAGTAACCACTCCTCTAACGATCCACCTATTCAACAGTTTACCGTTTCGTTTCTGAAGTCCCTGTCGGGTCCGTGTATGTTGACCGAAATCCATCACCCAGACTACCGTCTGTAATACCCGTTGATACTACGGTCCGACGTAGTTTCTAAATCCCGTCTCGTCATGAAGTTAAGGTACCAAAGTTATAACCTTCTTTACAGTCTACGTAGGTGTTCTATAAAATATAGTAGGTTTTTTGCATGTTCCTTCTTGACACACGATCCAAGACCCAATTTCCGAAGTTTCAGTTACAACTACTTCTGTTTCATTAGAAGTTGAATTCTGGGGATCGTCAAATCAAGAGTGTTTCATTACCAGGGTCCTCCGTCCTCTATACTATGATCCTGATCCACCGGTACAACTTGGGACCCGGTGTGTCCGGAACGGTGACCCTCGTCGTAAAGGAGGTGAAAAGGGTACGACCTTTCGTCCAATCAACCGGTACAAAAGTTCTCTTAGTCTTTAAACCTATAAATAGATGTTAGATGACTAAAATTGTAATCATTGATTAAAAAAAGGTTCTTTTTTTGTCACCCTTACTACACGACCTTTGTCGGAAGTCAGAGACGTCCAAAAATAAAGAGCGGATCTCAAACCTCACGTCACCCCTGTCTCTCTTTAAATTAAGTACAACCAACTAAATGTTTCTCTGACTTACGTATGACTTGTACACACAAAGGAAAGATAAATATTTCTTTCTAGTGGTCCCTGTACGTTTAGTTGTTTTAAATTGACGACTTCTATTTACCTATATATAGACTATATTAAAGGGGTATCCCAAAAACAATACTTTTTAAAACAGACGGTTTGGTTTGTATGTTTTTTATTAAAACTTTACAGAAGGGTTAGTTTCTTCTGTTTTGATGACACCGTCCGTTCCATTACTGTTAGTACAAATTACTGAGTTGGTTCGGAGGTCCCGGATAAGGACGTACTCTAGATAGGTACGGACAGGAGACTTATGTTGTCCTCGGAGAGGAAAACGGTCCACACAAATCTACCCCGTGACACTGAATTAGGAGTCAAAACGTACAACAAATTTAAGTCAAGACCACCAATTTAGGGTTGTCCCCCTTTCACTGTAGTGACTTTTTACTGTGTGTATACACGGGAAGCTTGATACCAAAACCTCTTTTGAGAACTCTCAGGGAACCTGACGTTCCTCTAGTTTCGTCTGGTAGGATTTTGTGTTAGTCAGGATTTATAAGTGACCTTTCTGACTACGACTTCGACTTCGAGGTTAATAAACGGGTGGACTATCCTTGTGGACTGAGTAACCTTTTATGGGACTACAATCCTTTCGAACTTCCGTCCTTCTCTTTACCTTCTGTCTTACTCTACCAACCTACCGTAGTGGTTCAGCTACCTGTACTCGAACTCATTCGAGGCTCTCAACCAGTACCTATGCCTTCGGACCTTACAACGTCAGGTACCACAACGTTTCTCTGCCTGTGGTGACTTTCCTGACTTGACTTGACTTGTTTACTCTTGTTTCTCTGACTAGTTAGATTAACGTCGTTCAACTGATCGACGGGTATTGTTGTGTAATGAATTCATCGAAATTTTAAGTCTTAATACTGATATAAGTCTCACCTTATAGAAAATTCCTTTTTGTTTTTATACCGGACAGGTTTTGTTTTGGTTTCTTTTAGTTTTCTTTTTGTCCTTTCTTTAGACTTTGAAATAAGTTGTTGATTAACAAGGAGTATTGAAGAAAATAACACTGTCTTAGTATACGTACAATTGTCCATTTTCGTTCTGTTATTAATTTTGATTGCAAGACTTTATTCGGAAAGTCACCGATCTTTTTCTCCAAGTGTCCATTGTCTTTCTTCAAATTAAGTTTGGGACGACAGAATTTAGAACTTGACTTTCGTATTCAAACATGGTTGACTAATATAAGGAAAAATGAAATAAAAAATTCCTTTTACACATGAAAGATGAGACTGGTTACTTTCGGATGTTCGTTACTGTTGAACTATTGTTACTGATAAGTCTCCGGAGAGTACATAGAAGACTTATGTAAAGGGTAGGTTGCTACGTACCTAAGAATTTCTCTACCGACTAAAGTCCTGACACATTTCTTTACGTGTTTTATTAGAACCCTTAGCACTTCCTGGTCTTTCGATTCCGTGAAGTTTCGGGTCACCCCTGAAATGTCTTTCAAATTCCTAGGTTTACTTTTCCGGTTTGTAGATGGTCAAACAACCCGTCTTACTACAAAGACGAAGAGTTGCGTAACAAATACAAACAGTATCGAAAGGACGGTTCTTCTTTTGCAGGAGACTAAAGTACCGACGTCCGTGGTAGGTGTCACCAAAACCTTCCATTCTACTTCTTTAGACAGTGACGAAGGTGGAAAAGAGGAAGATAAATGGTACTTCCTACTCCGACCTAGGGTACTAGAATTAAAAGATTATAACTTAAAATTCGTCCGGTTTACACAGGTTTACAATTATCCTTTGTAGAATAATGAGACACTATCTAACGATCCCGTGGTTGAGTGGTAAGACTCGTGACTATTTCCTTTTATTAGTAGTGATAAATACGATAAAAAAAAGATAATTCGTATCCAATACATAGATGTTTGTCAAGGTCCTTTTGTTCGATCTGACAGCTAATCCTTCACTACTCTCTCACTACCCCTCGCCGATATTATGTCTACTTCAGAGTGAGTGACCGGACGTCGAGTGGAGGACACCTCCAGGCCAAGAATTATATGGTTCCTGACCATGACCAGGACTGGGTGACACGACGATAACACCTGAGCACGAGATTTGGGTTATCACCCTGTGAGACATTCTATTAGGTGGGACGTTGGCGGGTCAAAGACTTGTTTACTTACAGCAAGGTTAACCCTCTCCTTGTCAACAAAGTAGGATTTCCTCTTGTTGGTTCACGTTGTATGCCGATGTAAGAAAGTTATTTGACACTTTTGACGAAAAACTCTTAGTCCCTTTAAACATGTACCTGACCTATAATCTACAATTAAAATAACCCTTGTTTCACGTAAAAAATTTGTAAGGTAACAAATTGGGGTTTATGAGTAAATACATGTAAAACACTTAACAAGTAGATCAGGGATTTTATGAAGTCCTTTTTACTTATTTTTCATTTTTTCTCTTACTTTAATAAAAGACAGAACTAAATGTTTGTCTAGACATATCAACGATACCCATCTCAACACAGGTGGGAACTGAGGGTTACACTACCATAATCCTTCATCCCGCAAACCCTTCATGGGTCCAACTGTACCCAAAAACTACCACCAGGGAGTACTACCCTAATCGGAGAGAGATAAAAGGAGAGAATAAGAGGGAGAAGGAGGAAGGGAAGTTGGTGGTGTACACTCTTCTATCGTTCTTCTCTTGCTGATTACGTTCAGTTCTTATAGAAGTGGCCCTTGAGTTAACCGGTGGTTGAACTACACCGTATCAGAGGTCAGTTAATGTTGG
The DNA here is from genome assembly GCA_006410555.1 of Capra ibex. Taxonomy (NCBI): domain Eukaryota; kingdom Metazoa; phylum Chordata; class Mammalia; order Artiodactyla; family Bovidae; genus Capra; species Capra ibex. The sequence continues at coordinate 25,600,680 of SJYO01038983.1, forward strand.
CCACCCTGATACTCCAATCAAAACATGAATAACTACGGTTTTACTATTTTGTATCGGAAATGCTATGAGAAGAAATAATATAAACAATAAAAACTTTAGTAAAACATCATTCAAATATCTTTCAGGTAAAACTTTAAAGACAGAATCTTCATTGGACTCCTTATGTTCTAACGTCTAAGTCCTTCCAGGGGTCACTTACTCACTAACCTCCTGGTGTACGAGGAATGAGGTTGAGTAGAGAACAGTAGACTTTTGGTAGGGGGTATGGACTTTTGGAATGGTACTGGTGGTGCTGGTGGGTGGCGGAGGTGGGTGGAGCGGGGTGGTAGACGTAGAGGTAATGGGACGATTAGACTCAGTTGATCGACCTCTACAATCACTAAGTCCTGTCCCAGATCTTCGTCTTTCTTGTACCCGTAAAAATCTTTCTTACTAGACCCGTCTGGGCAGGAACCAAAAGGGAAGATATCACGGTAGACGTACACTCCCTAACCCGGTCCCATCTCTCCTTCGGTGTTCACCCTGACGTACCTATAAACGTTCTCTTCCCTCCTCCTTAAGTCTTGGGACCTTGGTCCTCCATCCGTCGAACGTGTCCTGGGTCCTCCCTTTCTTCTTCGTGACCCTTTTCTTATCACGGATGGACTCCCGGTCTGGATGGACTCAGAAAACAAATTTGAACCTCCAGTGCAGTAAGGACTCCCTTAAGAACGAAGTCTACACTTTCCCTCTCTCGACATGAGTGAGGATGACTCAGTGTACCTCTCCCTGGTGGAGGGGGTCTCGGGAAACTAAGGTGAGATTGACACCCATAGTAGGGTTCGGTCTCTCGTTTACCGTCCAGTAGGTTTTCTACTGGATGAAATTTATCATAGATTTTATGATGTTTTGAACAACTTCTCAGGACCGTATAGATCAAGGGGCTCAGAAAACCGTCTCTACTAAGTAGTCGGATTAAACCCAAAGACGACTCCTTAGATGTTTGCAGGGGTACCCAGTGAAGACTGAAAATTCATGGACTAGAGTAGGGTGTCTTGGATTTACTACCATGCAAGGAGACCCGTTCCGGAGATTCCAGCAGCCACAGTCTCATCGACACACTGTTCATCAGATGGTGAGGGTTAAGACTAGGGTTCTGGGTACTTGTAACGGTCTGTCAATGTCGGGGGACGATGGTCTCCGTCGGAGTCGTAGGAGTCGTTGTCCGTGGAAACTCGGAGAACAGGTGACTAACCGTGACTCGAAGTAGGACCTAGTTCACAAGACCTCGTTCAGGTCAGAGGGAGTAGGTTCTCTACCCTTTGACTTGGGACCCAACATACTGAGTTAGATTTGGACATCCATGTAATCACTTCTTAACCCTGGGTCCTTTAGACCGAGAGTCTCATCCTCTGAAGGTTCTTCCCTTTCTACTCTCTTTTTAGGTAACGTAGGTGACGACCCGTCGAGATCTAGACATCCGTGGTCTTACCTTTAAGGAAAGGGCAACGGGGAGTTCAGACCAAGACTTAAATAGTCGTTTGGATGGAAGAACATCGTCGGTCTTTCGTCATGACGTACGACAAAGAAGACACAAGGTCCGTGGCACCCCTCGGGGTCGATAGTACTGGGATCCTCCGGCAGTACGTCCACCAGTGACTGAGTGAGGGTTGAGTCTTAGGGGTCTCGAGGGTTAGGAGTAAGTCTGTTGTGTCTGAAAACCCACTGACCTTTTGTACTTGGAGGTAAGTGTCACTTTTCGTAAAAGAAGAGTCGGCAGACCGTTGAATTTATTCACAGAGTACAAAGGAGTCCCTTGGGGACCGACCCCTCCGACTCCAGCCTCTAATCGGACGTACGTCCCCTTATATAAGAGAGAAACTACGAAGTTTATCTGGAACCTCTAAGTTTCTGGAACTCTCTTGATGGTAGTGAGAATACAAAAAAAATCCCTGAAACGAAATACTTAGACCAGCCTCTTGTTCCTGTCTTTCAGTCCTGTTCCGACCCGTAGAGACCCAGGGTCGACTGACACTCAACTCAAGGTCGGTGGTCCGAATTGTCATCCCCGACTACAATAAGTGTCCGGTGGAAACTCTTTCGTTATCTCCTTTCTCAAAAACCCGTCTCTCGTCACACCAGTTTCCCCGTACCCTTAGTGTGTCGTGTTCTACTTTGTTCTCCGTAATAAACAAAGAAACGAGATAGTCAACAAACCGGAAAGATGAAGACTCTTGTTCGTGTACCTCTTTCAGTCTCCGTAACCACCACGGGGTCCGTGGACTACGAGGACCACTATTGGTCAAACACCTGTGTAGGGACTCAAGTCTCGTATAAGTCGGAGCACTATTGGGTCCAAGAGGGAAGAATCCTTCCGACCGTACCGAGTAACGACGATTGAGCGTTGACTTCGTACCCTACTCCAGTACCACCAAATGGAGATCCGGTTTAAGGTTCCTACCTTCCTGCTAACTGTCACCTTACCATCGGTAAGTAATTTGAACCAATGGAACCAGGAATCGTCCCCGATGAAAGGTGTAGATTTTACAAAAAGAGGGTCCAAAAACGTACCTGTCCAGGAAGAGTTGTAAATGGTAGTAGAGTTTCCTCAGAGAGAGTCCGAACGAAAGGGACCGGTGAGGTGAGAGTGTTCGTCCCTGGGAGTAGGTTTTTCACGGATCTGTAAAGGAAGATAGTTTTGTTATTCATATCAATGGTTACACCTTTCCACCGTCTCCCTATTTACCTCTCAAACTCTAATTATATACATGTGATGAAATAAATTATCTATTAGTTGTTTCTGGATAAGATGTCGGGTCCTTAAGACGAATTACCAGACATTATAGGACATACCCTTTTCTTAGATCCTTTCTTACCTATGTACAGATACACATTTCCTTAATCAAAGAGTATGTTGATCATAATTATGCTACGACATTTAGTTGATATGATGATTTATCTAATTTTCGTCCAAAAAAAAAACAACAACAAAAAACAAAATTACGAAAGTATATCTCTGGGTACCTAAATAAATCTGAGCGTCCTAAAGTCTATACTACGACTTGTACGGTCTTGCCCACGTCTTTAGATCTGTAAAAGACTCCAATATAAAAGGACTCGAAACCACAAAACGAAGATCACAGTGGATACTAAACTGAAACCTCCTAGATTATGTTCCCGAACTTCTGTGATCGACCCACAATCGACTTCCTACTCTCCCTCCACGATTACCCTCTTACTTTAGGGTCGAGGGATCGGAATCCAACCCCGTGCAAACTACGTGTTGAATGTAGGGTTCAAGGGACACTTTTGTCCGAGAACGAAGGGAAAGGTACTGAACGTACTATAGACTGGGTCTGACCAAAGTAGGGAAAAGTACGGGACGAAGGGGACTTTGGAGTGACCAAAGAGACGTTCTTAAAAAAAAAAAATTTAAAATTAAAACCGACGTGATCCAGAAGTAACGACGAGTCCTGAAGAGATAAACGTCGCTCGTCCCCGACGAGACATTAACGTCACGTGACCGAAAAGTTAGAACACGAAGAGGACTACATCTAGTCAGAGATCCCGTGAGTCCGAGTCATCAAAACCGGGTGGTCCAATCAACGGGACCCCGTAAACTCTAAAAGGGTTTCGTCCAGAGTTTGCGTACAGAATTCGTGACCGAGACTTCCCTTTTGGGAGACCTTCCTTAAACTTTATTTAGTGAAAATGTACTTTGAACCGTGGTGCCGGATAAATACTCCTGTGACTCTCTCCTAACAGGGACGAAGTTCGTTGGAGGACTCTAGTCCTGACTGACTCCGAGGGCAGGGTTCCCAAGGATGTCCTAGAACTTCTACAGGACGTTACACCGAAACAAGAACGAAGTCAAAGACCTAGGGTGTGATCTCGTGTCGAAGGTCTCCCGTCCCGACAGTGAACTGAGTGCAGATTCATATGTAGTCATCCATGACAGAGTAAGTCTGGGATTACAGTTCTGTTCCGATTGTGTTTCTAGTCTGTAAGATTATACTCACAATTCAATGTCCAAGTTGCTCACATTAGTTTGGGATTTCTTGTAATAGAATTTATGTTATGGTAAAGTTAAGAGAAAGTATATTACAATCACCTCCAGAGAGGTGTCTCTACTCTCAGGTGAAGAAAGGACAGTATAGAAGGTGGACACGATGAATGAAGACCAGATTGTACCGACGAGGTCCACAACAGTAATGTAGACGTAAGGTCGATCACCCTGTCTTTTTTTATGAAGTCAAACCTTCACTGTATAGTGGAGATGAGTCTAAGGTGACCAGTTTCATAGAAGGTACAAGTACCTTTTGAACCCCCAACACTCGTGTGTCTTCCCGTCCCCTTACACTAGGATCAAGTCTTGTCAGTACTCCTCATTGTTCCCGGTGGTGGGAAGTAAGTATAGGGACATAAGTAAGAACAAAACAAGAGGGGTGTCTCGAGAACCAGATAAAACCGGACGTCTATACCTTAACCTACTCCAATTGTCTCTCCTGTACTAGGTCCGATATGGTTATACCTCTTTTCGTCTTTCCTTTCTTCTATTCTTTCATATTTTTAAGTTTTAGATTTTCTCTCGTACCAATATTAGTATTAAAACGTAAATATGTTAAGTCCATATTATCAACTACTTAGTTAAATATTTTATTTTTTTATCTCTTTACATTTTGTATGTAAATAAGTGATTTGGGTTGTTTTATTATTCCGATATAGTGTAATTTATGTATCATCATAGCCCTAATTCAAACCTACGTGTAACGTTTTTTGATTTTGTTGATATTGAAATCATTCTATTTGAACTAAAAAGAGAGGGTGACTTTGTTTCGACCTCCACTCGGTCGGTCTCGAACCCACCATAGGTAGAGGATCCAATGTGCCAACAGGTCATGTTGACGTCCTCTAGGTCAGTAGTGTTTATTTTAGGTCTGTTGGCAATCCTTTTTTCATCCCTTTCCTTCTCAGGGTAGAGAGTCGATTTAGTCGAGGAACTTTCTTCAGAAATTTCTTTAGGGAGAATTTGTAGACGAACGTAGAGTCAATGGTCAGTACCGATTCTCGGGCCGACCCATCCTTTACGTCAGGACATCAATGACCCGAGTACCGATATATTGTTTGATAAAAGTCAAAACTTTCTCTTCGTGTCTTATCTAGTAAAACATACATCGGACGTTACGGACGGATTTTCTTGTTTGGAAAAGACTTACCTATTCCGACTTGACGACCCGTGTCACGCCTTCGGTCCTCTTTCCTTGTCGTTACTCTTTGTCGATCTACTTGGACTTGATGACACGAGGTCTTTTTTTTCTCCGTCTGACCAGTCAACTCTAGAAGATTCCTGACTTCACTCCTAAAATGTGTCGTGTACTGGGTTAAACCAAACTATTGACGAAAAGGTTGACTCCAGGGTTTAGAGAGGGTTAGGAAGTCGAAGATTTATGGAACAGAAACAATGGAGTGTAAGACTGGATGGACAGAGTGGAAGGAATAAAGACAAGTGTAGTGAAGAGGTAGATCAGATGGTCGTAACGTTTTAGGTCTTGACTCCTCTATCGTTATGAAAGAGTTTTACCTATCTTTGTGTTACTGATAAAGATGAAATTATAAACGGGAATAGTTCCAGAATACTTCCTGACTCTACCGATCTTAATACCTCCACAGTGTAAACTCCGGACCATTTTTTTGTAAATAACAATGTAACCAACAACCACCACTACGTCAGAGTATCAAGAACATGCAGACTCTTTTATAAAATAGAACAAAAACTATACATAAAAAGAACCCATATCTTAAGACTCAGTTAATATAAAGAGAGTCGTAAAATTCTACAGTACTGTCACAGAAGACCGATTGTAACAGAGTATACGGATTAGACGAGAGAAAGGGTAAAAAGAAGATAACACAGACAAAAAGGAAGACCAATATAAAGAAACCAACTAACAAACTTTGTTACTTAATAGTACGTGGAAACTCATCAACAGGATAAAGAACAGGAACTTAAATAACTGGAAGACACAATTACCCAAATTTCGAAACTAGTATAGGTCTTTTAAAAGTCGGTCCTGAATACTTCAAGAAAAGAGATAAGAGGAAGAAAGTGAAGAACACCCTAAGGTAAATGTATATAAAGTCATAAGAATTTGAACAAAGTTTTGAGACACTACGTGTTAACAAAGGGTGTCTGAAAAGTAAGGATAAAAGGTACAGAGATAAATTGTATGAGTTATAAGAAGTCGAAGTACTGACATTTCTAATAATAGGATACTTCGTAAAATTACAGGAAGGGACTATTAAAACATTACATATAAAATTGTCACAAAAATGATTAACTAAAAAGGGAGTAAAACCTATAAAAGAACGAAGAAATGTGTGACCTTTAAAAAAAGAAGAATTTAAATAAGTAAATAGAATTAATCTCCTATTAATTAAATGTTATAAAACTAACTACATCCTGTTTATAAAAGTGTTAACTATACCTTTAAAATTCAACTTATAACCTATACCGTTAAATATGGGAAACCTACGACCTATAAGAATTAAAAGTATTTAATAAGTACCTTGACAAACGTCTGTGACAATTAAAAAACTTTTGTTAACATAAATAACTTCCGAACGACAAGTCCAAAAAATCAACTATATTCTGGTCGGAAATCTGGTCCAAATGATAACGGGTGATCATTCCGTTATAACAGAACTCCCGATATGACTACAGTACGCTTAATGCTTATTAAAGATACGACCACCCACCCCTGTGGTAATCTGAACCACGTTGAACTCTGAGTTCCTAACAAGGGAAATTAGAACTGGTCATGATAATTGAGAGACGACTTTTGATCTTCCCATAGTGGACATATGAAAATGTCAATAGACACACATCGAGAGAGGTCACTTGAGATTGAGAGATCTCAGAGTTTAGAAAGAAGAACCCTCTGGCAAACAGAGACGGATCTATCGGGAACGTACATACATAATCTTTGATATATCTAAACGCCGTAACATCTTGAGTGGAACGAACGAGGGGCGGAGTCCTTAGTTAATAGACGACGGACTGTAACCTACATTTTTTGACGAGAAAGTAAATAGAGAAGATAAAAGTTCAACGAACTGTGTCTTCTTATTTACTCAGGAAACAAGGAGATACAGATCGTTTTACCTCCAGGGGGACGTTCGTCTTGAGTGACTTACGGAACCCTTACGATCCACCACTGAAGACACGTACCCACGTCTGATTGCTACCAATACCCATAAACCCCTCGGGACAGAACGACCTCTTTGTACTGTCAATGTTTATCGTAAACGATTCCCCATACAAGTCAAATCAAGTCAGCGAGTGAGTGCAAACTGAGAAATATTGGGGTACCTTACGTCGTGCGGTTCGAAGAGACAGGAAGTGGTCGAGAATCTAGAACGAGTTTGAGTACAGTAGCTCAACCACAACGGTAGGTTGGTAGAGTAGGAGACAGTAGAAGAAGAGAAGGACGGAAGTTAGAAAGGGTCATTATCCCACAAAAGATTACTCATGCAAGAAGTGTAATCAACTGGTTTCATAACCTCAAAGTCGAAGTCGTATACAGGAAGGTTACTCATAAGTCCTAACTAAAGGAAATCATACCTGAACAACCTAGAGGAACATCAGGTTCCCTGAGAGTTCTGAGAGCAGGTTGTGGTGTCAAGTTTTGGAAGTTAAGAAGTAATAAGTGGTAAGAAATATGGCGTTGACAGTGTAGGTATGTACTGTTGACCTTTTTATCGAAACTAATATGACTTGAAAAAGTCGTTTCATTACAGAAACGAAAATTTTTACGACGATTCAAACAGTATTGAAAAGAAGTTTGTTCGTTCGTAGAAAGTTAAAGTACTGACGTCAGTAGTAGACGTCACTAAAAACTCGGGAATTTTTATTTCAGAGAATGACAAAGGTAACAAAGGGGTAGATAAACGGTACTTCACTACTCTACTTTACGTTACTAGAAGTAAAAAATTTACACCTTAAATTCGGTCTACAAAGTGAGAGAGGAAAGTGAAAGTAGTTCTCCGAGTAATCACAGAAAAGTGCAAGACGGTACTCTCACCAGAGAAGACGTATAGACTCCAATAACTATAAAGAGGGTCGTTGGTACTCAGGTCGAACACGAAGTAGGTCAACCCGTAAAGCGTACTACATGAGTCGTATATTAAATTTATTCGTCCCACTGTTATATGTTGGAAATGAATGAGGAAAGGACTAAACCTTGGTCAGACGACAAGGTACAAGTCAACATTGATAACGAAGAACTGGACGTATGTCTGAAGAGTCTTCCGTCCGTTCTACCAGACCATACGGTTAGACCCATTCAAAAGGTGTCAAACAACACTAGGTGTGACAGTTTCCGAAAATATACCAGTTATTTCGTCTTCATTCATATAAAGACCTTAAGAGAACTAAAAAGATACTAGGTCACCTACTACCGTTAAACTAGAGACCAAGAAGACGGAAAAGATTTAGGTCGAAGTTGTATACCCTAAAGTGTCAAGTACATGACAACTTCTGAACGAACCTCTTTAATGAAACCATCGTACACTCTACTCACGTTCACACACCATCAACTTGTAAGAAACTTTAATGGAAAGAAACCCTAACGTTACTTTTGTTGGAAAGGTTAGGACACGGTGACGACTCTAAAGGTTTAAACGATCGTATAATTCATTCGTCAAATTGTCGTAGTTGGAAATCCTAAACTTTATCAAGTTGATGTTAAGGTAGTGTTGGTGATCGAAATGAGCATTACTACGAAGAATTCCGGGAGCACTGGAGTGTAAAGTCCTACAAATCGAAATCCACTCACTAGTGTGGTAGCACAAATAGACCTAGTAATTATAGGAAAAACATATCGAGAATATATATAAGAAAGTTGGAGAAGAATTATATAAGACGAAGAGAATCCAGGTACTATAAAGACATAAAATAAACCGGGTAGAAACGTACTTCGCTAGGAAGAAATGGAGATTAAAAGAACTCGTCTAGAGACCAGAATGGGTAAGACAACAAAAGGAGATATAGATACGTGACTAGTGAATCCTTCAGAAAAGATTTAGAGAAGAACGATAGAAACCTTGAGACGTAAGTTTAAACATACACAAAGAAAAGGGAGAACGGAAAACGAGCAGAAGAAAAGATTCAATAAAGATTTCGTAGTAGTCTGTTGTCAAAACGGAAAAACGTAAAGTAAAATAACTCCTACCAGAACTAATCATGTATGTCTAGTTTTTTTCTTCTAATCACGTAGGTCAAGGTAATAAAGTACCGTTTATGTACCTCTTTGTTACTCGGGTCACTGTCTCAAATAAAGGGACCCGAGGTTTTATTGACGTCTATCATTGACGTCGACACCCTTTTGTTTTGTTTTGTTTTGTTGTGTTGTGAACCAGGAACCTTCTTTTCGATACTTTTTGGAACTGTCTTATGACTTTTCGTATCTGTATTGAAATGGTCGTTTCTAGACATGTTAGTTTCGATACCAAAAAGGTCTTCAGGACTCACCTACACTCTCAATCTGGTATTTCTTTCGACTCTTGATTTCTTAACTACGAAAACGTGACACACGACGTGTTCTGAGAACTCTTAGGAACCTGACGTTCCTCTAGGTTGGTCAGGTAGAATCTCCTTGATTCAGGACTTATAAGTAACCTTCTTGACTACGACTTCGACTTGGAGGTAATAAAACCTGTTAACTACCCATCTTGATCGAATAATATTTTCTGGGGCTACTACCCTTTCTAATTTTCGTCCTCCGTTTCCTCTTCTGTCTTCTGCTTTAACACCCCACCGTAGTAATTGAACTACTTGTACTCAAACTCGTTCAAGACCCTCAACCGCTACCTGTCCCTTCGGACCATACGACGTGGGGTACTATATCGTTTATCACCTGTACTGACTTTCTAACTTGACTTGACTACATGTCTCTTGTTAGTCCCTCGTCCGTCTTCAAAAATTCCTTCCTCCTTCCTTGTTTGGACCTTTCGACTGTTAAAACCCAGTCGTGCGGTAAAGTTCGACCTCTTCGACATCTCTTCGTTAAGATACGGTCCACCTCTCTTACCATTCTCTTTCCGTCCCACCGTCACGACCCTAGAGGGTCTCCTGGTCTAGGGTGTAGATAATTTGAAATAGTTACAAATTATAACAATCCACTAACCTTTGTACTCAAATCAAACCTTCACCATCTCGTTATAAGTTACCTTCCTGACTACTACTTCTACTTCGGGGTTACGTATCCGGTTACTACAGTCTGGGTCGAGAAACCTTCTCTGGGACTGCGACCCTTTCTAACACCCGTCTTCCTCTCTCTACTCTCATACTCTACCGTAGTGGATAAGTTTCCTGAACTCAAACTCCTTTGATGTACTTTGACTTTCGGTCCCTCCGGACAAAAAAACGGTTTGTACATTAGTGTTTCTCAGTCTGTACCGAATCGTTGACTTACTATGGTTACTCCTGTGTCCCAGGTCACTTCCGAGACCAGGACAAACCTAACCTCTTTCTAAATCAACCTTCCCCTCCGAAGGGTAGGAGACCACGTCCAGGAACTTAGGTTCCGTTCCTCGTGTTCCAAAACTTACACAATGGTTTTTAACAAAAGATTTTTTTGTTTTGTTTTCTTTTTTAACAAAAGACATCCTCTCTCTCGAAACTGACTCAAACAAGAGATCTAAAATGACTCCCAACAGCTTCCCTAGACCTCACCCGTCTTAGACGTTTTTGGTCCACTGGCCGACGACCTCTCGCTACGAACACCATCTGTAGCCCGTGATCCACGTTTTGCCTAGGTCTTTTTCACAGGGAAGACCTCACATGTACGGTTACATAGTGTAACAAAGTCGTCTAGTGAAGTTTCAGCAAAACCCCGTTCATTCTTTACCTACCCACCAAACGAAAACAGTTAAGGACACCCATCAATCTACTGATTTACAGACCAATGAAGTAACGTACCAACCTTAGTATGAACACTTTCTTTTGATCTAGTTCAGGTGTGTATAAAACAGCAATTTGTCGTCCGTATCCTTCCAAAGATTCCGTTGACATCCATTAAATTTGTACTCCGTGGTTTACCCCTGTCAATAAAAATTGTCCGACTCTAACCTGACATGTACATCAGTATCAACAAAGATACTGTTCATCGGTATTGTCGTTGAAGAACGATACGACCTCTACACCCTTTGGTTTTCCTCTGGTTGTCGGAATGTTGAGAGGAACGTCACACTAAAGTTCGATCTTCATCAACTGTTCCTTTCCGTCTGACCATTCGGACCCTTCCTTCGTTAGACTCGGTCATTACTAAGCGAGAACAACCCCGGGTCTTTTGTCTTCGTAGACGAGTCAGTCTCAAGACCCAGTCCAAGTCTCTATCTACAGTAAACCGAACTTAGTTATAAATCGGAACCCCTACCGTCGGTATTGGAGATTTGTCTTCTAAAGGTAGAGGGGTCTACCGTTTTATTAAGTATGAAAAAGGTCTGAGTCCTTGGGTCCTTCGGGAGAGTCCCGGTGGAGAAGAATCGTCCGTGTGTACGTAGATCTCCACCTTAATAGTAGTACCACGGTTAACTGGTCTACTCGTTTGACTCCAATTCCCTGAACTAGTTCCAGTATGTCGATTCGTGCACTTTTCGGTTCGTGTTTCGTTCCCATCGTCAGGAGTTTAACACACAAAAACGAGGTGTGGGTCACCCTCACCACCCACCAGTAGACCGTTGTTACGAATCCGTTTACGCTCTTCATCAGTACGAAATTAACTCCATTCATTCCTTTTGGTCATCTTGTAAGTCGATACTGGATTTAGTTTGGGGAATACTAAAATATCACCTCTACTTTTTATCTAAGTTCCCTAATCCAGACCTTCGGACTTCTTGATACCTACCTCCAACCATTGTGACATGTCCTCCGCCAGTGGTTTTGGTAGGGGTTCTTTTTGTTTACACTCTTCCTTTCCCCCAATGGATTCCTCCGGTATTTTTGTCGACTCTTTTATTCTCTTCACTTTCCGTTTCGTCTTTCCCTTTCTATATGATTTACCTTACGTCTAAAGGTCTCTTACCGTTCCCCTATACGACCATCGGTCGTGCTCTCGAGGGTGGGTACTATTCCAGTACGTCTCTCTGGACTGCCCGTTCCGCTCAGTCCAGAGTTCCCCAGGAGGTGGACTAGTAGATGGGGGTTTGTGGTCTCAGACGGACAGAATAACATGACACAAAAGGTGAGAAGACTGTATTGTCCCCCGGTAGCGGCTAGTGGAAGGAGATTTTCCTTAATTGAATCCCGAGGTCCATTGTCAGAGGACGTATATTTTTCTTACAGAGTCAAATTTGGGGAAACTACCGAAAGATTGAATGGACTGGTAAGACGGGCCTGAAAACGTTGAACACTTAACAAATGTCGGGGAGTTGGTACTCTCTGTACTTCGAATTTTGTAGAATTTCTATATCTCGGAAAAATCTCGATTCTTAATCAGACTGCTTCCCTAAGTAACCAACTCAATTACAAACGGTGGTCCGGAGGTATAGGAAGTAGAAAATCCGTGGACCCTCCTATAATTAGTTACATTAATCCTACGTCTTTATTCTTATATCATGAAAACTACAGTCGTTGTGATCTGAAAACTCAATTAATGAAAAGAGAAACAATATTTAGTGACATAAAGAAAGTAACAATATTTAACAACACAGGAACGATACATTCTTACATTGAAATAAATCACGAAAGACTCTCACCGTGGTCTGAAACCCTTCTTGTTGTGTTTATTCAAGAGACCAACTGTCTGGGAATAGTCTTTTCCCGGCATTTGACAATTAACCGGAAGACCGCTCTTTCGCTACATTTAGTGGATTCTGAACACATATGTCGATCCATACGTCTCCCTTTCGGACCAGAGTTATTCTCAGTCCCGACGACTACGACGTATTAAAACATAATAGGTAACTAGAGATACATGTTAGTTTTCATATTTTCCGGGAAGACCTGTTATCTTCTACCCGGTCAGTGACCTTTCTGACCAAAGGTGGCACAGAAAAGAATGAGATAACAGACCGACTTAAGGGTGGACCCCGCACCTCCGAGAGGTTAAGATGAATGAACGGGACCGAAGATTCCGGGTACTCTCACCCTCCGATTCCACCCCGCAGGAGCCGATAAGTTTATCCGCGGTCACCGGATTGCATCTACCACGTTTGGAGAACAGGACTCCAAAATAATCGAAAGGGGCATTTGGTTCAATAAGTCGTAGAAAAGAGGTGATTTAAAAGGATGATATGATAAAAAAGAATTAGAATATAAAGATTTATTTATTCAAAGGGGAGCGGACGAGGTAGAGGGGAAGCTTAGTGGGACCTAGGTGGTCCTGACCTGCGGCCGTCCCTATATTCTTTCAGAAGTATTCACTTATGACGTTCTTAATCTCCCTTTATTATCTTAACATTTCTCATATCTAGCGAAGTCCTTTTAACCTCGATGGTCTCCTTGTGAAGTACGTTCCTACCCGTGTTATTTCCTTTCTTTTCAGTCTCTGGATTGTCTTCGTCTTCTCTAATTCTTCTCCACCGTTCTTACGTCTTTTCTTGACATGTTTTTGCCAGTGTTACTGGTCCTATCCCTACTACGAACACAGTGAGTACGTTTCGGTCTATATGACCTCATAATTCAGTTTACCCGGAATCCCTCGTAGTGATGTTTGTTACTATCCCCTCCACTACCTTAAGGTCATCTCGATGAATTTTTAGGACTTCTTAATCGGAAATTTTCACGACGTAAGTTATGCAGTGGTTTAAACCTTTTGAGTCGTCACCAGTGTCACGACCTTTTCAAGTTAAAAGTAAGATTACATGACTTTGTCCATATGATAGTCCATTCTTTGCTTAGTGGTCAGATACAAGCTACGTCCTATGTCCTACGAACCCCGACCACGTACCCCTACTAGGTCTCTCTACTATACCCCACCCTCCACCCTTCCCCCAAACCCTGACCCTTGAGTACATGTGTACACCACTTAAGTACAGTTACATACCGTTTTGATTATGTCATAACATTTCATTTTATTTCGTTTTTATTTTTAATTTTTTTTTATTTATTTCTTTCTTTCCGTTAAGGTTACTTACAAGTTGGATAGTGTGTTAACGTGAGTAGAGTGGACGATCGTTCCATTACGAGTTTTTGGAAGTTCCATTCGAAGTTGTGATGTACTTGACTCTTAAAGGTCCACATGTTTGATCAAACTCCTTAGTCTCTAGTTTAACGGTTGTAGGTAACCTAGTATCTCTTTCGTTCCCTTAGGGTCTTTTGTAAAGGTAGACTAAGCGACTAATACGATTTCGGAAAGTGTATTTCCTGGTGGTGTTTGACACCTTTTAAGAATTCCTTTACCCTCATGGCCTAGTGGAATGGACAGAGGACTTTTGAGACATACATCCAGTTTTTCGCCGTCAATTTTAGTATACGTCTTGTTGACTTTCTAAATTTTGACCCTTTCTTCGTACTATTCCACATGTAAGAGTGAGACCAATAAATTGAAGGTATATCCTATGTAGTAAGCTATACAACCTGACGTATTTAGGGTTCGACCTTATTTCTAACGACCTTCTTTATAGTTGTAGGTGCTTATACTTCTACTGTGACGAGATTACCGTCTTTCGTTTCTTCTTGATTTCACGGAGAACTACTCCTCTCCTCTACGTTTTTGACCGAATTCTGAGTTGTAAGTTTTTTGAGAAGTGTTTTTATATCAGTTGTAAGTACCGTAGGCCAGCGTGGTATAGTACCGTATATCTACTCCCTTTGTACCTTTGTCACCGTCTAAAATAAAAGAACCCGAGATTTTTGTGTTACCTGGAACTGACATCGGGCTTTATTTTTTCTGTGAACGAATAACCTTCCTTCTTTCCGATACTTTTGGACGTGTCACATAATGTTTCGTCTCTGAGTGAAACGATGTCTCCAGACATCACAGTTTCGATACTATAAAGGTGATTGTTACATTCTACTCACTAGACCTGGTATTCTTTCCCACTTACGGTTTCTTAACTCGAAAACTTGAAACCACGAACTCTTCTAAGAACTCTCAGGGAATATGTTGTTCCTCTAGTTTGGTCAATTAGACTTTCCTTTAGTTGGACACTGCGCACGACTGAGTCGACTCCTAAGAGGACTCCCGAAGGTCCACCTTTCTTACCTAAGAAGGTGACGTTTTCTCGGATAGGTACCGTCGAGGTTCGTTTATGAAACATGGAGGTGGGGACCTCCTACGAGTCTTTCCGAATTCAGAGACACATGGAACCCAAAGGAAAAAGTACATAAAATAAGAGGAGTTATCGTAACCTCCGGTCCCTTCCCCGTAAGACCCGAGACCTCCTCCTCCTACCGAGTTCCTAGGTGACCCTGGTGGTGAATGGTCCATCCTGACCTTTCCTGTCTCGTCCGTATACACCGTCTCTCGACCACGGACCCCACACTCTTTTTCCCTCTTGGTCGAGACGTACTTCGTGAAGTGGGTTGTAGGGGACCTCCTCTTCGGGTCACTATTCAAGAAGACTCTACCCTGTTTCTCTCAGATAAAGTAATGGGGAATATTAAGGAGACTTACTCCTCCACCACCTCAAACACCCAGTAGTGTTTGAGAAAGTACCGGATCTGGTAGACAGTCAACGACAGGAACTCCGACGGAGAGGGGTCGAATTCAGTACATAAAGACCTCCTGTAATTTTTAATACACACGACGACTCAGTCCCGGTTTCTGGTACACTTCGGTCAGTATTCTGGGATACTGGGACGGTCCTACCGACTAGACTCCGACGTGTATACTTGACTCCACCCAGTAAGTCTCTTGTGGGAACTTGAGACTACAGACGTTTGGAAAAAGGAATGATCCTCTACGGAAGTCCTGAATTTTGGGATCCCATCCATCGAACTTGAGGGAGTGATCGACATCTTCGGAATTCCTTTTTTTCAACGGTCCGATTCTGGTAGTTTCGTCTGGCTTCCCTTTATCGCTCCCACTTTCTCTTAACTACTGAAGACTAAAGAACCCAGGTCAGTGACTCTAGAAACATAAACGAGACTAAGAACATAGGACCTATGGGTCTTAGTAAAGTTACTCAGACGGCAAAGGAACTTCGGTCAACCTCATCCCGAGGAGAGTTAAAACTAAGTCTGAACCAAGATCTAGGAAGTGTGGGTCTGTGTTTGTCTCCGTTGTAAACGAAGTCGTGGTAATTCTCACTTTGGGTAATAAGAAATGACTCTTATCCCACATGTTTTGTGGTCTATGGCAAGTGGTCGTAGGACTCGTCCTCACGGGTTTCACACTCACTTACACAAAATCCTTATAGGAAAGACTAAGGACTTGGTGAGGTTCGTAAATGTCACGGCCACGATCCGGTTAGGACAGTAAAGGAGCTAGTTTCTGACTCTTTATGTCGGAGTCCTTCTGCAATGGGTCCTGGGTCGTGAGACATCCATAGGAGTGAGAAAAGAGAGATTTCCGCCATATCGTCACCGGAGACCTTAGGACCCCCTCAGTCTCTGTGTGTGGTCAGTGGTATTCGGGAATGGTCACTGAAGAGGGTTATAGGTCTGGGTCGTTTTAATAAAATAAAGGGTAAAAATCATTCATAGTTCCCCAAAAGAGTCGTCGTCCCATATACTCTCAAGTAGGTTTTGGTTTCTCCCGGTTCTCTAGTCCAACAGTACTCCCTCCCACACCACTCACCTCCTGACCCTCCAACCCTTTGTCTTCTTACATTTTGTCGTTTCAGATAACATCTCGCAGTCCGTGAGATAAGTCGTAAGTCACTATTTGGTGTACCTTTTCTTATTCTTTTTATATTAAAAATACACGTATTGACTCAGTGTAACAACACGTCCGCTTAAATTACGTTGTGACTTCTATACGGTGTGAAGTTATATTAATAAATCTTTTCTTGTCACACAGGTATCAAGGGGAGTGAGGGACAATAAAGGAAGACTGAGGACGGGGAACAAAAGAGGCGTCTCTTACGACCAAGAGGAGGACTTAGGGGTGTTAGACAGGAAATAAAAATTTTTTCGAAATAAAACGTAACCTTATATCGACTAATTGTTATAAGACTCAAAGTCCACCTGTCATCTCCCTGAGTTGGCACACATAGACCCATAGGACCAGGGTTTCTGTGGGGAGGGTAGGTCCGACAATATTGACTCACCTCAAGGAACACGATGTTTTATTGAGTTACATCCAATAGGTAGACTTTATCTCGTCACGGGTGTTGTGCATGCACTTGTGAATTGGGTCCTTGAGCTTCTTCGGAGGACGCCGGGTGTGAGTGGGAGAAACCGGTGAAGTCCGAACCCACCCATTCCATGAGACCAAGGGGTAGGGGTGACCAGTCAGGTATCGGGAGTAGTCGGGATCATTCAGGGGTCCCGGAATCACGTCTGGTGGAACTCTACTGTAAACGTATTTTAGGTCACGTGAAAACGGATCTTGGTTCGTTGGGAGGTATACCGAGTTACTCAAACAGTAAAATCTTAAGGACCTTAACTAAGTGGAATCCACATCCATTCAATCACTTCTGAACCCTATGTCCTTGAGGTCAAGGGTTCGATCCTCTGAAGGTCCTTCCCTTTCTACTCCTTTTTGAGGTAACGTAAGTGACGACCCATCGAGAGTCTACAGACGTTCGTGGTCTCACCTTCCAAGCAAGGGCAACAGGGAGTTCAGACGAAGGCTAAAATAGTCGTCTGGACGGAATTACATCGTCGTCCTTTCGTTATAAGTCTCAACAAAGAAGATCCAAGGTCCGTGTCACCCTCTCAGGGTCGACATCACTGGGATCCTCCGACAGTACGTCCACCACTGACCGAGTGTGGGTTGAGTCTAGGGGTCTCGACGGTTAGGAGTAAGTTGTCGTATCTGGAAACCTACTGACCCATTGTACTTGGACGTAAGTGTCGCTCTTCGTAAGAGAAGAGTCGGAAGACCGTTGAATCTATACGCGGAATACAAACGAGTCCCTTGGTGACCGACTCGCTCCAACCCCCGACTCTGATCGGACCTACGTCCCCTACACAAGGAAGAAACTACGAGGTTTATCTGGAACCTCTAAGTTTCTGGAACTCTCTTAATGTTAGTGGGAATATAAAACATCCCTGAAACGAAATACTTAGACCAACCTCTTTTTTCTGTTCCGACCTGTAGAGACTCAGGGTGTACTGACACTAATCTCAAGGTCGGTGGTTCGAAGTGTTAGTCCACGAATACAATAAGTGTTCGGTGGACTCCTTTGTTTTCTCCTTTCTCAAAACCCGTCTCTCGTCACACCAGTTTCGCAGCACCCTGAGTGTGCCCCGTTCTACTTTGTTCTCAGTAATGAACAAAGAAACGAGATAACCAAGGAACCGTAAAGATGAGGACTCTTGTTCATGTACCTCTATCAGTCTCCGTAACCACCACGGGGACCGTGGACTACGAGGACCACTATTGGTGAAACACGTGTTCAGGGACTCAGGTCTCGTATAAGTCGGAGTACTATTGGGATCCAAGAGGGAAGAACCCTTCCGACTGTACCGAGTAACGACGATTGAGTGTTGACTTCGTACCTTACTCCAGTACCACCAACTGGACACCCGGTTCAAGGTTCGTACCTTCCTTCTATCCGTCAACTTCCCATCGGTAAATAATTTCAACAAATGCAACCAGGAATAGTCCCAGCTGAAGGCTGTACATCTTACAAAAAGAGGGTCTAAAAACGTAACGGTCCAGGAAGAGGTGTAAGTCGTAGTAGAGTTTACTCAGAGAGAGTCGAACGAAAGGGACCGGTGACGTGACAGTGTTCGTGTCTAGGTTTTTCACGGATCTGTGAAGGGAGGCAGTGTTGTTATTAATATCAATGTTTACACATTTCCACCGTCTCCCTATTTAACTCTCAAACTCTATTTATATACATATGATGAAATAAATTATTTATTAGTTGACATGTCGTGTCCTTAAGACGAGTTATCATCCTTAAGACGAGTCAGGGTATAAGGGTATTATAGGACATACCCCCCCCCCCTGTTTGGATTCTTAGTTGCCTATGTACACAGACATATTCCTTTAATTAAAGGTATGTTGATCATAATTAAGTTACGACGTTTAGTTGATGTGAGGATATATTTAATTTTGGACTTAAATTTTATTACGAATGTACATCTCTGAGAACCTCAAGAAATCTGAGTGTCTTAAAGTCTATACTACAACCTCTATCGTATGACCCTCGTCTTTAGATCTGTAATAGACTCCAGCATAAAAGAACTCGAAACCACAGAAAACGAAGATCACAGTAGAAACTAAACAGAAACTTCTTAGATTATGTTCCAGACCCTCTGTGGTCGACCCACAATCAACTTCCTATTCTCCCTCCGTGATCTCCCTCTCACTTTAGGGTCAAGGCATCGGAACCAAACCCTTTATAAACTCCGTGTTGAATATAGGGTTCAAGGGATACTTTTGTCCGAGAACGAAGGGAGAGGTACTGAGCGGAATATAGTCTGGGTCTGACCAAAGTAGGAAAAAGTACAGGACGAAGGGGACTCTGGAGTGACCAAAGAGACCCTCTTAGAAAAAANCCAAAGAGACCCTCTAAAAAAAAAAAAAAAAAAAGAAAACGGTATGATCCAGAAGTAACGCGTCTTACGTTACCGTGGGGTGAGGTCATGAGAACGGACCTTATAGGGTACTGGACCTTCCGACGTCACGAACCCCAGCGACTCCTAGTCTGTGCTGGCTCACTGAAGGGAAAGTGAAAAGTGAAAGTACGTAACCTCTTCCTTTACCGTTGGGTGAGGTGACAAGAACGGACCTCTTAGGATCCCTGTCCCCTCGAACCACCCGACGACAGATACCCCTGAGTGNGGACCTTATAGGGTACTGGACCTTCCGACGTCACGAACCCCAGCGACTCCTAGTCTGTGCTGGCTCACTGAAGGGAAAGTGAAAAGTGAAAGTACGTAACCTCTTCCTTTACCGTTGGGTGAGGTGACAAGAACGGACCTCTTAGGAGCCCTGTCCCCTCGAACCACCCGACGACAGATACCCCTGAGTGTCTCAGCCTGTGTTGATTTTACTGACTCGTCGTGGTCGTTCAGAAGTAACGACGAGTCCTGAAGATATGACAGTCGTTCGTCTCCGATGAGACATTAACGTCACGTGACCGAAAAGTTACGACACGAAGAGAACTACATCTACTGTCCGAAACCAGTGAGTCCGAGTCCTCGACACCCAGTGGTCGAATCAACGGGACCTTGTAAACTTTAGAAGGGTTTGTTCTAGAGTTTTCGTGTAGAATTCACGACCTAGTTTTCCCTTTTGGGAGACCTTCCTTAAACTTTATTTAGTGAAAATGTACTTTGAACAATGGTACCGGATAAATACTCCTCTGACTCTCTCCTAACAGGGACGAAGTTCGGTGGAGGACTCTAGTTCTGACTAACTCAAAGGGAAAGGTTTCCAAGGATGTCCCAGCACTTAGAGAGAACGGTACATCGAAACAAGAACTAAGTCAAAGACTAGGGTGTGATTTTGTTGCGAAGGTTTCCGTCCCGACAGTGAACTGAGTAAAGATACATATGCGGTTATCTATAACAGAGTAAAACTGGGATTATAGTTCTGTTCCGATTGTGTTTTTAGTCAATAAGATAATACTCACAATCCGATTTCCAAGTTGCTGACATTAGTCTTGGATTTATTGTAACAAAATTTATGTTATGTTAAAGTTAAGAGACAGTATATTACAATCGCGTTCAGAGAGGTGTCTCTACTCTCGGGTGAAGAAAGAACGGTGTAGAAGGTGGACACGATGAATGGAAACAGATCCTACCGATGAGTTCGAGGACAGTAATATAGACGTAAGGTCGATCACCCTGTCTTTTGTTATGAAGGTAAACCTTCTCTGTATAGTGGAGATGAATTTAAGGTGACCGGTTTCATAGAAGATACCAGTACCCTTTGGACCCCCACCACCCGTGCGTCTTCCTGTCCACTTACACTAGGATGACTTCTTGTAAGTACTACTCATTGTTCCCGGTCGTAGGAAGTAAGTACAGAGACATTAAGGAAGAAGAAACCAAGAGAGGTGTCTCGAGAGTCAGACAAAATCGGACGTCTACACCTATACCTATTCCAATATTCTCTCCCGTACCGGGTCCGACATGTTTATACCTCTTTTGTTCTTACCTTTCTCCTATTCTTTTATATTTTTAAGTTTTAGATTTCCTTTCCTACGAATATTAGTATTAAGACTTAAATATGTTGAATATATATTACCCATATTACCAAATACTTTGTTAAATGTTTTATTTTTTTATCTCTTTACATTTTATATTTATATAAGGGATTTGGGTTGTCTTATTATTCCGATATAGTATAATTTATGTATCATCATAGTCCTAATTTAAACCTACGTGTAACGTTTTTGCATTTTGTTGATATTGAAATTGTTCTATTTGAACTAAAAAGAGAGGGAGACTTTGTTTAGACCTCCATCCGGTCAGTCTCAAACTCTCCATAGGTAGAGGATCCAATGTGCTAACAGGTTATGTTGACGTCCTCAAGGTCAGTAGTGTTAATTTTAGGTTCAACGTCAATCCTTCATTCATCCCTTCCCTTCTCAGGGTAGAGAGTCGATTTAGTCGAGGAACTTACACCAGAAGGTTCTTTTGGGAGAATGTCTAGACGAACGTAGAGATTCAGTGGTCAGTACTGATTCTCGTGTCCACGTATCCTTTACGTCAGGACATCGATGACCCGAGTACCGATATATTGTTCGATAAAAGTCAAAACTTTCTCTTCGTCTCTTAACTAGTAAAATATCCATCGGATGTCGTGGACGGAATTTCTTGTTGTTGTTGTTGTTGTTGTTGTTGTTTTACTTACCTAATCCGACTTGCCGACCGGTCACACACTCGGTCCTATTTCCTTGTCGTTACTCTTTGTCAATCTACCTAGACTTGACACGAGGTGTTTTATCTCCGTCTGACCAGTCATCTTTAGAAGATTCCCTACTTCACTACTAATGTGTATGGCGTACTGGGTTAAACAAAACTTTTTACTATAAGGTTGAGTCCAGGGTTTAGAGAGAGTCAAGAAGTCGAAGATTTATAGAACAGAAACAATGGATTGTAAGACTGCTTGGACAGAGTGGAAGGAATAAAGACAAGTGTAGTGAAGAGGTTATCAGGTGGTCGTAATGTTCTAAGTCATAACTTTAGAATCGTTGTGAAAGATCTCCACCCATCTTTCTGTTACTGATGAAATCATAAACAAACAGGACTAGTTTCAGAAAACTTTTCTGACTTTGCCGATCTTAATACCTCTAGAGTGTAAAGAAGATTTTAGGGTTGGTTCTCACACTGAAGGAAACTGGACCTCCCGTACGCAAGTGAAAACCTAGGTGTCCAAAATCGTCTTTTCATTCAGGGTACATATACTTGTTCAATGTAAACTTTCTCCCCAAGTTTTTAGGGTTAAAGAAGTATTTAGGTCGTTTCAATGAATCCATCTGTTGATTCTGTCAACCGATATATAATGGTTAATATATACGTATATGGTCAACCGATATATAATGGTATAATAATCAAATTATCGAAATACCATGAAAAGTGTGTTTATTATGTAATTTGTTTTGTGTGTGTTTGTTATTTTGTTTGTAAAATTTAGAACGTATGGACCTATCCCGTACTGTTGGGTGAGGTCATAAGCCCAGATCTCATAGGGGTACCGTTCTCCTAGGACCGTATGACGTCAGGTATACAACTTTTAAGTCTGTGTCGACTTGTTGATTCATATGGAAATTTTTATCTTATTATCATCGTAGAGGTAATGGTGACGTAAATACGAAGGAAAGTCTGTCACATCCGAACTTTATTTTCAGGACGTGATAACATGAGGTATGTCAGATATGTCATTTCATAAGTTTACGTGTGGTTGAACATAACCTACACGGGTGATGTTACACACAGTCTAGACACTTAATTGACTACACTAACGTGTACGTTTACGTGAAAATGTACAAACTTTCAAAAGTTGAACTTGCAAACATACATTGTTTGAACGATGTGTCCAGAAGTCACTTACATACATCATTTCCTTGATCTCTCCTCTCATTCCTCGACGGACAAGAAAGGGAAAAGTGCACATCATACCGGCGAGACTTATCCTTAAAGAAACCCACATTAACTCCGGGCCACATACCCTTGTACCAACGTTCCTATCTCCTGGTCCTAGGGTCCTCCATCCTGTTCACGGTACCAACCAACTTTTCTCGGTTCCACGCTTTATCCTTCTTTGTTCAACAGTGACTAAAAACACTTTCTAAGCCGTTTATGGTAGGCCGAAACACACACCACTAACGTGACACCAAATCTCCTCGTCAGGGACAACGGGTCCTACTCGTTCTCTCTGACTTGACCCTTTTAGTTTGTATATACAGATCATAACAGATACATACAGTTCATACAGATCATAACTTCTCTACATTCAGGACATTAAATAGACGAGGAAGGACCCGTCTTAATCTCAACATTTTCACCCTTCCGGACGTGATACGATCGTGGAAGAATAAGACAGGTCACTTGTAACTAAAGATTACGGTAAAGCAATATTTGTCTCCTACATGAAACATACTAACTTCAGAAGATTTAATGACAAGGAATATTTGAAAACCACGACAAGACGTAGGTCCGTATACTCCAGGACCTCGGACCGTCGGAGACAAAGCCGAAGTGTCACGTCACATACCACTAGACGACAACAGACCCTGGACCCCATATAGCAGTCAGACCCAAGTGTAGACTCCCCTATTGAGATCAACCCAAATTTAGATAATAGAACGAGAAATAGAAGTCAAACAGGGTACCAAAAAGAAGAGTACAGAGAGAGAAAAAAAAAAATTGATAAAGATGATTAGAAAAAAAAATTTAAAATAAATAGAAAAATAAAAAATTTAAAATTTTAGAAATTAAGAAAGTACAGAGAAAAATAGGGACTGAAGAAACACTGACTCATCCAAAAACCTAAGGGAAAATATAGGAAACAGTAAAATAAGTGGCATTGACAAAACATTCATCAAAATTCTAGGTACCATACGTAGAAATTGAACGGTCAGAAAGTAATAATTAATACTATTAATAATTTAATAAATAAGTAAATAGTAAAGAAACAGACAGACATGACCCTGAATCACACCGTACTTCCTAGAAGGAACACCATCCCTGAGAGATAAGCTCCTCGTGTTCGAGTCATGAACGTCGTACACTTGAGATAACTCTGTACGTCCGAATCAACGAGTCACCGTACACCGTAGAATCAAGAGACCGTTTCCTTGTATGGAAACGGTAAACGTTTACGAAAGGTAATGTTTCGTCTAGGAATTGGTGACCTCGTGGTTCCTACAGGGATATAAATGGAAAATTATGTATAATGTACAAATAGTAAAACCCATGACAAGTAAGGGGGACATCTAGGTCTAAAAGTGAACAAAATTTAAGGAAGACTCAACTCTGGAAAGTTTTTTGTAAATAATGTAACTAGACAACTACCCCTACGTTAGAACATCAAGAACAGACAGACTCTTTCATAAGATAGAACAAAAACTATACATAAAGAGAACACATATTTTAAGACTCAGTTAATATAAAGAGAGTCGTTAATTCTACACCACGGTCACATGGGACCGATTGTAACAAAGTAAACGGATTAGACGACAGTAGGGGTAAAAAATAAGATGAGACAGACAAAAAGGAAGAACAATGTAAAGAAGCCAACTAACAGAATTAGAGACTTAATACTACACGGAAACATCTTAACAGTATAAAGAACAGGAATTCAATTTACTCGAAAACACAATTATCGAAATTTCGAAAGTAGTATCGACCTTTTTAAAGTCGGTCATTAATACTTCAAGAAACTACATAAGAGGACAGAAAGTGAAGGACACACTAAAGTAAACGTATACAAAATCGTGAGAATTTCAATGAAGTTTCGAGAGACAACGTGTTAATTAAAAGGGGGTGTCAGAAACGTAAAGATAAAATGTACAGAGAAAAATTGATGAGTTATAAGAAGTCGAAGTACTTATATTCCTAATAACTACATCATTCGTAAAATTACAGGAAGAGACGATTAACACATTATATATATATATATAGATAATGAATACA
Source organism: Capra ibex (assembly GCA_006410555.1). Classification (NCBI taxonomy): domain Eukaryota; kingdom Metazoa; phylum Chordata; class Mammalia; order Artiodactyla; family Bovidae; genus Capra; species Capra ibex. The sequence goes on from SJYO01038983.1 coordinate 25,625,866, forward strand.
GAAATGATTAACTAAAACGGGAACAATACCTATAAAAGAACGAAGAAATACGTAGACCTAAAAAAGAAAAATTTAAATAAATAAATAGAATTAGTCTCCTATTAATGAAATGTTATAACTCTACTTTGATCATGTTTATAAAAGTGTTAGATATACCTTTAAAATTTAACCTAACACGTACATCAGTGAAATGCAAACCTACAACCTATAAAAATTTTAAAAATATTTAATAAGGAAAGTGACAAACGTTTGTGACAATTAAAGAACCTTTGTTAACGTAAAAAACTTCCGAACGACATTTCAAAAAATTCGACTCTCCTTTGGTGAGAAATCTGGTCCAAATGATAAGGGGTGATTGTTCCGTTATAACAGAAGTCCCGGGATAACTTGAGTACCCTTAATACCCATCAAAGCCCCTGTCAGGATTCTACCTCCTCCTTATCCTGTCCCTCTTGTGAAAGAGGAGTTTTCTAAGCAGTTTTCTTGTAAGCCTGTGACTCATTTAAGGTGTTTTGATGAAGACTGACGTCCGTCTCCTATATTCCGTGGGTCTTTTCGTCGGGTAACAGAAACTTTCCTCCATCCTTTTTTACATTGTCTATTTTTCTCTCTGTTTTATCCATTCCTACCTCTAGGTAGGACCCTTCCCTCAGAATTTTTTACGTCTTCGAAGGTTTGTGGTCCTTTGTGAGAGTGACCGCTCAGACACCGTTCGGAACCTTGGAGTCTCCCGTTGCATTCACCCTCCTTTCTATTTATTTATTAAATTTGGTTGTCTAATGTACGGGTTACCATTGAGGGTCGTCTCTTCGTCACGTCTGCGGGCGTAGGCGGTGATCGTTCGTACCTGACCCGTCCCTCCACACCCGACGTAACGAATCTCATTCCTGACCCGGATTTACGGGGCTCCCGTAAGACTCCCTGATTGAACTCTATCGTTTGGTCTGGCAACCTATCAATGGGGTCGTTTTTCGGGATTTGATTCTGTGGCGGGTCGGACGAGTGTCAGTTTCCTCACTCGTCTCCATCGGCCGACGACTGACCGGATACGGGACGGTCCCTATCCCCTCGTTCCCGTCGGTCTCGACCATCCCCCGTTAACACCGGGATCTCTCCGTAGTAGATGGTTTGACGTTCGTCCGAAGCAACGATTGGTTCAGAAGAACCCTAAGACCTACCAGTTATAGGAGGACTCTTCCGCGTGGCCAACATGTGGGTCTTTTGACTCGTCGTCCCTGTCCTCTCCGTTATTCATTCTCACTGACACGAGCGGTCTGTGTACCAGTGGACTCGCCGAGTCCGGACCCTTCACGTACGTTTGTTCCCAAACGGAATCTATCAAGGGGCGTCTCGTTGGTTCTCGGACTTGTCCCATCTGACCCTTTCGTGTGTACGGTAACTCGCCCCCGTTTGGGTCACACGGACTCTGTGACCCTCGTGAGGGGTGTGTGCGGTCACTATAAACAAACGTTACAAAGAGGGAGGGGTGTGGTACTCACTTGTTCACTCGGAATTTTTTATAGGTGGTGGTGTGGAAAACCACTCCCGTCTTTAATTTGTGACTTCTCTGGTCGTTTGTCTTCTTCGATTTCGTCTCCCTTGGTGGGACCTAACTGTCTACGTTATGTAATTTTGGGAGGTCAATCGTGACTGATATATCCTTCTCCGGATATCTAGAACTCTTCATATTCGACCTAGTTCCTTGATAGACTTTCACTTGACTGGGGTGTGACAGGTGTTATTGTGGTCTCTGTCAGGATCTGTATAAAAATGATAAAAGTAAGAAATCTAAATTAAAAATTTTGAAAACTCAGGAGATGATGAGGAAATTTAAAGTAAAAATATTGGATGATAATGAAACCTTTTTTTTACGGTAAAGAATTTCGTTTCGTATAAAACTCAAAAAAAAAGAAATTATAACATATAAACTCTTAGGTTGGAGATGATATCTAAAAATTGGAAACGAAAAACCATAAACAAAAGTCAAAACATGAAAATTCTTGGTTTATAATTCATTGGTAAAAATGGACCCACCCTCTAGTGACCGGACTAACGAGAGAGGGGGAGACCTGGAGGAAAAAGAGGTGATCCAGTGGAGATAGAGGAGGGATGGGGAAGAGAAGAGATGAGTTGAGACACTTAGAGAAGCACACAAGGCCTGACGACTCTTGTGAATCCCTTGACTAATGACCGACCTAGACAGAGAGAGGAAAAATAAAGGGGGAAATAGGGGAGAACGGTGGAGACAGAGGAATGAGGGAGAAGAGAAGAGACACATTGAGACACTTGTAGAGACTCCCCAGGTCTGACACCTCTCGTCTATCACTTCCCTAATGACCGGTCGAACGAGAGAAGGGAAAACTAAGGGGGAGAAGAGGAGGACCAGTGGAGATAGAGGTGGGAGGGAGAAGAGAATAGACACTTTTATACACTTGTAGAGACTCCCTAGTCTTGACACCTCTCGTGTATCCTTCACTAATGACCGATCGAACGAGAGAGGAGAAAACTAAGGGGGAGAAGATGAGGACCAGTGGAGATGGAGGGAAGAAGGGAGAAGAGAAGAGGTACATTGAGACACTTGGAGAGACCTACAGGAGTGACACCTGTTTGAAAAGTATAAATTGGATTTACAAAATAGTAACCACTACATATCTACCTCCTCAGAACTACGATAACATTCTTATTCTGACTTTGGGTCTCCGTCCTCCGAATTCGGGTTTAGGACTGTTGTGGTCTCTTGAGGACTGAGGTCCCTTGCGATTAGCTATCCTTGAGTATTTTGTGGAGGTATGGATGTGACTTTGGTTCGTGATGGTTGTTAAAGTTCTCTTTCTGTATGGTGCGTTTAAGAGGTCGTTGTGTCCTTGTATCTGGACTTGAAGTTATATGTACGACGGGTTTCAGTGAGGTTTGGGTACCTGTAGAGTATTTAGTCATGACCTGTCAAGTAACGTGATGTCTCCCTTCTTTAGGTCGGGGTGTGTGTTCTTGTGGCTGTGTTCGAACGGATTGGTCCTTTAGAACTGTTCGGTGGGTAGGTTTGGGTGGGTGCCACTCCTTTGAGGTGTTATTTCTCTTGAGGTGTTTGACGGTCTAATGTCTTTCCACTGGTGTTTGTGTCGTTATATTTGTTGCTCTTCTCCGTCTCTTTATGGGTCGTCCATTTCCTTGTCTTATTTACAGGTGGTTTGGTTTGGCTTCTCCTTCTCTATCCTTTAGATGGACTATTTCTTAAGTTTTATTACTATCACTTTTACTAGGTTTTAGAACTTTAGTTATTCCTTTATGTCTATTTATCGGACCTCTGTTCCTAACTCTTCTACGTTCTTTCCAACTTGTTCCTGTATCTTCTTTATTTTTCCTCAGTTATATATTACTTATTACGTTATTGACTCCAGTTTTTGTGAGACCTCCCTTGGTTGTCATCTTATTACCTCCGTCTTCCATCCTATTCACTCCATCTTCTATCTTACCATCTTTAGTTACTTTGTCTCTCCTTTTTCTTTTGCTTAATTTTCTTTACTCCTGTTAGAGTCTCTGGAGACCCTGTTACAATTTGTGGGGTGGTATTCTTAGTATCCTCAGGGTCTTCTTCTTCTGTTTTTCTTTCTGGAACTCTTTTATGAAATCTATTATCAACTTTCGAAGGGATTTAACCCCTTCCTTTATTAGTGTGTTCAGGTTCTTTAGGTCTCACGGTTTGCCCTATTTGGGTTCCGGTTTGTGGGGTTCTGTGTATAATTAGTTTAATTGTTTCTAGTTTGTGTTTCTTGTTTATGACTTTCGTCGTTCCCTTTTTGTTGTGTATCGTGTGTTCACCTAAGGTATTCCTTTTGTCGACTAGAAAGTTATCTTTGAGAAGTCCCGTCCTCCCTTACCGTCCTGTATGAGTTTCACTACTTTCTTTTGTGGGATGTCAGGTCTAATGATATGGGTCGTTCCTAGAGTAAGTTTATACTTCCTCTTTAGTTTTCGAGATGTCTGTTCGTTTTCGACTCTCTTAAGTCGTGGTGGTTTGGTCGAGAGGTTGTTTACGATTTCCTAGAACAGATCTGTCCTTTGTATCTTTCCCACATTTTTGGGCTTGAGTTTTGTTATTTCATTTACCGTTGCCCTAGTATGAATAGTTATTAATGGAATTTACATTTACCCAACTTACGGGGTTTGTTTTCCGTTTCTGACCGACTTACCTATGTTTTTGTTCTGGGGATACATACAACAGATGTTCTCTTGGTGAAACTTTGTTCCCTGTGTATGTCTGACTTTCACTTTCCGACCTTTTGCTATAAGGTAGGTTTATCTCTGGTTTTCTTTCGTCCTCATTGTTATGAGTATAGTCAATTTTATCTGAAATTTTGTTTCCAACACTTTTCTCTGTTTCTTCCTGTGAGGTATTACCAGTTTTATAGTTAGGTTCTTCTTCTATATTGTTAATATTTATTATTCCGTGGGTTGTATCCTCGTGGTGTTATACATTCTGTTTACGATTGTTCATACTTTCCCTCCTTTACTTGTTATTTTGTTAACAACCCTCGACGTAATCCGTAATGACTGTTTTACCTCCTTACCCGGGTTTTGGAAGAGGAGTAAGACGTCCGTGCCTGGGCCCTACTTCCTCAATCCAGAACACTAAGACTGAACAAGAAGGGAAAGAATACAACTGACCTTTCTTACAATTCCACGAATAACAAGAACTCTCTTTGTACTCTTTCGTGTTTCGGAAGACGTCAACACGGGTCTTTTATTAGATACTTCATTGTTAACTGTAAACAAGTTCCTAGAAATGTTTCTTGCAAGGTCCTACTTGGGTAGCCGACGTCGAACTCCGGTAAAGACCGATTTCTTCAAACGACTCAAATCCCAAATCCTTATTAATTCTTATCGATCTTCGGAAAAATCCTCTATTACTAGAATTCTACGATCCTCGTTTGTCCCAAATCTTTCTACTCTTTATTTGACTCCTTACACCGTACTCAATGTTACATTAGTGTTCAATTCATATCCTGTGTATTCTCTTTCATCCGTTATCTATCATTTCGTCTAAGACTCTCTTAGCGACTTCGTCCTTAAAACAAATATCCTGTTGTTACTAAAGACCTCTATTATTTAGACCCACCCCCTTTGATTTTTACACTTTGGAGACTGTATTACGAAACCAGTTTCATATTTTCTTTTGGACTTCGAACTTTATTTGTACTTCGAAGTATGAAACTCAGTCTCCGATGTAATAACAGACGACTTTGACGAGTGGGGAAGTCCGACTAAGGGACCGACGACCTCGACCTGAGACCGTGTGTTATTATCACCCTCTGAAATTATGAGGTTAGTGTGGATACCGATCTAGTTGATTTGTCTTTTAATTGTTCCTTTGTGTTTGAAATCACTATGTTATCTGGACAATCTGGATTGACTATAGATATCCTGTAAAGTTACTTGAAGTTTTGTTTCTTGAAGCGGAAAAAGAGTTCACGTGGGTCTTCGAAGAGATTCTATCTAGTGTATGACCCGGTATTTAGATCGGAACCATTTAAATTTTTTTTTTTTTTTTCTTTTTTTGTTTTTTTTTCTTTTCTTTTTCTTTTTCTTAAGTGAGGTTCGAAGAAAAGACTGGTGTTACTTCATTCTAATCTAGAGTTAATGTCCCCCTTTTGATAATTTTTAAGGTTGTATACCTTCGATTTGTTATGCCACTACTTATTGGTTGTTCAGTGTCTTCTTTAGTTTTTGTTTTAGTTTTATACGTATCTTTGCTTACTTTTACTTTTGTTTTGTTGGGTTTGGGACACCCTGTGACATTTTCGTCACGATTCCCCTTCCAAGTATCGTTATGTCCGTATGGAGTTCTTTGTTATTTTTTCAGTTTATTTATTGGATTAAGATGTAGCTTTCGTTGATCTTTTCCTTCTTTACTTCTTGGGGTCACCATCATCTTCCTTTCTTTTGAGTTTTAAGTCCGTCTTTATTTACCTTTTCTTTGTCTTCTCTGGTATCGTTTTTAGTTGTTTCCGTTTTCGACTAAGAAACTCTCCTATTTATTTTAACTGTTTGGTAATCGATCTGAGTAACTCTTTGTTTCCCTCTTTTTAGTTTAGTTATTTTAATCTTTGTTTTTACCTTTTTAGTGTTGTCTGTTGTGTCTTTATGTTTCCTAGTATTTTCTGATGATAGTCGTTAATATACGGTTATTTTACCTGTTGTACCTTCTTTACCTGTTTAAGGATCTTTTCATGTTGACAGGTTTTGACTTGGTCCTTCTTTATCTTTTAGAATTGTCTGGGTAACGTTCGTACCTTTGACTTTGACATTAGTCTTAGAAGGTCGTTTGTTTTCGAGGTCTCGTCTACCGAAGTATCGACTTAAGATGGTTTTTAAATCTCTTCTCGATTGTGGATAGGATGAGTTTGAGAAGGTCTTTTAACGTCTATTTCCATTTGAATGTTTGAGTTTGATACTCTGGTTTTAATGGAATTATGGTTGGGGACTGTTTCTACGATGTTTTTCTTTTGATGTTCGGTTATAGTGACTACTTGTGGTTACACTTTTAGGAATTGTTTTAAGATCGTTAGTCTTAGGTTGTTGTGTAATTTTTTCTAGTATGTAGTACTAGTTCACCCGAAATAGGGTCCCTACGTTCATAAGAAGTTGTAGGTGTTTAGTTAGTTACGTTATGTGACGGCCCCAGATCGGGACCACCTGGGTCCCATTAACCTTCCCCTCTACCTCAGTCGCAGGATCCTTTCTCAATAAATTAATCTTTATATTTCTCTATAATCCTTTCTTATTACATCATCCTTTTAATCACCTCTTTTCCCCGACTTATTGAACCAAATACACCTTATGGTTATTTTGGAGTTCTGTTCTCCAAACGTGGTGGATGCACCCGATGTTCGGAGAAAGGTAAGAGGGCTTCCTCTCCTTTGTGAATCCGGAGGGGTCAGTCTAGAATAATCGGGTCCGTATTAATCGTCCGAACCGTCCGTAGGTGCGAGGTCTACCCTTAAGTCGGTCTTTTCTTCTCTTGCTCTTCTCTGGTGTATCCCCTTAGGCAGAAAGGTCCTTGACTAGGTAAAAGAAATAAAAAGTCCAAACGAATATGTGAAAAACAATATGTATCTCTATCTTATGCTTCAGTGTGCCCCCAGTCGTCTGGACTGGGAATGGTTTTAGTCCACGAAATATGTCTACATATGTTTCCAGAATTCCCTAAATGTAGTAGAAGACCGGTACTCCGGACGACTGTAAAATACTGGGGAAAAAAAGACTATTGCCAGTCAGTTGGTCTTTTAAATAAAATAAAAAAAGGTCCCCACTAAAAAGAGTTTGGTCCGCGGTGGGAGGCTTCCATGGTTTATTTCAACGTAAGGATATCCCACCCCCGTATCACCCAATGTTAATTCTTACCTTAAATGAATCGGATTCTAAATTATACTAATTAGAATTTCTAATTATAAATAAAGAGGATATACGATCAATATATAAACATATTCCCGTCCCCTGAATTGTCGTTTGTAACCGGGTTATTTACTTTTTTTGGGAAGTGGTCATATTAAAGATTGGTTGGGTAATTATGATATGATTATTAAAAAGATCGAAGATTTTTCTTAGACATAAATCTTTCAAATTTCATAGAGCACGGAGAGTACCAACCCTCCGACACTTGTTAGTGTACACCGGTCTGCTCGGACGTCCTTCCGATCTCTTGCAAGTGTCCTCAAACACTTGACTTTGTGAGAACAGTACGGGTTCTTAAATAAGTGACCTCGAGATTCAATTGAGGAAGAGTATCTCTCCACCACCCCCTGTCGGGGGGTATTTCAGTCTCAATATCCACTCTCGTATTTCGTCATATCATCCGTCTAAGATCAAAACCCCCATCTAGAAGCCCTTATCCCCCGAGGACTCCGAGCTAGGGCGGAAACGCATACGGTGCGGAGGAAGGAGTACTGGAAACGGTACCCGTCTCAAGGAGTACGACCTAGAGCCGTTATGTGGTATAATTGTTTAACTTTTTATTTTCGGTATACTAATAGAGTTATCTACGTCTCTTTTGGAAACTGTTTTAAGTTTTAGGTAAAAACTATTTTTGAGAGGTCTTTCGTCCTGATCTTCCTTGAATGGAGTTGTATTTTTCGATATATACTGTTTGGATGGTGTTTGTAACAGGAGTTACCACTTTTTAACTTTCGTAAAGGGGATTTCAGTTCTTGTTCTGTTCCCACGAGTGAGAGTGGTTGTGATAAGTTGTATCAAACCCTTCATAACCGGTGTCGTTAGTCTTGTCTTTTTCTTTACTTTCCTTAGGTTTAATCTTTTCTTCTTCATTTTGAGAGTGACAAACGTCTCGCGTACTAGGAGATGTTCTTTCGGGATTTCTGAGGTGGTCTTTTAATGATTTCGATTTGTTACGTATACCATTTCAAAGTCCTATATTCTAGTTGTGTGTCTTTAGGATGGTTCGGTCGTTACTATAAAAAGTGTCTCGATCTTGTTTATTAAAGTGTTAAACATACCTTTATGTTTTTTGGAGCTTATAGGTTTCGTTAGAACTCTTTCTTCTTACCTTGACCTCTTTAGTTGGACGGACTGAAGTCCGAGATGATCTTTCGGTGTCAGTAGTTCTGTGATACCATGACCGTGTTTCTGTCTTTATATCTAGTCACCTTGCTTTTTCTTTCAGGTCTCTATTTAGGTGGGTGGATACCTGTGGAAGAGAAACTGTTTCCTCCGTTCTTATATGTTACCTCTTTTCTGTTAGAGAAATTGTTCACCACGACTCTTTTGACCGGTTACTGAACATTTTGTTACTTTGATCTTGTGAAAGATTGTGGTATGTGTTTTTATTTGAGTTTTACCTTATTTCTAGATTTACATGTTGGTCTTTGATATTTTAAGGATCCCTTTTGTATCCGTTTTGAGAGAGGCTGTATTTAGTGTCGTCCTAGGAGATAATGGGTGGAGGGTCTTATAACCTTTCTTTTCGTTTTTCTTTTGTTTACCCTGGATTAAATTAACTGTCGAAGACGTATTGTTTCCTTTGATATTCGTCCCACTTTTCTGACGGAAGTCTTACCCTCTTTTATAATTGTTTACTTCGTCATTGTTTCTTAATTAGAGTTTTTATATGTTCGTTGTGGACGTCGAGTTGAGGTCTTTTTATTTACTGTGTAATCTTTTTACCCGGTTTCTTGATTTGTTTGTAAGTAGGTTTCTTCTGTATGTCTACCGATTGTTTGCGTACTTTTCCACGAGTTGTAGTGAGTAATAGTCTCTTTACGTTCAGTTTTGATGTCACTCCATGGTAAAGCACGGTCAGTCTTGCCGACGATAGGTTTTCAGATGTTCGTCATTTACGACCTCTCCCACACTTCTTTTTCCTTGGGAGAATATGACGACCACCATTACGTGTGTCCATGTCGGTGAGACCTCTTGTCACACCTCTAAGGAATTTTTTGACCATTAACTTGACGGTATGATGGGTCAGTAGGGTGACGACTCGTATGTGTGGTTCCTTTGATCTTAACTTTCTGTGTCAACAAACAATCGGTAGACATACAGAAGAACCCTTTTTTACAGACAAATCAAGAAACCGGGTAAAAAACTAACCCAGTAAATAAATAGACCTTAACTCCACGTCCTCAACGAACATATAAAAACTCTAATCAAGAAAAGTCAACAAAGTAAGCGATATTAAAAGAGGGTAAGACATCCGACAGAAAAGTTGAATGAATACCAAATACAACAACACGTCTTCTAAAAGTAACATTGATCCAGGGTAAACAAATGAAACGAAAATAAAGGTTGTAATACCCTCCACCCAGTACCTCCTAGGACGACACTAAATACAATCTCGCACAAAACGGATACAAAAGGGATCCTCAAAGTATCAAAGACCAACATGTAAATCTAGAAATAAGGTAAAACTCAAAATAAAACACATACCACAATCTTTCACAAGATCAAAGTAAGAAAATGTTCAGTTCCCGGTCAAAAGAGTCGTGATGAACAATTTCTCTAACAGAAAAGAGGTAACAGATAAGAAAGGAGGAAACAGTTTCTCTTCCACAGGTATCTACCCACCTAAATAGAGACCCGAAAGATAAAGTAAGGTAACTAGATATAAAGACAGAAACAGGGTCATGGTAACACAGAACTACTGACACCGAAACATCATCTCAGACTTCAGTCCGTCCAACTAAAGAGGTCAAGGTAAGAAGAAACAGTTCTAACGAAACCTGTAAATTCAAAAAAAAAAAAAAAAACATTAAAGGTGTGTTTAACACTTTAATAAACAAGAAAGAGACACTTTTTATGGTAACCATCGAACTTTCCCTAACGTAACTTAGATTGTTTGTGTACTTTTTTACGAGTTGTAGTAGTAATAGTCTCTTTACGTTTAGTTTTGGTGTTACTCCATGTAAAGTACGGTCAGTCTTATCGACGATAGGTTTACAGATGTTCGTTATCTACGACTTCTCCCACACCTTTTTTTCCCTTTAGAGAATGTGACTATCACCCTTACGTTTGATCATGTCGGTGATACCTCTCGTCACTCCTCTAAGGAATTTTTTGACCTTTATCTTGACGGAATACTGTGTCGTTAGGGTGATGACCCGTATGCGTGACTCCTTTGGTCTTAACTTCTCTGTACACATGGGGTCACAAGTAACGTGGTGACAAACATTCTCGGTCCTGTACCTTTGTTGGATCTACAGGTAGCCGTCTGCTTACCTATTCTTTCGATACCATGTATATGTGTTACTTCATAATGAGTCGGTAATGTTTCTTCCGTAAACTTACTCAAGATTACTCCACCTATTTTGACCTCGGACAATATGTATCACTTCATTCTTTCTTTCCTTTTTGTGGTTATGTCATATGATTGTGTATATATACCTTAAATATTTCTACCATTGTTATTGGGACATACACTCTGTCGTTTTCTCTGTGTCTACATATCTTATCAGAAGACCTGCGACACAATCTCCCGTTCCCACCCTACAAAACTCTCTTACAGTAACTTAGAACATATAATAGTATACACTTTACTTAGTGGTCAGGTCCAAGTTACGTACTATGTCCTACGAACCCCGACCACGTGACCCTACTGGGTCTCACTACCATATCCCTCCCTCCCCCCTCCCCCCAAATCCTACTCTTTGTGNCCTACTTTTTGTGCATGTGTGGGCACCACCTAAGTACAGTTACATACCGTTTGTTATGTTATAACATTTCATTAATCGGAGGTTTATTTTGTTTGTTTATATGTAATTTTTACTCATTTAATGTACGACGACCCACTTCTGTGTTAATCTGAACCACGTTAAACTCTGAGTTCCTAACGAGGGATATTAAGTCTGGTCATGATAGTTGAGAGACGTCTTTTGACCTTCCCATAGTGGACATCGAAGGATGTCCAGAGACATACATCGAGAAAGGATACTTGAGATCAATATATCTCCGTATTTAGAGAAAAGAACCCCTTTGACAAACAAAGACGGATCCATGTTGAAGGTACATACATAACCTTTGATAAATATCTCAACCCCGTTAACATCTTGAGAGGAACGAACAAGGGGTGGAGTCTTTAGGTAAGAGACGACTGTCTACAAACTACATTTTGTTACGGGGAAGTAAACAGAAAGGATGAAGCTTCAATAATCTCTGTCCTCCTATTTACACAGGAAATTAGGAAATACGGTTGATTTTACCTCCAGGGGGACGTTAATCTTGAGTGACTTACGGAACACTTACGATCTGTGACTGAAGACACGTACCCACGTTTGAACTAACCCCTATATTCAACCCCGGTATCCCTCGGAGTAAGAACGACCTCTTTGTACCGGTAATGTTTATCATAAACGATACACCATACAAGACAAGTCAAGTCAGCGAGTCAGTACAGACTCAGAAACGTTTGGATACCTGACATCGTGCGGTCCCGAGAGATAAGTAGTGGTTGATGACCTCGAACCCGTTTGAGTACAGTTAACTCAACCACTAAGGTAGGTTGGTAGTGTAGGAGACAGTAGGAGAGAGGAGGACGGAAGTTGTAACGGGTCATTGTCCCAGAAAAGATTATACAGTCAAGAAGTGTAGTCAACCGGTTTTATAACCTCCAAGTTAAAGTCGTAGCCAGGAAGGTTACTTATAAGTCCTAACTAAAGGAAATCCTACTGACATACCTAGAGGAACGTCAGGTTCCCTGAGAGTTCTCATAACACGTTGTGGTGTCAAGTTTTGGTAGTTAAGAAGTAGCGAGTGGTAAGAAATACCTCGGTCACAGTGTAAGTATGTACTGTTGTCCTTTTAGTATCGAAACTAATATGACTTGAAAAAGTCGTTTCATTACAGAGATGAAAATTTTTTAACATATTAAAACACTATCAAAAAGAAGTTTGCTCGTTCGTAGAAAATTAAAGTACTGACGTCAGTAGGAGACGTCACTAAAACCTCGGGGTCTTTTATTGCAGAGAGTGACAAAGGTAACAAAGGGGTAGATAAACGGTACTTCACTACCCTGGTTTACGGTACCAGAAGTAAAAGGCTTACCCCTCAAATTCGGTCTACAAAGTGAGAGGATAAAGTGAAAGTAGTTCTCCGATAAATCAAGGAGAAGTTAAAGACGGTATACCCACCACAGAAGACGTATAGACTTCAAGGACTATAAAGAGGGTCGTTAGAACTAAGGTCGAACACGAAGTAGGTCAACCCGTAAAGGGTACTACATGAGACGTATATTCAATATATTCGTTCCACTGTTATATGTCGGAAATGTATGAGGAAAGGGCTTAACCTTGGTCAGACAACAAGGTACAAGTCAAGACTGACAACGAAGAACTGGACGTATGTCTAAAGAGTCTTCCGTCCATTCCATCAGACGATAACAGTAGAGACATGTAAAAGATGTCAAACAACATTAGGTGCATCAGTTTCCGAAAACGTACCAGTTATTTCGTCTTCATCCACAAAAAGATCTTAGGAGAACGAAAAAGATAGTAAGTTGTTTACAACCGTTAAACTAGAAACCAAGGAGAGAGAAAAGATTTAGGTCGAACTTGTATACCATAAAGTGTCAAGTACATAGTAACTTCTGAACGAACCTCTTTAATGAAACCATCGTACACTCTACTCACGTTGATACACCATCAACTTGTAAGAAATTTTAGTGGAAAATACTTATAACGTTCCTTTTACTGGAAAGGTCCGGACACCGGTGACGACTCAAAAGGTTTAAACGACCGTATAACTCACGTCGTGATGTTGTAGTAGTAAAAAATCCTAGCCTATATCGAGATGACGTTACGGTAGTGTGGGTGGTCTAAACGAGAATCACTACGAAGACTTCTGTGTAAACTGAAGCGTAAAGTCCTAATAGATCGAGATCCACTCACTAGTGTGGTAGTACAAATAGGACCAGTAATTATAGAAAACCACGTTAAGAAGATACATAAGAAAGTTGGAGAAGAATTATATAAGACGAAGACAATCCAGGTAGGGTACACAGAGAGAATAACACGGGTAGAAACGGACTTTGTAAGGGAGGGATAGAGATTAAAAGAACTTCTCTAGAGACCAAAAATGGTAAGATTACAAAAGGAGATAAAGAAACATGACTAGTGAATCCTTCCGAAAAAATTTAGAGAAGAACGATAAGAAACCTTGAGACGTAAGTGTACTCATACGGAAAGAAAAGAGGAAACGGAAAACGAAGAGAAGAAAGATTCAATAAACATTCCGGAGGAGTCCGTAGGTAAAACGGAAAAACGTAAATAAAAGGAAACCCTACCAGAACTACACCATACATGTCAAGTTTTTTACTTCTAGTACCGTAGGTCAAGGTAGTGAAGTACCGTTTATGGACCTTTTTGTTACTTTTGTCACTGTCCGAAATAAAAGGAACCGAGGTTTTAGTGACATCTATCACGGGTGTCAACACTTTTTTTTTTACGCGATCGAGGGACCTTCTTTTCGCTACTTTTTGGGTTGTCGTATGATTTTTCTTCTCTGTAATGGTCGTTTACAGACATATCAGTTTCGATACCAAAACGGTCTTTAGCACTCACCTACACTCTCAACCTGGTATTTCTTTCGACTCATGGTTTATTAACTACGTAAATTTGACATCACAACCTATTCTGAGAACTCTCAGGGCACCTGACGTTCCTCAAAGTTGGTCAGGTGCGATTTCCTTTCATCAGGACTTATAATTGACCTTCCTGGCTACGACTTCGACTTGGAGGTTATGAAACCGGTGGACTACGCTTCTTGACTGAGTAATCTTTTCTGGGACTACATCCCTTTCTAATTTCGTCCTCCGTTTCCCCTTCTGTCTTCTACTTTAACAAACTACCGTAGTGGCTGGACTACTTGTACTCAGACTCGTTCGACGCCCTCAACCACTACCTGTCCCTTTGGACCGTATGACGTGTGGTACTATGTCTTTTCTCAACCTGTACTGACTCCCTGACTTGACTTGATTACATGTCTCCTGTAGTCCCTCGTCCGTCTTAAGAAACCCCAGGTCAGTTTGGACCCCAGGACCACCCTCACCACTTTCTAAATCCACCTTCCCCTCCGAAGGGTAGGAAACCACGTCCACGAACTATCTCCCCTACTCTTTATCTAAGTTCCCTAATCCAGACCATCGGACTTATTGATGCCTACCTCCAAACATTGTAACATGTCCTCCACCAGTACTTTTGGTAGGAGTTCTTTTTGTTTACACTCTTCCGTTTCACCAAAGGTCTCCTCCGGAATTTTTATCGACTCTTTTATTCTCTTCACTTTCCGTTTCCTCTTTCCCTTTCTATATGGGTTATCTTAAGTCCAAAAGTCTCTTATCGTTCCTCTCTATTCTTTCAAAAGTATTCACTTATCACGTTCTTAATCTCCTTTTGTTCTCTTAACATTTCTCATGTCTAAAAAGTTTATCACCTCTATAGTCTCCTTGTGAATTACGTTTCTACCTGTGTTATTTCCTGTCTTTTCAGTTTCTGGATTGTCTTCCTCTACTCTAGTCATCTCCACCGGTCTTACGTGTCTTCTTTATGTGTTGTTACCAGTATTACTGACCCTATCCCTACAACGACCCCAGTGAGTGCATTTCGGTCTATGACCTCATACTTCAGTTCACCCGAAATCCTTCGTAGTGATGTTCTTTACGATCCCTTCCACTAGTTTAAGGTCGACTCGACAAATTTTAAGGATTTCTTACTCCGACATTTACACGACGTAAGTTATACAGTCGTTTAAACCTTTCGAGTAGTCGCTGGTGTCACGACCCTATCCAGTCAAAAGTAAGGTTAGGTTTTCTTTCCGTTAAGGTTTCTTACAAGTTAGATAGTACGTTAACGTGAGTAGAGTAAACGATCGTTCCATTACGAGTTATAGGAAGTTCGATTCAAAGTTGTCATGTACTTTACTCTTTAAGATCTATATGTTTGAACAAACTTGTGGGTCTCTAGTTTAACGGTTGTAAGTAACCTAGTATCTCTTTCGTTCCCTTATGGTCTATTTTGTAAAGGTAGACGAAGTGACTGATACGATTTCGGAAAGTGACACACCTGGTGATGTTTGACACCTTTTAAGAATTCCTTTACCCTCATGGTCTAGTGAAATGGAAAGGGGATTGTTCAGACGTACATCCAGTTTTTCGTCGTCAATCTTAGTCTGTGCCTTGTTGACTTTCCAAATTTTAACCCTGTCCTCGTATTGTTCCATATGTAACAGTGAGACCAATAAATTGGATATATATTCTATGTAATAAGTTATACGACCAGACCTATTTAGGGTTCGACCTTAGTTCTAAAGACCCTCTTCATAGTTGTAGGTGTCTATACTTCTACTGTGATGGGATTATCGTCTTTCGCTTCTTTTTGATTTCTCGGAGAACTACTCCTCTCCTCTACTTTTTTGATCGAATTTGAGTTGTAAGTTTTTTGGTAAGTGTTTTTCTATGAGTTATAAGTTCCGTAGCTCAGGGTGGTGAAGTACCGTATATCTACTACCTTTTCACCTTTGTAACCGTCTAAAATAAAAGAACCCGAGGTTTTAGTGATACGTGGAACTGATGTCTGTGTTTTAATTTTGTATGAAGGAGGAACCTTCCTTCTTTCCGATACTTTTTGGACGGGTCACATAATTTTTCGTCTCTGAGTGAAACGATGTCTCCAGATAGTATAGTTTCGATACCAAAAAGGTCATTAGTCCATGTTTACACACTAGACCTCGTATTCCTTCCCTCTTACGATTTCTTAACTCGCAAACTTGAAACCACGAAGTCTTCTATCAACTCTCAGAGAATATGTTGTTCCTCTAGTTTGGTCAGTTAGACTTTCCTTTAGTTGGAGACTGGGGACGACAGAGTCGACTCCGTAGATGACTCCCGGAGGTCCACCTTTCTTACCTACGAAGGTGACGTTTTCACGGATTGGTACCGTCGAGGTTCCTTTGTGAAATATCGGGGTGGGTACCTCTTCGAGTCTTTCCGACTTCCGAGACACAAGGGACCTAGAGGGCTATGTACGCAACGTAATAGGGGTCATTGTGACCTCCGGTTCCTTCCCCGTAAGACCCGGGACCTCCTCCCCCTACCGAGTCCCTAAGGGACCCCGGCAGTGATGGTTTATGTTGACCTTTCCTGTCTCGTCCGCATACACCGTCTCTCGACCACTGACCCATACCCTGTTTTCCCTTGGTCGAGAGGTACTTCATGGAGTGGGTTTGAGGGGCTCTCCACTTCGGGTCACTATTCAAGTAGACGCAACCCTACTTCTCTCAGATAAAGAAATGGGGAATATTAAAGAGACATACTCCTCCACCACCTCAACCACCCAGTAGTGTTTGAGAAGGCACCGGATATGATAGAGGGTCAGTGAAAGTAACCACAACGGAGAGGGGTCGAAGTCAGTACATCAAGACCTCCCTTAATTGTTAGTACACACGACGACCCAGTCTGGGGTTCTCGTACATTTCGGTCAATATCCTGGGGTACAGGGACGGTCCTACCGACTAAATCCTGAGGTGTACACTAGACTCCACCCAGTAAGTCTTTTGTGGGAACTTGAGACTACAGAGATTAGAAAAGAAAGGAATAACCTCTACGGAAGTCCTATATTTACGGATCCCGTCCATCGGACCTGGGGGAGTGATCCACATCTTCGGAATTCCTTCTTTCAACAGTCCGAGTCTAGTAGTTTCTTCTCCCTTACTTTCTCACTCCTAAACTTTGTCTGCTGACTATTGAAGACTAAAGAACCCAGGTCAGTGTCTCTAGAAACATAAACGAGACTCAGAACACAGGACCTAAGGGTCTTAGTAAAGTCTCTCAGAGGGGAAAGCAAATTCGATCAACCTCCACCCGAGGAGAGTTGACACTAAGTCTGAAACAAGATCTAGGAAGGGTTAGTGAAATGTGGAGGGTCTGTGTTTGTCTCCGTGGACAAACAAAGTCGTGGCAATACTCACTTTCGGAAATAAGATATGACTGTTATCCTACACGTCTGGTTGTTTATGTAAAGTGGTCGTAGGACCCGTCCACATGGGATTCACACTAAATCACAAACGAGCCTCACCGGAATGACTAAGGACTTGGTGTGCTTCGTAAATATGACGGACACGGTCCGGTCAGGACAGTAAAAGAACTAGTTTCTGACTCTTTATGTCGGAATCTTTCTAAGTGAGTCCTAGGTCCAGAGAGATCCACAGGAGTGACATAAGAGAAACACACACACACACACACACACACACACACACACACACACACACACACACAAGAGTAAAAATAAATAAATAAAGAATAAAATAAAATGAAATGTTATGACATAACCAAAACGGTATGTAGTTGTACTTAGGCGGTGCCCACATGTACTGAAGGGTTAGGACTTGGGGGGAGGGTGGAGGGAGGGGTATGGTAGAGAGACCCAGTAGGGTCACCTGGTCGGGGTTCGTTGGACATAGGACGTAACTTGGATCTGACCGCTAAACAAAGATTGTATTATAATATGTACAAAGTTACGGTAAGAGGGTTTAGTAGGGTGGGAGAGGGAGAGGGTCTCAGGTTTTCAGACAAGATATGTAGACACAGAGAAAACGACAGAACGTATGTCCCAATAATAATGGTAGAAAGATTTAAGGTATATATACACAATCATTTGACATAACCACCAAAAGAAAGACCGAATGAAGTGAGACATATTAGTCGGGGTCAAAGTAGATTGAGTAATCTTGACTAAGTTTACATAAGAAAAATTACCGACTCATTATGAGTGACACAAGAGAAATTTCCACCGGAGATCTTAGAACCCCCACAGTCTCTGTGTGTGGTTAGTCGGACTCGGGAATATACGCTGAGGGTGTTTATAGATCTGGATCGTGTTAAGAACTAAAATAAAGGGAGAAAACCATTCATATTTCCCTCAAAGAGGAATCGTCCCCTATACTCTCAAGTAGGTGTTGGTTTTTCCCGGTTCTGTACTCCAACGGTACTCCTTCTCACACCCCCTCCCTTCCTGACCCTCAACCCCTATGTCTCCTTACTATTTGTTGTTTTAGGATGACATCGTGTATTCCCTTATCTAATTGATAGGTCAGTATTTGGTGTACTTCTTCTTATGTATAAAGACATACACATATTGATTCAGTGTAACGACACGTCGTCTTGACTTCTAATTGTGTTGTGACTTCTAATTACGTTGTGACTTCTAATCGGTGTGAAGTTATTTTAAAAATCTTTTCTTTTCCTCACGGGTATCAAGGGGAGAGAGGGACAAAGAAAGGAAGACTGAGGACGAAGAACAAAAGAGAAGTCTCTTACGACCAAAAGGAGGACGTAGACGTGTTAGGTATGAAATAATTTGTAAAAATAAAACATAACCTCATATCGACTAATTGTTATAAGACTAAAAGCCCACCTGTCATTTACCTGAATAAGTATACATAGGTACATAGGACCAGGGGTTTTATGGGGAGGGTAGATCCAACAGTATATTAATTCGTCTCAAGGGACACGATGTGTCATTGAGCAACAACCAATAGGTAGAATATATCTCGTCACGGGTGTCGTGCAAGAACTTCTAAATTTAATCCTTGAGACCCTTAGGAGGAAACTAGGCGAGAGTGGGACAAACCAGTGAGGTCTGTCCACCCATTATATAAGACCAAGGGGTAGGGGTTGCCAGTCAGATATCGGGAGTAGTGTGGCTCATTCAGGGGTCACGGGGTTACGTCTCGTGGAACCCTACGGTAAACGTACCTTAGGTCACGTCAAAACGGATCTTGGTTCGTTGGGAGGTATACCGAGGTACTCAAATGTCAAAATCCTAAGGACTTTAAGGGAGGGAAGGAGTTTCGGAAGAAACTCAGGTAGTCGGTCGAGACTTGCGGGGATCCCTCGACTGTACTTAGGAGGTGGGACACGACCCCGACTCGTCAGTGACACGTGGGAAATAAGTGTAATCGTAGGTCGGAGGGGTGTCTCCCCAGCCCGTCGGACTGAGTGTTTCCCCCGTGAGCCGGTATCGATACCCTTCTACGTAGACTCTTGATCCCACTGGTGTATTAAATAGGTTTGGTCCTTTTGACGCCCATCCCTTCCCTCTGACGATTAGAGATACCACCCTGTCGTGTGATCCTGACAGGGGTCGGTAAGAGGAACAGTGTACTGAATAAGTCCCTTACAATCTCGACTGAAAGGTACAAGTAGGTAGACTCCCAAGTCTAACTTGACTTCGAAAAACTTGTGACTCCTGGACTCACAAGGGGAGAGGAACACTGAGGGTGGTACGGTCGTACCGCACCACAGAGGTGTAAATAAAGTCCTACTAGTCACAGGGTCTGCCGGGAAATGAGAGTTCACCAAGTACAACACCCTCCGAGACCGGGTCGGTGACCTGAGTCGTCGTAGACGTTATCACGCCCTACCGGACGTCTCCCGCGGGAAGAGGTCATCGTCCGGTTCGCAATAAAGTTCAAGGAGCAACTCTTGGTGGGGAGTCCGAAGAGGGGAGCGGAACTACTACATTCGAACTCGACCCTGACCCATTAACTATGGTAACTACCACTCCTATTATCTCCTGTCCCATAACTGACCTTTTGTACTTTACATCACGACAATCTCTCTCTCCTTCTCTCCAACCGGGACCCCTCTCTCCAACCGGGAAAAACGTGCACCTCTGACCCTCACTGGGACGCCGTACTGGGAAGTAGCGCCTTGGAGCATACACCGTGGCTACTCGAAGACAAACAAAAACTGGTCAGAAGAACCCGGTTCCTAGTCACTATAGTGTCATAGATGTTGACGAAGTGTCGGCGGTCTTACTCGTTATTGGAAAGAAAGGTACCTTTACGACTCTCTGTCACACTGTTTCGTCCCTAGTTCCAGTGGGACTCAGAGGGGTCTCGACGGGGGAAGGGCTGACAGAGGATTTGTCGGGAAACAGAGAACCGGAGAAAAGGATACGAGGACTGTACCGTGGAAGGAACTGTAAGAACTTACGTCATGAACTTATGCGGTCCGAGAAAACGTGGAACTGTGTTCGAGCAGAAGAAAGGATATCCTCAGGGGATGTGAAACTGATCGTTTAAAGAAGAGTAGAAGGTCTAAGGTCGAATTAACAGTACCAAAGTCCCTTCAGAAAGGGGAACACAACTAGTCAGAGGAAGGAACTGTTAGAGGTATCTGCGAAGGAGTACAGATCGTACATGGTTTCAGTGTTAATTAATACACACACAGAGTAAAGGACACGTAGACGGAAGAATCTACACTCCCGTTCAAAATAAGAGTAACGGAGGGATTTCACGGACCGTGTGTCACCTACNAGGAAGGAACTGTTAGAGGTATCTGCGAAGGAGTACAGATCGTACATGGTTTCAGTGTTAATTAATACACACACAGAGTAAAGGACACGTAGACGGAAGAATCTACACTCCCGTTCAAAATAAGAGTAACGGAGGGATTTCACGGACCGTGTGTCACCTGCGGGTTCCGAACAGACAAACCACTCACTTACTTCTGACACTCTTATTGTTTACTCTTTATGGGTCTCTCGACATAGACCACCCCTTGTTTATTACCCAGTTAGCGTCTCACTTCTACCTCTAAGTGTTCCCGTCATCTAAGAGTATCACCACCCTCTCTCCCCGAGGCGACCCTCTCCCACAGACGGTCGTGACGAGGATGTTGGTCGAGTCTGGGAGTCAGGGACCGGTCTTTTATATACTGTTCGGGTGTCTGTGAGGTTTCTTACCCAGTCGAAAACAGACTCCCATAGTGTGTCTTAGGATAGTTAATACGGAGAACAGGAGTCCAGTGAGGACCTAGGGTGGAAGGACTAAGAGACAATATCTGGGACGAGGTGACACACGGGTACTTGCACCCCACAGAAAAAATAATCAACGAAAGTGTAGAATTCTGAAGTCGTTTAGAGAGATGGGATGAGTCATCAACGAGGGAATCCTTTGGTCAGAGGGGTAAAGAAGTCCTCAAAGGGACAAAAATTTGACTGTAAATAGACATGACTCTTGAAGGATACAGGGTCCATCGGGACCTGTTCATCAGTAGAATATGGAGACAAGTGGTGTGACATCTCAGGAGATTGGTATGAGGTACGGAGTGTCCCGTCTCCCACGATAGGAAAGGGTCGACGTACCTGGAGAGGTCTGGGAAAAGTATCGGAGCAGTCTCGGGACCAGTCTTCAAGACCCTTAATACTTGGGTACCCAACAAACGTGTAGATAGACGAACACACACACAAACATACACACAAATAAACACAGAGACACTCAAGAACACACAGAGACTGATCGATACGTACAAATATACACAGAGACACATACAAATATACACAGACGAACACACAAACGTACACAGACACACAGACACAGTAACACCCACCACATACAGACACA
The DNA here is from genome assembly GCA_006410555.1 of Capra ibex. NCBI lineage: Eukaryota > Metazoa > Chordata > Mammalia > Artiodactyla > Bovidae > Capra > Capra ibex. Next base: position 25,647,772 of record SJYO01038983.1, read on the forward strand.
CTGAGACACAGACTATTACATAAACACACACAAACGGACACAGGTACATGTTATCACCCTCGTAGTGAACCCGACTGGGAGTCTTCCTCTCCGAATGGCCAGGTACACATGTGAGGTCAGTGGGCACACCTAGTTATCATGGGTCAACTCGTGAGCGACCATCATCCTAAATAGGTGGGGTACTTTGTAGTGGTGTGACGCAAAGCAGGACGGACACATCTCTCCTCTCTCCCCCCCTAGGAACCTCCTGTCATTGTTGTGGTGACTGACTCTCGACACGATCAGGTAGGTAGTTCCGGGATTATTCCAGGGGTATATGTCTACGTCTTTAACTCCGATCCTCGTTAACTCTAGGTCTGGCTCCAGCCAATGACTGATTACTCACCGTGTCTCCTCCAATCTTCGACTCAGTGGTCCAACCCTAGGTGGATGATATAGAAGACTTCTACGGGTTGGAGAACACTGGACTTACGAGTGTGTGTAAGTCTCCTGTACCACGACTTCGTATAACCGAAAGAGGAACAGGTGGAACAGTAAAAAGTCCTTTTATTTCGGACGTTCAAGATTCCCACACCCAAGTCCAGTGGGTCTTAACCGAGGTGACCGGACACTGGAGATGACAGGTTTCCCGGGGTGTGAGTCTTCCTTTGGGTGTAGACGAAAGGGACAGAACTTACGGATTATAAAGAAATTGTTCCCCAGGGTGTGAAAGTAAAAAGTGACTGAGGATGTTTAACCCATCGACCTGGACCCGAGGTTCACCTTACTATTACTTCTTCCTTTCTATAGCTGGTAGGAAGAGGAAGGAAGGAATAGTTTAAGTATTCGTTTAAGATTACGGAACAGAAAGTTGAACAAGGGACAACGGGAGGTGATCGGAAGGAGTAGTGAGTAGGGGGATCTGGTTCAATGACCAGAACTCGGGTCCTAGACCCAACACAAGGTTCTTTTAAAATAAATATTTTCGGTCCCCCACTACAGTCCATCCCGGGACCCCGGTATCAAAACCACCCAATCTAATAGAGAGTCCTATGAAGAAATAGTTCAACAGATATTAAAATAACGTTGACTTTCGTAGAATATCGATTAAACCTCTGTCTCTAACAGGTAGAGTCTGAATGAATGAGTTCATCTTCCGTTTTTGTCCGAGTCTTTACCGTGGAACTAAGAAGTCCCACAGTTTCTACCCCTACCGAGGTCACTTCCTATACAACCCCATCAAGTTCGGGTTCTACGGTAGTTTTCCGCAGAGTTTGGTCTTAAGGTACTTTCCATCTGTCTTGTCGACCATTCATGAATGTTCCAGACGTTACACATCCTCTCTTTTCAAAGGGTGATTATCTATGCACTTCACACCGATCCTGACCCGACCCCACGTGACGGAATTCTAGGAGTCTCTTCTTAACTCCGACCCGAGATAGAAGTCACTGGGTGTCTGGTAATCCGGTTCGACCCTCCCCTTAAACTCAAGGTAAACTCTCTTCGACACTTAAAATTTTGTAGACGGGGAGACTTTTTGTGGTGGACTCACTCAGTTTAACCGGAGTACCGAAGACAGTTTCACCCCGTTGGTTCTCAGTCCGGCCCAGCGTAACCACAGTGGAATACTTATTTTACAGCTCTTATTCTCTCGGAAGAGAAACCATAGTGACACTGGATTACTGTCCTTACCTGACATAAGAGACATTACATCACACTTAGGACGTAGACAGGTTCTTCTGTTCGGTTTTTGTGATAGAACGAACGTCCCAAGACACTTTAATGACGGACCCCATAAGTGAAAACCTGTATACACATATAAAGACACTCACACATACTCTGTCTCTCTCTCCGTTTGATGAGTTCATAAAACCCCCTCCGTCCGGTATCCAAATAATCTGAGAGTTCCCAGGAGATCTCACTCTTGAGTAAATAGTCCGGGGAACTGAAGACTCCGGAGGTCCAAGGGTGAGACCTATGGACTTCCGGAACTGACGTGGGTCCCAGGGGTCTAGTCAGAATAGGACAGGGGTTTGTGGGGGTGTCGTTAAAGTCAGGACTTTTCGGGCACATTACGGTGGAAATGCTGTACATACGAGAGTCGTTCCGGGAACGCCAGACCTGGAGTCAAAGGAGTATACAGAGTATTCGATTAGTCTCATTGACGACACACCCCAACAACGTCTTAATTTGGTCAATAGTGGACTTTTACCGACTTTGTCAGATACTTATATTTACACCAACGAAAAAATGACAGAAGAACGAGGGTCGTTTTACTTAGAACTTGACGAGTACCCGTCTCCTCGACGTTCAGGTGTGGAGTTCTGTGACAAACAATCGATTAGGTAAATGAGCACACAGTGGTACCCTTGAAGGAGCGGTCCCTGTACTAGGACACCCATTCTACCGGTTATAGATACCTTCAATCCGGTCCGTCCCAGGACGGTTTACCATGACGTAGTCAAAACGTTCGTCACCAGTGAGGTATCGGGTAGGACTGAGTCGTAGAGAAATGCATAATGGGCTTATCACAGTATTCGTTCTTTAGGGAAGTACGAGGGTCTAGGTATCCGTTAGGACTTCCAGAAAACCCATCCGGTCTTCAACCTTCTGAACATGGATTGAACACATCGACGTCTGAGTTCTCTACTCACAGGAGTCCACGGTTCCAACCTTCGTCCCGTTCACTTCCTACCGGGTCCATGCCCCACAGACATGAGTGTTGTCCGACCTGACCCCGTTTTCTCCCTCCCGTGCGTGTTCAGTCTACTCGGACACAGTTTTAATTGGACGTCAAGGACTCTCCCACAAGGTTACCACTAAAATGGATGCATATCGTAGATATACCTCTTCCTGCCTCACCCAATCACGTCTTGACCAATGGGAGACAAGGGTGTGACTACAGAGGGAGACCCAAGTATATAGAGAACTCTAGTGAAAGGTTGGTGACACTTCGAGTGTCGGAAACTAGTGTCTCCACGAACATAAAATAAAATAAAATAAAAAGGACACGATGTAACATACGTACTATAACTAAGATACTGGTCCGTAACTTTACCATGGAGACAGTAACCTTCGTGTCTCCGTATTGGTGACCTGGAGGTCCTTGCAACCTGTGGGTCCCTTCAGGACCACGGAAGTAAACTCTTTAAGACATCAGAAAAGTTTGCGTTGGAATAGTGGGGGAAAAGGTCCTCCAGGAAGAACTAGTTGGGGTCCGTGATTGAGATTTGAGTCCGGTGTAAACTCGTTGTGGTGTATTCACTGGGAAAGTAAACTGTACATAAATGACAAAGGGATAGAGAGTCCGACTGTACCCGTAAGAACTTCTGTTTATTCGGGAAAAGGATTAGATTTTTGTCATTCGTAACACAATCTAACAATACCGGAATGTGCCTTATACGCAAGTCATTGAAACGGGAGGTCACCAAGAACGTAGACACCTTTGACTTAAGGAGATGGACCAGTAAGTGTTAACGAAACGTCAACCAAGATGGAAGTCTAGTCTCTACCAAGTAAGAAGTAGACATTGATCAACTGAGGGAATCAAGTCTTCCTCGACGACGACGACGACGACGTCGATTCAGTGAAGTCAGTACAGGTTAAAACACGTTGGGTTATTTGTCGTTGGGTGGTACGAGGTGGCAGGGACCTTAAGAGGTCCGTTCTTGTGAACTCACCGAACGGTAAAGGAAGAGGTTAAGTCCCTTCACTTTCAATTTCACTTCAACGAGTCAGTACAGGCTGAGAATCGCTGGGGTACCTGACGTCGGATTGTCCGGAGAGGTAAAACCCTAAAAAGGTCCGTTCTCATGACATCACCCAGCAGTAACGGATGACGAGTCTTCCTTGTTAGAGGGAGTTTGATTACTGTGTAGAAACTGTGTCTTTACCTACAAAAGGACGGTAGACCATTAAAGACCCGGGTCAGTGGTTTTGGTTGTCAACTCCTATTCTCACGTAAGAGACGTACCCCGGGGAAAACGGGTCCCAAAGACGGAGGACGTCATAGGGGTTGGGGTTGTAGTGTTCACCGTAGAGGTCTACTCGGGGTCACGATCCGATCTCGTAGTCCACCACGACCCCTCATGGTAGGAGAGTTTTGTGAGCGTAGGTGCTACAAGGAGTCCCACACTTATAGACTCTCTATAAGAAAGTGGCTTGAAAACTCTTTCTTTTGTTTTTTCTCTACGATGTTAATCGATAGTCAAAATTCTATATTGACAGTCATTACCGTGACATGAAAAGTGAGTAAAAATACTCAGTGGAATAATATTCTTAAAATACGTATTAGGTACCGTTTCTACATCCAAACTTATTTCTAAGAGAAGACATTAAAACCCATTCGGTATACTGGTACACACCAGAGTCAGAGGGGAAGTCATATTACCACCTTATATTACTAAGTTTGGGAAGTTTATACTATAGAACCCCTATTTCCTTCACTATCTATATTCCACGGACTATTTATCCTTCAGAGTTGTTACTGTTGGTGATCGTAACGACAACGGTGGGGTGACATGGGAAGAGTGTCTTCGAGTCCCTTCTTCCATCTTCCCCCTCAGGATAGGAGAATATGTTCCCTCCTTAAACTTTACGTTCTCCGAACACTTACCGACACCAGTGTGACTAACAGTCTATATTTTGTCACATATTTATCGAGAGGGGTAAAAAGAGGTTCAACTTTCTCTTCCTCTCAATTTTCTTCTTAGGTCCTCTATCCCGTGTTCAAGTCCTTTACATCTTTTAATTTTCTTTTCAATTTTCTTTTGTGGTGTCTCTCTTTATGTGAGTCTGAAGGTTTCCCTACCTCTCTATTTACTATCACTATGTCTCTACGTCTGTATCTCTATATGTGTACCTTCATTTCTCCCTTGTTTCTTGTACGATTTATTTTGGATCTTTTCACGATAAGGGGGCCTGGTGTGCATGTAGACGTAACTGACACGTGAGTTGTTAACGTTCCTCAAGGTTAAAGTTATCTAGTACTGTACTGACCTGGGGTCTCAACACGTTGATACGTTTAGATGTGGTTCTTAGAACCCAGGGTGTCAATGATATCGTTCCATGAATAGTTATAAATTCCCGACTTGAAATTCTAACAGTCCCTTTATAAGGTAAGGTAAGATTTGGACTACTCATCTTCTTATTAGTCTACTTTTCTTTTTAGTGTCTTTCCTTCTATTACACCGAATGTTAGAGGTATGACTGTACTGAGACGTTAGACTCTTCCGGTGGTCCAGTTCCCCGTGTTCGGTGAAGTACGAAGAAAGGACCGAGGTTCATGAGTCCCTTCAAGTCCAAGAATCGTACATAACCACTGACCCTTGGGGATCACTATATATACGAGACTGTACGGGATCAAATCGGGAAATCCGATTATTATCCAGACTTTTTTTTTTTGTGTTCAAGAGTTATTTTAGAAATAGATGTAGTCACAGGAACCACTCACCTAAAACTTCGAAGCGTCTTATGTCTCTTAACTTGACATTAGAGAAGGAACTTCCAACCGACCTCTTAGTATGACTAGACGTACCTGTAGAGTCTTTTACCTCTTGGAGCGGATCAACCTCTTTTATAAAGATTCTTGTACTATTTTTACCTATAATTCCCGGTACGAGTTGCAAGAACCAAAGTACAGTAGAAGGATCGGTGAAGTACTCTATACGTAACGACAGAAGTAACCGCTCCTCTAACGATCCTTCTATTCAACAGTTTACCGTTTCACTTCTGAAGTCCCTGTCGGGTCCCTGTATGTTGACCGAAATCCATTACCCAAACTACCGTCTGTAATACCCGCGGGTACTACGGTCCGACGTAGTTTCTAAATCCCGTCTCGTCATGAAGTTAAGGTACCAAAGTTAAAACCTTCTTTACAGTATACATAGGATTTCTATTAAATATCGTAGGTTGTTTGTATATTCCTTCTTAAACACACGATCCAAGACCCATTTCTGAAGTTTCAGTTACAACTACTTCTGTTTCATCAGAAATAGAATTCTCTGGATCGTCAGATCAAGAGTGTTTCAGTACCGGGGTCGTCCGACCTCTATACTATGATCCTGATCCACCGGTACAACTTGGGACCCGGTGTGTCCGGAATGGTGACCCTCGTCGGTAAGGAGGTGAAGCGGGTAAGACCTTTCGTCCAGTCCACCGGTACAAAAGTTCTCTTAAGCTTCAAACCTATAAATACATATTAAATGAATAAAATTACAATAGTTAATTGAAATAAGGGGTTTTTTGTCACCCTTTTTTAGAGGTGTCGCTACACGACCTTAGTCCGAAGTCAGAGACGTCCAAAAATAAAGAGCGGATCTCAACCCTCACGTGACCCCAGTCTGTCCTTAAATTAAGTGTAATCAACTAAATGTTTCTCTGACTTACGTATGACTTGTACACACAAAGGAAAGATAAATATTTCCTTCTAGTAGACTCTGTACGTTTGGTTGTTTTAAATTGACGACTTCTATTTACCCATATACAGACTATATTAAAGGGGTATCCCAGATACATTACTTTTTAAAGTAGACGGTTTGGTTTGTATGTTTTTTATTAAAACTTTACAGAAGGGTTAGTTTCTTGTGTTTTGATGACACCGTCGGTTTCATTACTGTTAGTACAAATTACTGAGTTGGTTCGGAGGTCCCGGATAAGGACGTACTCTAGATAGGTACGGACAGGAGACTTATGTTGTCCTCGGAGAGGAAAACGGTCCACACAAATCTACCCCGTGACACTGAATTAGGAGTAAAAACGTACAACAAATTTAAGTCAAGACCACCAATTTAGGGTTGTCCCCCTTTCACTGTAGTGACTTTTTACTGTGTGTATACACGGGAAACTTGATACGAAAACCTCTTCTGAGAACTCTCAGGGAACCTGACGTTCCTTTAGTTTCGTCAGGTAGGATTTTTTTTTTTTTTTTAGTCAGGATTTATAAGTGACCTTTCTGACTACGACTTCGACTTCGAGGTTAATAAACGGGTGGACTATCCTTGTGGATTGAGTAACCTTTTTTAGGACTATAATCCTTTCGAACTTCCGTCCTTCTCTTCACCTTCTGTCTTACTCTACCAACCTACCGTAGTGATTCAAATACCTGCACTCGAACTCATTCGAGGCTCTCAACCACTACCTATGCCTTCGGACCGTAAAACGTCAGGTACTGCAACGTTTCTCTACCTGTGGTGCCTTTCCTGTCTTGCTTTGACTTGTTTAACTCTTGTTTCTCTGCCTAGTTAGATTAACGTCGTTCAACCACTGATCGACGGGTATTCTTGTGTAATGAATTTATCGAAATTTTAAGTCTTAATACTGATATAAGTCTCACCTTATAGAAAATTCCTTTTTGTTTTTATGACGGGCAGGTTTTGTTTTGGTTTCTTTTAGTTTTCTTTTTGTCCTTTCTTTAGACTTTGAAATAAGTTGTTGATTAACAAGGAGTGTTGAAGACAATAACACTTTCTTAGTATACGTACAATTGTCCATTTTCTTTTTACTATTAATTTTGACTACAAGACTTTATTCGGAAAGTCACCGATCTTTTTCTCCAAGTGTCCATTGTCTTTCTTCAAATTAAGTTTGGGACGACAGAATTTAGAACTTCACTTTCGTATTCAAACATGGTTGATTAATATAAGGAAAAATGAAATAAAAAATTCCTTTTACACAGGAAGGATGAGACTGGTCACATTTCGGATGTACGTTACTGTTGAACTACTGTCACTGATAAGACTCCAGATAGTACATAGAAGATTTACGTAAAGGGTATGTTACTACGTACCTAAGAATTTCTCTACCGACTAAAGTCCTGACACATTTCTTTACTTGTTTTATTAGAACCCTTAGCACTTCCTGGTCTTTCGATTCCGTGAAGCTTCGGGTCACCCCTGACCTGTCTTTTGACTTCTTAGGTTTACTTTTCCGGTTTGTAGATGGTTAAACAACCCGTCTTACTACAAAGACGAAGAGTTGTGTAACAAATACAAAGAGTATTGAAAGGACGGTTTTTCGTTTGTAGGAGACTAAAGCACCGACGTCCGTGGTAGGTGTCACCAAAATCTTCGATTCTACTTCTTTAGACAGTGACGAAGGTGGAAAAGAAGAAGATAAATGGTACTTCCTACTCCGACCTAGGGTACTAGAATTAAAAAAAAAATTATAATTTAAAATTCGACCGGTTTACACAGGTTTACAATTATCCGTTGTAGAAGAATGAGACACTATCTAACGTTCCCGTGGTTGAGTGGTAAGATTCACGACTATTTCCTTTTATTAGTAGTTATAAATACGACAAAAACAAAGATAATTCGTATCCAATACATTGATGTTTGTAAAGGTCTTTTGTTCGATCTGACAGCTAAGACCCCTACTCCTCTCTCACTACCCCTCACCGATATTATGTCTACTTCGGAGTGAGTGACCGGACGTCGAGTGGAGGAAGACACCTGGTTCCTGACCATGACCAGGACTGGGTGACACGACCATAACGCCTGAGAACGAGATTTGGGTTATCGCCCTGTGAGACATTCTGTTAGGTGGGACGATGGTGGGTCAAAGACTTGTTTACTTACAGTAATTTTAACCATCTCCTTGTCAATAAAGTAGAATTTTCTCTTGTTGGTTCACGTTGTATACTGACATAAGAAAGTTATTTAACACTTTTGGAGAAAAACTCGTAGTCCTTTTAAACATGTACCTGACCTATAATATACAATTAAAATAACCCTTGTTTCACGGAAAAAAATGGTAGGGTAATAAATTGGGGTTTATGAGTAATACATGTAAAAAACTTAACAAGTAGATCAGGGATTTTATGAAGTTCTTTTTACTTATTCTTCATTTTCTTTCTTACTTTACTCACAGACAGAACTAAATTTTTGTCTAGAAACATCGACGATACCCAACTTAACACAGGTGGGTTCTGAGGGTTACACTACCATAATCCTTCGTCCTACAAACCTCCATGGTTCCAACTGTACCCAAAAACTACCACCAGGGAGTACTACCCTAATCGGAGAGGGATAAAAAGAGAGAAAAAGAGGAAGAAGGAGGAAGGAAAGTTGGTGGTGTACACTCTTCTATCGTTCTTCTCTTTCTGACTACGTTCAGTTCTTACAGAAGTGGCCCTTGAGTTAACCGGAACTACACCGTTCCAGAGGTCAGTTACTGTTGACCACCTTGATTCTCCAATCAAAACATGAATAACTACGGTTTTACTATTTTATATCGGAAACACTGTGAGAAAGATATAATATAAACAAAACAAACTTTATTAAAACATCATTCAAATATCTTTCAGGTAAAACTTTATAGACAGAATCTCTATTGGACTCCTCATATTCTGTCGTCTAAGTCCTTCCAGGGGTCACTTACTCACCAACCTCCTGGTGTACGAGGAATGAGGTCGAGTAGAGAACACTAGCTTTTGGTAGGGGGTGTGGAATGTTTGAATGGTGGNTAGACGTAGAAGTAATGGGACGATTCGACTCAGTTGATCGACCTCTACAATCACTAAGTCCTGTCCCAGATCTTCGTCTTTCTTACACCCGTAAAAATCTTTCTCACTTGACCCTTCTGGGCAGAAACCAAAAGGGAAGACATCACGACAGACGTACACTCCCTAACCCGGACCCATCTCACCTTCGGTGTTCACCCTGAAGTGCCTATAAACGTTCTCTTTCCTCCTCCTTAAGTCTTGGGTCCTTGGTCCTCCACCCGTCGAACGTGTCCTTCGTCCTCCCTTCTTTCTTCGTGACCCTTTTCTTATCACGGATTGACTCCCGGTCTGGATGGACTCAGAAGACTAATTTGAACCCCCAGTGCACGAAGGACGACCTTAAGGACGGAGTCTACACCTCCCCTCTCTCGAACTCAGTGTCCCTCTCCCTGTGGACAGGGTCTCGGGAAACTAAGGCGAGATTCACACCTATAGTAGGGTTCGGTCTCTCGTTTACCGTCCAGTAGGTTTTCCACTGGATGAAATTTATCATAGATTTTATGATGTTTTGAACAGCTTCTCAGGACCGTATAGATCAAGGGGTTCAGAAAACCGTCTCTACTAAGTAGTCGGATTAAACCCAAAGACGACTCTTTAGATGTTTGCAGGGGTACCCACTGAAGACTGAAAATTCATGGACTAGAGTAGGGTGTCTTGGATTTACTACCATTCAAGGAGACTCGTTCCGGAGATTCCAGCAACCACAGTATCGTCAACACACGGTTCACTAGATGGTGATGGTCAAGACTAGGGTCCTGGGTACTTGTAGTGGTCTGTCATTGTCCGACGATGGGTTTCTCCGTCGGAGTCGTAGGAGTCGTTATGTGTGGAGACTCAGAGAACAGGTGACTAACCGTGACTCGAAGTCGGACCTTGTACACAAGACCTCGTTCAGGTCAGAAGGAGTAGGTTCTCCACCCTTTGACTTGGGACCCAACATACTGAGTGAGATTTCGACGTCCATACAATCACTTCTGAACCCTGGGTCCTTGAGACCAAGAGTCTGATCCTCTGAAGGTCCTTCCCTTTCTACTCTCTTTTGAGGTAACGTGGGTGACGACCCGTCGAGAGTCTATATACGTCCGTGGTCTTACCTTTAAGGAAAGGGCAACGGGGAGTTCAGACCAAGACTTAAATAGTCGTCTGGATGAAAGAACATCGTCGTCCTTTCGTTGTGACGTACGACAAAGAAGACCCAAGGTACGTGTCGCCTCTCGGGGTCGACATCACTGGGTTCTTCCAGCAGCACGTCCACCACTGACTGAGTGAGGGTTGAATCTTAGGGGTCTCGATGGGGAGGAGTAAATCTGTTGTGTCTGTAAACCCACTGACCTATTGTACTTGGACGTAAGTGTCACTCTTCGTAAGAAAAGAGTCGGAAGACTGTTGAATTTATTCACAGTATACAAAGGAGTCCCTTGGGGACCGACTCCCTCCGACTCCAGACTCTGATCGGACCTACGTCCCCTTGTACAAGAGAGAAACTACGGGGTTTATCTGGGACCTCTAAGTTTCCGGAACTCTCTTAATGGTAATTGGAATACAAAGAATCCTTGAAATGAAATACTTAGACCAACCTCTTGTTCCTGTCTTTGAGTCCTGTTCCGACCCGTAGAGACCCAGGGTCGGCTGACACTCAACTCAAGGTCGGTGGTCCGAAGTGTCAGTCCACGACTACAATGAGTGTTCGGTGGAAACTTCTTCGTTTTCTCCTTTATTAAAAACCAGTCTCTCGTCACACCAATTTCCCCGTACCCTTAGTGTGTCCCGTTCTACTTTGTTCTCCGTAATAAACAAAGAAACGAGATAGTCAATGAAACGTAAAGATCAAGACTCTTGTTCGTGTACCTCTATCAGTCTCCGTAAACTACCACGGGCACCGTGCACTACGAGGACCACTATTGGTCAAACACTTGTGTAGGGACTCAGGTCTCGTGTAAGTCTGAGCACTATTGGGTCCAAGAGGGAAGAACCCTTCCGACTGTACCGAGTAACGACGATTGAGTGTTGACTTCGTACCCTACTCCAGTACCACCAACTGGACATCTGAATCAGGTTCCTACCTTCCTTCTAACCGTCACCTTGCCATCGGTAAGTAATTTGAACCAATGTGACCAGGAAGTCAAGTCAAGTCAAGTCAGCGAGTCAGCACAGGCTGAGAAACGCTGGGGTACTTAGCGTAGTGCGGTCCGGAGGGACAGGTTGTGGTAGAGGGCCTCAAGTGAGTCTGAGTACAGGTAGCTCAGGCACTACGGTAGGTCGGTAGAGTAGGAGGCATCAGGGGAGAGGAGGACGGGGGTTAGGGAGGGTCGTAGTCTCAGAAAAGGTTACTCAGTTGAGAAGTGTACTCAACAGGATTCATGACCTCGAAGTCGAAATCGTAATAAGGAAGGTTTCTTTAGGGTCCTAACTAGAGGAAGTCTTACGTGACCAACCTAGAGGAACGTTAGATTCCCTGAGAGTTCTCAGAAGAGATTGTGGTGTCAAGTTTATGTAGTAAAGAAGCCACGAGTCGGAAGAAGTGTCAGGTTGAGAGTGTAGGTATGTACTGGTGCCCTTTTTGGTATCAGAACTGATCTGTCTGGAATCAGCCGTTTCATGCCAGAGACGAAAACTTATATGATAGATCCAACCAGTATTGAAAAGAAGGTTCCTCATTCGCAGAAAATTAAAGTACCGACGTCAGTGGTAGACGTCACTTAAACTCGGGGGGGTTTATTTCAGACTGTGACAAAGATGACAAAGGGGTAGATAAAGGGTACTTCACTACCCTGGTCTACGGTACTAGAAGTAAAAGACTTACAACTCGAAATTCGGTTGAAAAAGTGAGAGGAGAAAGTGAAAGTAGTTCTCCGAAAAATCAAGGAGAAGTGAAAGACGGTATTCCCACCACAGTAGACGTATAGACTCCAATAACGATAAAGAGGGCCGTTAGAACTAAGGTCGAACACAAAGAAGGTCAGGTCGTAAAGAGTACTATAGAAGACGTATATTCAATTTATAGTCCCACTGTTATATGTCGGAACTACATGAGGAAAAGGATAATTTCCTCGGTCAGACAACAAGGTACAAGTCAAGATTGACAACGAATGACCGGACGTATGTCTAAAGAGTTCTCCGTCCAATCCACCAGACCATAAGGGTAGAGAAAGTCTTAAAAGGTGTCAAAAAACACTAGGTGTATCAGTTTAGGAAACCGTATCAGTTATTTCGTCTTTAGTTACAAAAAGACCTTGAGAGAACTAAAAAGGTACTAGGTCGCCTACAACCGTTAAACTAGAGACCAAGGAGACGGAAAAGATTTTGGTCGAACTTGTAGTCCCTCAAGTGCCAAGTGCATAACGACTTTAACCAGGAATCGTCCCCGATAAAAGGTGTAGATCTTACAAAAAGAGGGTCTAAAAACGTACGGGTACAGGAAGAGTTGTAAATCGTAGTAAAGTTTACTCAGAAAGAGTCCGAACGAAAGGGACCGGTGAGGTGAGAGTGTTCGTGACTGGGACTTGGTTTTTCACGGATCTGTGAAGGGAGGTAGTTTTGTTATTAATATCAATGGTTACACCTTTCCACCCTCTCCCTATTACCCTTTCAAACTCTAATTATATACATATGATGAAATAAATTATCTATTAGTTGTTTCTGGATGAGATGTCGTATCCTTAAGATGAGTCATCAGACATTATACGACATACCCTTTTATTAGATCCTTTTTTACCTATGTACAGACATATTCCATTAATTAAAGAGTATCTTGTTTATAACTATAGTACGACATTTAGTTTATATGATGATATATCTAATTTTCGACTAATTAAAGATTACGTTGATTATAATTGTGTTACGACATTTAGTGGATGTGATAATATATCTAATTTTCGACTAAAAAAAATTACGAATGTACATCTCTGGGTACCTAAATAAATCTGAAAGTCCTAAAGTCTATATTACGACCTGTACCGTCTTGCCCACGTCTTTAGTCCTGTAAAAGACTTCAACGTAAAAGGACTCGAAACCTCAGAAAACAAAGATCTCAGTGGAAACTAAACAGAAACCTTCTAGATTGTGTTCCCGAACCTCTGTGATCGACCCACAATCAACTTCCTACTCTCCTACCACGATCACCCTCTCCCTTTAGGGTCGAGTGATCCTAACCCCGTGTAAACTCCGTGTTGAATGTAGGGTTCAAGGGACACTTTTGTCCGAGAACGAAGGGAGAGGTACTGAAAGTACTATAGTCTGGCTTTGACCAAAGTAGGAAAAAGTACGGGACGAAGGGGACTCTGGAGTGATCAAAGAGACGGTCTAAAAAAAAAAAAAAAAAAAATTCAAAACGGAAGTGCTACAGAAGAAACGACGAGTCCCGAAGAGATAAACGTCGCTCGTCCCCGATGAGACATTAACGTCACGTGACCGAAAAGTTAGGACACGAAGAGGACCACATCTAGTCAGAGATCCCGTGAGTCCGAGTTATCAAAACCGGATGGCCCAATCAGTGGGACCCCGTAAACGGTAGAAGGGTTTGTTCCAGAGTTTACGCATAGAATTCGTGACCGAGTCTTCCCTTTTGGGAGACCTTCCTTAAACTTTATTTAGTGAAAATGTACTTTGAACCGTGGTACCGGATAAATACTCCTCTTACTCTCTCCTGAGAGGGACGAAGTTCGGTGTAGGACTCAAGTCCTGACTAACTTCAAGGCGAGGGTTACCTAGGATTTCCTAGAACTTCGAGAGGACGGTATACCAAACAAGAAAGAAGTCAAAGACTTAGGGTGTGATCTCGTATCGAAGGTCTCCCGTCCCGACAGTGAACTGAGTGAAGATTCATATGTAGACATCCATGACAGAGTAAGTCTGGGATTACAGTTCTGTTCCGATTGTGTTTCAAGTCAATAAGATAATACTCACAATCCACTGTCCAAGTTACTGACATTAGTTTAGGATTTATTGTAATAGAATTTATGTTATGGTAAAGTTGAGAGAAAGTATATTACAATCACGTCCAGAGAGGTGTCCCTACTCCCATGAAGAAAGAACAGTATAGAAGTTGGACACGATGAATGAAGACCAGATTGCACCGACGAGGTCCACGACAGTAATGTAGACGTAAGGTCGATCACCCTGTCTTTTATTATGAAGTCATACCTTCACTGTATAGTGGAGATGAGTTTAAGGTGACCGGTTTCATAGAAGGTACAAGTACCTTTTTTTACCCCCAACACCCGTATGTCTTCCCGTCCGCTTACACTAGGATGAAGTCTTGTCAGTACTCCTCATTGGTCCCGGTGGTGGGAAGTAAGTATAGGGACATAAGTAAGAACACACCAAGAGGGGTGTCTCGAGAACCAGACAAAACCGGACGTCTATACCTATACCTACTCCAATATTCTCTTCTGTACTAGGTCCGACATGGTTATACCTCTTTTCGTCTTTCCTTTCTTCTATTCTTTCATATTTTTAAATTTTAGATTTTCTTTCGTACGAATATTAGTATTAAAACGTAAATATGTTAAATCCATATTACCAACATTTAACTAAATATTTTATTTTTCAATCTCTTTACATTTTGTAATTAAATAAGTGATTTGGGTTGTTTTATTATTCCGATATAGTATAATTTGTGTATCGTCATAGTCCTAATACAAACCTACGTGTAACGTTTTTTGATTTTCTTGATATTGAAATCGTTCTATTTGGACTAAAAAGAGAGGGTGACTTTGTTTCGACCTCCACTCGGTCGGTCTCGAACCCACCATAGGTAGAGGAACCAATGTACTAACAGGTTATGTTGACGTCCTCTAGGTCGGTAGTGTTGATTTTAGGTTTGTTGTCAATCCTTTTTTCATCCCTTTCCTTCTCAGGGTAGAGAGTCGATTTAGGCCAGAAACTTTCTGCAGAAATTTCTTTAAGGAGAATTTCTAGACGAACATAGAGTAAGTCGTCAGTACTGATTCTCGGACCGACCCATCCTTTACGTCAGGACATCAATGAGCCGAGTACCGATATATTGTTTGATAAAAGTCAAAACTTTCTCTTCGTCTCTTATCTAGTAAAACATCTATCGGACGTAGCGGACGGATTTTCTTGTTTGAAAAAGACTTACCTATTCCGACTTAGCGACCCGTGTCACACCTTCGGTCCTCTTTCCTTGTCGTTACTCTTTGTCGATCTACCTGGGCTTGACACCAGGTCTTTTTTTCTCCGTCTGACCAGTCATCTCTAGAAGATTCCTGACTTCTCTCCTAATATGTGTGGTGTGCTGGGTTAAACTAAACATTTGACGAAAAGGTTGAGTCCAGGTTTTAGAGAGAGTTAAAGTCGAAGATTTATAGGAACAGAAACAATGGAGTGTAAGACTGGATGGAGAGAGTGGAAGGAATAAAGACAAGCGTAGTGAAGAGGTAGATAAGGTGGTCGTAACGTTGGAGGTCTTGACTCCTCAACCGTTATGAAAGAACGTCACTCATCTTTTTGTTACTGATAAAGATGAAATTATAAACAGGAATAGTTCCAGAAAACTTCCTGACTCTACCGATCTTAATACCTCTAGAGTGCAAACTCCGGTCCATTTTAGTAAATAACAATGTAACCAACAACCAACACTACGTCATAGTGTAAACGACTTGCAGACTCTTTCATAAAATAGAACAAAAACTATACATAAAAGAACCCACATCTTAAGACTCAGTTAATATAAAGAGAGTCGTAAAATTCTACACCACGGTCACAGGAGACCGATTATAACAAAGTGTACGGATTAGTCGACAGAAAGGTTAAAAACAAGATAACACAGACTCAAAGGAAGTCCAATGTAAAGAAAACAATTAACAAAATTTGTTACTTAATAGTACGTGGAAACTTATCAGCAGGACAAAGAACAGGAACTTAATTAACTTGAAGATACAATTACCCAAATTTCTAAAGTAGTATAGACCTTTTAAAAGTCGGTCCTTAATACTTCAAGAAAAGAGATAAGAGGAAGAAAGTGAAGGACACCCTAAGGTAAATGTATATAAAGTCATAAGAATTTCAACAAAGTTTAGAAACACTACGTGTTGATTAACAGAGGGTGTCCGAAAAGTAAGGATAAAAGGTACAGAGATAAATTGTATGAGTTATAAGAAGTCGAAGTACTGAAATCTAATAATAAGATCCTTCGTAAGATTACAAGAAGGGAGGATTATTACATTACATATAAAATTGTCACAAAAATGATTAACTAAAAGGGGAGTAAAACCTATAAAAGAAATGTGTACACCTATACGAAGAAATGTGTAACCTTTAAAAAAAAAAGAAAAATTTAAATAAATAAATAGAATTAATCTCCTATTAATTAAATGTTATACAACTAACTATCCTGTTTATAAAAGTGTTAACTATACCTTTAAAATTCAATATATAACCTATACCGTTAAAAATGGGAAACCTACGACCTATACGAATTAAAAATTTTTTTAATAAATACCGTGACAAACGTCTGTGACAATTAAAGAACCTTTGTTAACATAAATAACTCCCGACCGATAAGTCCAAAAAATCGACTACATTCTGGTCGGAAATCTAGTCCAAATGGTGAGGGGTTATCATTCCGTTATAACAGAAGTCCCGATATGACTACAGTACCCTTAATACTCATTAAAGGTACGACCACCCACTCCTGTGGTAATCTGAACCACGTTAAACTCTGAGTTCCTAACAAAAGAAATTAGGACTGGTCATGATAATTGAGAGACGACATTTGACCTTCCCATAGTGTACATCTGAACGTGTCAATAGACACACATCGAGAGAGACCACTTGAGATTAATAGATCTCAGAGTTTTGAAAGGAGAACCCTCTGGCAAACAGAGACGGATCTATCGGGAAGGTAAAAACACAACCTTTGATAAAGATCTCAACCCCGTTAATATCTTGAGTGGAATGAACGAGGGACGGAGTCCTTAGGTAAGAGACGACGGACTGTAACCTACATTTTTTGACGGGAAAGTAAATAGAGAAGATAAAAGTTCAACAAACTCTGTCCTCTTATTTATACAGGAAACGAGGAGATGCAGATCGTTTTACCTCCACTGGGACGTTAATCTTGAGTGACTTACGGAACACTTACGATCCGTCACTGAAGACACGTATCCACGTCTGATTGATACCTATACCCTGAAACCCCTCGGGGCAGAACGACCTCTTTGGACTGTCAATATTTATCGTAAACGATTCCCCATGCAAGTCAAGTCAAGTCGGCGAGTCAGTACAAATTGAGAAACGTTGGGATACTCGACGTCGTGCGGTCCGAAGAGACGGGTAGTGGTTTAGGACCTAGAACGAGTTTGAGTACAGTAGCTCAACCACTACGGTAGGTTGGTAGAGTAGGAGACAGTAGGAGAAGAGGAGGACGGTAGTTAGAAAGGGTCGTTATCCCAGAAAAGATTACTCATGCAAGAAGTGTAGTCAACCGGTTTCATAACCTCAAAGTCGAAGTCGTAGACAGGAAGGTTACTCATAAGTCCTAACTAAAGGAAATCATACCTGAACAACCTAGAGGACCATCTGGTTCCCTGAGACTTCTAAGAACAGGTTGTGGTGTCAAGTTTTGGAAGTTAAGAAGTAATGGTAAGAAATACGAGGTTGACAGTGTAGGTATGTACTGTTGACCTTTTTATCGAAACTAATATGACTTGAAAAAGTCGTTTCATTACAGAAACGAAAGTTTTTACACGATCCGAACAGTATTGAAAAGAAGTTTGTTCGTTCGTAGAAAATTAAAGTACCGACGTTAGTAGTAGACGTCACTAAAACCTTGGGGATTTTTATTTCATAGAATGACAAAGGTAACAAAGGGGTAGATAAACGGTACTTCAATACACTAATTTACGTTACTAGAAGTAAAAAATTTACACCTTAAATTCGGTCTAAAAAGTGAGAGGGGAAAGTGAAAGTAGTTCTCCGAGTAAGCAAAGAGAAGTGCAAGACGGTACTCTCATCAGAGAAGACGTATAGACTCCAATAACTATAAAGAGGGTCGTTGGTACTAAGGTCGAACACGAAGTAGGTCAACCCGTAAAACGTACTACATGCGTCGAATATTAAATTTATTCATCCCACTGTTATATGTCGGAATTATTGAGGAAAGAACTAAACCTTGGTCAGACGACAAGGTACAAGTCAAGATTGACAACGAAGAACTGGACGTATGTCTATAGAGTCTTCCGTCCGTTCTACCAGACCATACGGTTAGAGTCATTCAAAAGGCGTCAAACAACACTAGGTGTGACAGTTTCCGAAAATGCACCAGGTGTTTCGTCTTCATCCATATGAGACCTTAAGAGAACTAAAAAGATACCAGGTTACCTACTACCGTTAAACTAGAGACCAAGAAGACGGAAAAGATTTAGGTCGAACTTGTATACCCTAAAGTGTCAAGTACATGACAACTTCTCAAGGAACCTCTTTAATGAAACCATCGTACACTCTGCTCATGTTCACACACCATCAACTGTAAGAGACTTTAACGAAAAGAAATCCTAACGTTACTTTTGTTGTAAAGGTTGGGACACCGGTGACTACTTCAAAGGTTTAAACGATCGTATAATTCATTCGTGAAATTATCGTAGTAGAAAATGCTAAACTTTATCGAGTTGACGTTAAGGTAGTGTTGGTGATCGAAATGAGCATCACTACGAAAAATTCCGGGAGAACTGAAGTTTAAAGTCCTACAGATCGAGATCCACTCACTAGTGTGGTAGCACCAATAGACCCAGTAATTATAGGAAAAACATATCAAGAAGATATATAAGAAAGTTGTAGAAGAATTATATAAGACGAAGAGAATCCAGGTACTATAAAGACATAAAATGAACCGGGTAGAAACGTACTTCGCTAGGAAGGGATGGAGATTAAAAGTACTCGTCTAGAGACCAGAAAGGGTAAGATAGAATAAGGAGATATAGACACGTGATAGTGAATCCTTCCGAAAAATTTTTAGAGAAGAACGATAGAAACCTTGAGCCGTAAGTCTAAACATACACAAAGAAAAGGAAAAACAGAAAACGAAGAGAAGAAAAGATTCAATAAAGATTTCGTAGTAGTCTGTTGGTAAAACGGAAAAACGTAAAGTAAAATAACCCCTACAAGAACTAATTCATACATGTCTAGTTTTTTGATTCTAATGACGTAGGTCGAGGTAATAAAGTACCTTTTATGTACCTTTTGTTACTTTCGTACTGTCTCAAATAAAGGGACCCGAGGTTTTATTGATGTCTATCACTGACGTCGACACCCTTTTTTTTTATTTTTGAACCGGGAACCTTCTTTTCGATACTTTTTGGAACTTTCTTATCATTTTTCGTATCTGTATCGAAATGTTCGTTTCTAGACATCTCAGTTTCGATACTAAAAGGTCTTCAATACTCACCTACTCTCTCAACTTGTCATTTCTTTCGACTCGTGGTTTCTTAACTACAAAAACGTGACACACGACCTGTTCTGAGAACTCTCAGGGAACCTGACGTTCCTCTAGGTTGGTCAGGTAGAATTTCCTTTAGTAAGGACTTATAAGTAACCTTCCTGGCTACGACTTCGACTTAGAAATAATAAAACCGGTTAACTATCCATCTTGACTGAGTAAATTTTGCTGGGGCTACCACCCTGTCTAATTTTCGTCCTCCGTTTCGTCTTCTGTCTTCTGTTTTAATAACCCACCGTAGTAGTTGAACTACTTGTACTCAAGTTCCAGACCCTCAACCACTATCTGTCCCTTCGGACCGTACGACGTGGGGTACTATATCGTCTCACCTGTACTGACTTTCTAACTTGACTTGACTACGTGTCTCCTGTTAGTCTCTCGTCCGTCTTCAGAAATTCCTTCCTCCTTCCTTGTTCAGGACCTATCGACTGTTAAAACCCAGTCGTCCGGTAAAGTTCGACCTCTTCGACATCCCTTCGTTAAGATACGGTCCACCTCTCCTACCATTCTCTTTCCGTCCCACCGTCACGACCCTAAAGGGTCTCCTGGTCTAGGGTGAAGATAATTTGAAATAGTCACAAGTTATAACAATTTACTAACCTTTGTACTCAAAACAAAACCTTCACCATCTCGTTATAAGTTACCTTCCCGACTACTACTTCTACTTCGGGGTTGCGTATCCGGTTACTACAGTTCTGGGTCGAGAAACCTTCTCTGGGACTACGACCCTTTCTAACACCCGTTTTCCTCTCTCTACTCTCATACTCTACCGTAGTGGATGAGTTTCCTGAACTCAAACTCCTTTGATGTGCTTTATCACTTTCGGTCCCTCCGGACAAAACAACGACTTGTACATTAGTGTTTCTCAGTCTGTACCGAATCGTTGACTTACTATGGTTACTCCTGTGTCCCAGGTCCCTTCCGAGACCAGGACCAACCTCACCTCTTTCTAAATCAACCTTCCCCTCCGAAGGGTAGGAGACCACGTCCAGGAACTTAGGTTCCGTTCCTCGTGTTCTAAAACTTACACAATGGTTTTTGACAAGAGATTTTTTTGTTTGACAAAAGACGTCCTCTCTCTCAAAACTGACTCAAACAAGAGATCTAAAATGACTCCCTACAACTTCCCTAGACCTCACCCGACTCAGACGTTTTTGGTCCACTGGTCGACGACCTCCCACTCCGAACAACATCTGTAGACCGTGATCCACATTTTGCTTAGGTCTTTTTCACAGGGAAGACCTCACATGTACAGTTACATAGTGTAACAAAGTCGTCTAGTGAAGTGTAAACAAAACCCCGTTCGTTCTTTCCCTACCCACCAAACGAAAACAGTTAAAGACACCCATCAATCTACTGATTTACAGACCAATGAAGTAACGTACCAACCTTAGTATGAACCCTTTCTTTTGATCTAGTTCAGGTGTGTATAAACCAGCAATTTGTTGTTCGTGTCCTTCCAAAGATTCCGTTGACATCCATTAAATTTGTACTCCCCGGTTTACCCCTGTCAATGTAAATTGTGTGACTCTGTCCTGCCAAGTCCAACGGTATCGACAACGATACTGCTCATCGGTATTGTCGTTGAAGAACGATGCGACCTCTACACCCTTTGGCTTTTCTCTTGTTGTCGGAATGTTGAGAGGAACGTCACACTAAAGTCAGATCTTCATCAACTGTTCCATTCCGTCTGACCATTCGGACCCTTCCCTCGTTAGACTCAGTCGTTACTAATCGAGAACAACCCCGGGTCTTTTGTCTTCGTAGCCGAGTCAGTCTCAAGACCCAGTCCAAGTCTCTATCTAAGTAAGCCTAACTTAGTCTTAAATCGGAACCCCTACCGTCGGTATTGGAGAATTGTCTTCTAAAGGTAAAGGGGTCAACCGTTTTGTTAAGTATGAAAAAGGTCTGAGTCCTTGGGTCCTTCGGGAAAGTCCCGGTGGAGAAGAATCTTCCGTGTGTACGTAGACCTCCACCTTAATAGTAGTAACACGGGTAACTGGTCCATTCTTTTGACTTCAATTCCCTGAACCATTTCCAGTATGTCGATTCGTGTACTTTCGGTTCGTGTTTGGGTCCCATTGTCAGGAGTTTAACACACCAAAACGAGGTGTCGTTGACCCTCACCAGTCACCACTAGATCGTTGTTACAAATCCGTCTTCGTTCGTCATAAGTCCGAAATTAACTCCATTCATTCCTTTTGGTCATCTTGTAAGTTGATACTGGATTTAGTTTATGGAATACTAAAATATCACCTCTACTTTTTATCTAAGTTCCCTAATCCAGACCTTAGGACTTCTAGATACCTACATCCAAACATTGTAAAATGTCCTCCACCAGTGGTTTTGGTAGGGGTTCTTTTTGTTTATCCTCTTCCATTTCCCTAACGGACTCCTCCGGAATTTTGGTCGTCTCTTTATTCTCTTCACTTTCCGTTTCCTCTTTCCCTTTCTATATGATTTACCTTACGTCTAAAGGTCTCTTATCGTTCCCCTATATTCTTTCAAAAGTATTCACTTGTGACGTTCTTAATCTCCTTTTATTGTCTTAACATTTCTCATATCTAACGAAGTCCTTTTAACCTCGGTGGTCTCCTTGTGAAGTACGTTCCTACCCGTGTTATTTCCCGTCTTTTCAGTTTCTGGATTGTCTTCGTCTACTCTAATTCTTCTTCACCGTTCTTACGTGTCTTCTTGACATGTTTTTAACAGTATTTCTGGCCCTATCCCTGCCACGAACACAGTGAGTTCATTTCGGTCTATACGACCTCATACTTCAGTTCACCCGGAATCATTCGTAGTGATGTTCGTTACTTTCCTCTCCACTACCTTAAAGTCGACTCGATAAATTTTTAGGATTTCTTACTCCGACGTTTTCACGACGTAAGTTATACAGTCGTTTAAACCTTTTGAGTCATTACCTGTGTCACGACCCTTTCCAGTTAAAAGTAAGGTTAGGTTTTCTTTCCGTTAAACTTAGTCAAGACTACTCTACCTACTTTGACCTCGGCTAATATGTCTTACTTCTTTCGGTCTTTCTTTTTGTGGTTATGTCATATGATTGTGTATGTATACCTTAAATCTTTCTACCGTTACTACTGTGACATACGTTCTGTCCTTTTTTCTGTATCGACACATATTGCTTGAAAACCTGAGTCTCCCTCTCCCTCTCCCACCCTACTAAACCCTCTTACCGTAAGATTGTACATATGATAGTACATTCTTAACTTAGCGGTCAGATACAGACTGCGTCCTATGTTGTACGAACCCCGATCACGTAACCCTACTGGGTCTCTCTACAATACCCCTCCCTCCACCCTCCCCCCAAGTACAAACCCTTGTGTACATTCTTAATTTCTAAAAATTTAATTTTTTTAATTTTTTGATTTTTTTTTTATTTATTTATTTTTATTTTTTAATTTTTTTTTCAAACTTTTTTTATTTATTTTACTATTTACATTGTACGTGAGTATGTTTTCTTAGTTTTTTTTTTTTTTCCGTTAAGGTTTCTTACAAGTTGGATAGTGCGTTAACACGAGTAGAGTGAACGATCGTTCCATTACGAGTTTTACGAAGTTCCATTCGAAGTTGTCATGCACTTGACTCTTGAAGGTCTACATGTTTGACCAACTCCTTGGTCTCTAGTTTGACGGTTGTAGGTAACCTAGTATCTCTTTCGTTCCCTTAGGGTCTTTTATAAAGGTAGACGAAGTGACCAATACGATTTCGGAAAGTATATTTCCTGGTGTTGTTCGACACCTTTTATGAATTCCTTTACCCTCATTGTCCAGTCGAATGGACAGAGGACCTTTAAGACATGCATACAGTTTTTCGACGTCAATCTTAGTCTGTGACTTGTTGATTTTCTAAATTTTGAGCCTTTCTTCGTACTGTTCCACATGTAAGAGTGAGAACAATAAATTGTAAATATATCCTATGTAGTAAGCTATACTACCCGACGTATTTAGGGTTCGACCTTATTTCTAACATCCCTCTTTATAGTTGTAGGTGTCTATACTTCTACTGTGACGGGATTACCGTCTTTCGTTTCTTCTTGATTTCTTGGAGAACTACTCCCCTCCTCTGTGTTTTTGACCGAATTTTGAGCTGTAAGTTTTTTGATAAGAGTTTTTATACGAGTTGTAAGTACCGTAAGTCAGGGTGGTGTAATACCGTATATCTACTCCCTTGGTATCTTTGTCACCGTCTAAAATAAAAGAACTCGAGGTTTTGCTGTTACCTGGAACTGACGTCGGGGTTTAATTTTCTGTAAACGAAGAACCTTCCTTCTTTCCGAAACTTTTTGGACGTGTCACACAATTCTTCGGCTCTGAGTGAAACGATGTCTCCAGACATAACAGTTTCGATACTATAAAGGTCATTAGTATATGTCTCCTCACTAGACCCGGTATGCTTTCCCACTTACGGTTTCTTAACTTGAGAACTTGACGTCACGAACTCTTCTAAGAACTCTCAGAGAATATTTCGTTCCTCTAGTTTGGTCAGTTAGACTTTCCTTTGTTTGGAGACTAGGGACGACAGAATCGACTCCTTACATGTCTCCCCATGTCCTCCTTTCTTACGTACGAAGGTGACGTTTCCACGGATTGGTACCGTCGAGGTTCGTTTATGACACATCGAGGTAGGGACCTCCTTCGAGTCTTTCTGACTTCCGAGACACATGGGACCCAGGGGACTATGTACTTACCGTAAGAGGGGTCGTCGTAATCTCCGGTTCCTTCCCCGTAAGGCCCGGGACCTCCTCCCTCTACCGAGTCCCTAGGTGACCCCGGTGGTGAATGGTTCACCTTGACCTTTCCTGTCCCGTCCGTATACACCGTCTCTCGACTACTGACCCCACACTCTTATTCTCCCTTGGTAGAGACGTACTTCGTGGAGTGGGTTTTTAGGGGATCTCCTGTTCGGGTCACTATTCAAACAGACTCTACCCTACTTCTCTCAGATGAAATAATGGGGAATATTAAGGAGACTTACTCCTCCACCACCTCAAAAACCCAGTAGTGTTAGAGAAGGTACCGTATCTGGTAGACGGTCATTGATAAGAACCACGACGGAGAGGGGTCGAAGTAAGTACATCAAGACCTCCTTTAATTGTTAGTACACACGACGACTCAGTCCCGGTGTCTAGTACATTTCGGTCAGTATTCTGGGGTACAGGGACGGTCCTACCGACTAGATCCCGATATGTACAGTTGACTTCACCCAGTAAGTCTCTTGTGGGAACTTAAGACTACGTACTTTTGAAAAAAGGAACGATCCATTAAGGAAACTCTAAATTTTGAGATCCCTCCATCGAACTTGAGGGAGTGATCCACATCTTCGGAATTCCTTTTTACAACGGTCCGATTCTGGTAGTTTCGTCTGGCTTCCATTTAGCGCTCCCACTTTCTCTTAACTACTGAAGACTAAAGAACCAAGGTCGGTGACTCTAGAAACATAAACGAGACTAAGAACATAGGACCTAAGGGTCCTAGTAAAGTCAATCAGAGAGGAAAGGAACTTCGGTCAATCTCATCCCGAGGAGAGTTAAAACTAAGTCTAAACCGAGATCTAGGAAGTGTAGGTCTGTGTTTGCCTCAGTTGTAAACAAAGTCGTGGTAATTCTCACTTTGAAATAAGAAATGACTCGTATCCCATATGTCTGGTGGTTTATGTCAAGTAGTCGTAAGACCCGTCCTGACGGGATCACACTCACTCACAATCCTCTCCGGAATGACTAAGGACTTCGTGAGGTTCGTTAATGTGACTGCCACGGTCCGGTTAGGACAGTAAAGGAGCTAGTTTCTGGTTCTTTATGTCGGAGTCTTTCTGCAGTGGTTCATTGGTCGAGAGACATCTAGGGGAGTGAGAAAAGAGAAATTTCCGTCTTATCGTCATCGGAGATCTTAGGACCCCTTCAGTCTCTGTGTGTGGTCAGTCGAACTCGGGAATGGCCACTGAGGGGGGTTATGGGTATGGATCGTTTTAATAAACAAAATAAAGGGAGAAAATCATCCATAGTTCCCCAAAAGAGTCGTCGTCCCATATACTCTCAAGTAGGTTTTGGTTTTTCCCGGTTCTGCACTCCAACGGTACTCCTTCGCACACCACTCACTTCCTGACCCTCACCCCTTTGTCTCCTTGCTTTTTGTTGTTTCAGGATAACATCTTACAGTCCGTATATAAGTTATAAGTCACTATTTGGTGTACTTTTTCTTATTCTTTTTTACATATAAAATACACATATGACTCAGTGTAACAACAAATCATCTTGAATTGCGTTGTGACTTCTAATAGGTGTGAAGTTTTATTAAATCTTTTCTTGTTTACACAGGTATCAAGGGGAGTGAGGGACAAAGAAGGAAGACTGAGGACGAGGAACAAATGAGACGTCTCTTACGACTAAGAGGAGGACTTAGGGGTGTTGGTATGAAATAATTTTTTTTGAAATAAAACATAACCTCATATCGACTAATTGTTATAAGACTCAAAGTCCACCTGTCATCTCCCTGAGTTGGCACACATAGACCCATAGGACCAGGGTTTCTGTGGGGAGGGTAGGTCCGACAGTATATTGACTCACCTCAAGGAAGACGATGTTTCACGGAGCTACAACCAATAGGTAAAATTTATCTCGTCACGGGTGTTGTACAAGAACTTGTGAATTGAGTCTTTGAGACTCTTCGGAGGAAACCGGGTGTGAGTGGGAGAAACCGGTGAGGTCCGAACACACCCATTGCATGAGACCAAGGGGTAGGGGTGACCAGTCAGACATCGGGAGTAGTCGGGATCATTCAGGGGTCACGGAATCACGTCTGGTGGAACTCTACTGTAAACGTATCTTAGGTCACGTGAAAACGGATCTTGGTTCGTTGGGAGTTTTACCGAGTTACTCAAACAGTAAAATCTTAAGGACTTTAAGGGAGAGAAGGAGTTTCGGAAGAAACTCAGGTAGTCGGACGATACTTGAGAGCGTCCCTCGACTGTCCTTCGGAGGTGGGACACGACCCCGACTTGTCAGTGACACGTGGGAAATATTTGTAATAATAGGTTGGAGGGCTGTCTCTCCAACCGATAGGGTTAACTGTTTCTTCCGTGGACAGGTCTCGTTCCCCTTCTACGTCCACTCCTGGTCCGAAATAGTAGGTCTGGTCTTTTTAGAACTCTTCCCTTCCGTCTGACAATTGAATACGACCCTGTAGTGTGACCCTGACAGGGGTCGGTAAGAGGAACATTGTACCGGATAAAGTCCCTGACGATCTCGACTTAAAGTATAAGTACGTGGATTCCCAAGTCTAACTTAACTTCGAGAAACTCCTGACTCCTACAATCATAAGGGGAGAGGGACTGAGGGTGATAAGGTATACCACACCGGAGAGGTGTGAAAAAGTCCTTCTAGCGACAGGGTGTGTCGGGAAAAGAGAGTTCACTAACCTAAACACCCTCCGTGTCCGGGTCGGTTTCCCGAGTCGTCCTAGGCGTTACCAAACTGTACCGGAGGTCTCCCGCGGGAGGAGGGTCGTCGTCGGGCTCCCAAGGACAGTTGAGGTCAAACTCTTGGTTGGCAGACATAAAAGGGGAGTGGAACTCCTACATTCGAACTCGACCGTGACCCATCAACTACGGTGACTACCACGCCTATTATCTCCCGTCCCATAACTGGTGTCTTGTACTTTGCATTACGACAATCTCTCTCTCTCTCTCTCTCCAACTCATACCACTAGGAACACACACCTCTGACCCTCACTGGGACCCCGTTTTGGGAAGTGGAACCTTGGGGCTTCGAACAACGGTTAGTCGAAGACATAAAATAACTGATCAGAAGGACCCGGAACCTATTCACAACAGGGTCACAGGTGTTCCCGGCTCGTCGGTAGTCTTGTTCGTTATTGGAGAGAAAAGTACTACTACGACTCTCTGTTACCTTCTTTCTCTCGTAGTTCCAGTGAGACTCAAAGGGGTCTCAACGGGGGAAGGGCTGACAGAGGATTTGTCAGGGAGCATAGAAAGGGAGAAAAGGAGACGAGAGCTGTATTGTGAAAGGACTGTAGGAGTTTACATCATCAACTTATGTGGTCCTAGAAAACATGGAACTGTGTTCGACCAGAAGGAAGGATCTTCTGAGGTGAGGTGAAACTGATCGTTTAAAGAAGAGTAGAAGGTCTAAGGGCGAATTAACATAACAAAAACCCTTCAGAAAGGGGACCACAAATAGTTAGAGGACAGAACCAGTGAGAGACATCTGGGAAGGAGTACTGACGACGATGACGACGACGACGATTAAGTGAAGTCAGCACAGGTTGAGACACACTGGAGTATCTCTCGTCGGGTGGTCCGAGACGACAGGGACCCTAAAAGGTCCGTTTCATGAAATCACCCAACGGTAATGGAAGAGGAGGAGTACAGATCGTACATGGTTTCAGTGTTAAGTGATAGACCCACTCAGTGAAGTACATGTAGACGGAAGAATCTACAATCCCTCTCAAAATAAGAAGAATAACTCTCCCATTGTCCGCCTTCCGGTCCCCAGAGGTTTGCCTCCTTCATCGGACGTTCACAGTCCGTTAAAATAGAGAGAATTCCCCGTCCTCCTTTGTTTGATCGCTATAAAAAAAAGGAAGAGATATGTTTAAATTTTCCTCAAAAGAGAATTATATGACACAACGGTATTACTGTGGGCCAAAGTGGACTCCAATTGATAAGAGTTTGGATCTCTATTAGTTACGTAAAAGAATACCTTTTCAAATAGAATTCGACACGATTACATGATATGTAAATGGGGTTTGAGACAGAAGTTCAACCAAGACGGAAAACCGAGTCTTGGATGAACTGTTCGGTCGTACAATATGAGTCTATAACAAGGGCATTAGATACATTTACTTTGATAAACATACCACTAGACGGGAAGAAGTTCTAAGTTCAATTAGTAAAACACCAGGTCCTACTTGATAAACCACGATTCTAATAGGGTTTTACGCAGAATACCCACTCCCCGGACCACGGTGAGACTCAAAATTCTGTAAGGAAAGAAAGTGATTGTCTTACGATCACTGATACGTTGTAGGTCCATTTCTGATCGTCGCCCCGTGAGAAAGACGGGGAAGACTACGGATACAGTCTTCGAAAGAGATAGATGAAATATGAAATTATTTTGAAATAATGTGTTTACGAGACTCACTAGTTCGGAGCAGATACCGGGACCTAACTTAAGAAGAGGAAGTCCCGGTTCTTAAGGCCGCAGAAACGTACTAAGTTTTTGTTGGAAAGTAACGGAGGGATTTCACGGACTGTATGTCACCTATGGGTTACGAATAGTCAAGTTACTCACTTACTTCTGACTCTTTTGTTATTCTTGGGAGTTTTCTCGACATAGACCACCCCTTGTTTATTACCCAACGTGTGTCTCACTTCTACCTCTAAACGTCCCCGTCGTCTAAGGATGTCATACCCCTCTTTCCCCGAGGAGACCCTCTCCCACAGAGGGTGGTGACGATGATGTTGGTCGAGTCTGGGACTTTGGAACCGGTCCTTTATTTACTGATCGGGTGTCTTTTAGGTTTCTTTCCAGTCTAAAATGTACTCCCATAGTGTGTCTTAGGATAGTTAATACGGAGAACAGGAGTCCAGTGAGGACCTAGGGTGGAAGGACTAAGAGACATTATCGCGGACAATGTGACACACGGGTTTTGAACCCCCCAGAAAAAAAATCAACGAAAGTGCAGAATTCTGACGTCCGTTGGAGAGAGGTGACGACCCATCGACAAGGGATTTTTCTGGTCAAAAGGGGTAAAAGAGTCCTGATAGAAACAAAAATTTTACTGTAAATAGACATGACTCTTGAAGGATATAACCATCGGGACCTGTCAACCAGTAGAATAGCATTGAGACAAGTCCGACCACTTTAAGAGGTACTAGGAGACAAGTGGTTTGACATCTCAGAAGATTGGTGCGAGGGGTGGAGTTTCCCGTCACCCACGTCGGCAGAGGGTCGACGCGTCTAGAGAGACCTGGGAAAATCCTGGGACCAGTCTCGGAAGGAGTCTTCCGGACCCGTAATACTGGGGTATCCAACAAACACATAGATACACGAACACAGAAACAAAAATACACACAAACATACACAGAGACACTCACGAACACACAGAGACTCATCGATACGTATGAAAGTATACATAGACACATCCAAATATACACAGACGAACATACAAAGGTTCACAGACACACAGACAGACACAGCAACACCCACCTCATATACAGACACACTGACACACAGACTCTTACGTAAACACATACAGACGGACACAGGTACATGTAATCGCCCTCGTAGTGAACCCGACTGGGAGTCTCCTCTCCGAATGGCCAGGTACACATGTGAGGTCAGCGGACGAGCTTAGTTACCATGGGTCAACTCGAGAGGGAACATCATCGCCACCAGGTGGGGTGGTTTGTAGTGGCGTGACGGGAGGACGAACAGAGACATCTCTCTTCACTCCTACCCTAGGAATCTCCTGTCGTTGTTGTCGTGACAGACTCTCAACACGAACAGGTGGGTAGTTCCGGGATTATTACAGGGGTACATGTATACGTCTTTATCACAGATCCTCTCTATCTCTAGGTCTCACTCCAGACAATGACAGAGTACTCGCCGTGTCTCCTCCAATCTTCGGCTTAGTGAACAGACTCGAGGTGGGTGATACAGAAGACTTCTTCGGGACCTGGAGGTCGCTGGACTCACGAGTCTGTGGGAGTCTCCCATACCACGACTTCATAAACCGAATGGGGTACAGGTGTAACAGTAAAAAGTTCTTTTAGTTCCGGACCCTCAAGATTCCCATACCCAAGTCCAGTGGGTCTCAACCGAGATGACCGGACACTGGAGGTTACAGGTTTCCCGGGGTGTGAGTCTTTCCTGGGGTGGAGACGAGAGGGACAAAACTTTACGGATTAAAAAGAACTTGTTCCGCAGGGTGTGAAAACACAGTGTGTGAAAGTAAAGAGTGACCGAGGTGTTTAACCCCTCGACTAGGTCCCGAGGGTCACTTCACGGTTACTCCTTCCTTTCTATAGGTGGTAGGAAGAGGAAGGAATGAATACTTTAAGTATTCGTTTAACATAACGAAAAAGGAGGTCGAACAAAGGACAACGGAAGGTAATCGGAGGGAGTATTGAGTGGGTCGATGTTGTTCAATGACCAGAAATCGGGTCCTCATCCCAACACAAGGTTTTAATAAAATATATATTTTCGGTCACGATTTCGGTCCATCCCGGGACCCCGGTATCAATAGGAACCAATATAATGAGAGTCTTATGAATAAAAATTTCATAAGGTATTAAGAACACGTTGACTTTCGTAGAATGTCGATTGAACCTTTTTCGTTAACAGGTAGAGTCTGAATGAACGAGTTCATCTTCCGTTTTTGTCCGAGTCTTTACCGTGGAAGTAAGAAGTCGAACAGTTTCTACCCCTACCGGGGACTCGCCCTATCCAACCCCATCAAGTTCGGGTTCTACGGTAGTTTAGAGGTCACGGGTTTGGGCATAAGACGGTGCGAATCTGGCTTGCCGACCAGTCATGAATGTTCTAGGGGTTAGACACTCTCTCTTCTCACAAAGGTGAATGTCTATACACTTCACCCCGATCCTGACCCGACCCCACGTAACGGTAATCTAGGAATCTCTTAACTCCGACCCGAGACAGAAACCAACGGGCGTCTACCAATCTCGTCCTACCTTCCCCTTGAACCCAAGGTAAACTCTCTCTGACACTTAAAATTTTGTAGACGGGGAGACTTTTTGTGGTGAACTCACTCAGTTTAAACGGAACACCAAAGACATGTCCACCCCATTGGTTCTCATTCCGGTCCAGGGTAACCATGGTGGAATACCTGTTGTGTTAGCTCTCGTTCTATCGGAAGAGAAACCGTAGTAATGTCCTGGATTAATGTCCTTACATGACTTAAGAGAAATTGATGACACCTAAGATGTAGACAGGTCCTACTGTCTTCGGCTTTTGTGTTAGAACGAACGTCCCAAGATACTTTAATGACGGACCCCTTAAGTAAAAACCCCTACATGCATATAAAGACACTCACACATACTCTGTCTTTCTTTCTCTCCCCTTGATGAGTTCATAAAACCCCCACTGTTCGGTATCCAAATAATCTGAGAGTTCCCAGGAGAACTCACTCTTGAGTAAATAGTACAGGGAACTGAACAGTCCGGAGGTCAAAGGGTGAGACCTGTGGACTTCGGGAACTGACCGGGGTCCCAGGGGTCTAGTCAAAATAGGACAGGGGTTTGTGGGATGTCGTTGAAGTCAGGACTTTTCAGTTGGATTGAGGTGGTAAATGGTGTACACACGAGGGAACGACAGACCTGGAGTCAAAGGAGTATACAGAGTACTCGATTAGTCTGATTGACGACACGTCCCAACAACGTCTTAATTTGGAC
Organism: Capra ibex; assembly: GCA_006410555.1. NCBI lineage: Eukaryota > Metazoa > Chordata > Mammalia > Artiodactyla > Bovidae > Capra > Capra ibex. The sequence continues at coordinate 25,680,159 of SJYO01038983.1, forward strand.
AACAGTCGCCTTTCACCGCCCTTGTCAGACAATTATATTTTCACCCACGAAAATAGGGAAAAGTGAGGGTGGATTTACTTGGAACTTGACGAGTACCCGTATTTTCGATGTTCAGGTGTGGCGTTCGGTGAGAGACCCAATCGATTAAACAAACGAGTACACAGTGGTACCCGTGACGGTGGGGTCTCTGTATTAGGACACCTATTCTACCGGTTATAGATAACCTCAATCTTATCCTTCACAGGACGGTCTACCAGGACGTACAAAACGTTCGTCACCAGGGGAATATACGTCAGGACTGAGTCGTAAAAAATGTGACAATGGGCTTGACACAGTGTTCGTTGTTGAGGAAAGTAAGAGGGTCTAAGTATCCGCTAGGACTTCCAGAATAACCATCCGGCCTTCCACCTTCTGACTTCTACAGACTTGTATTAGAAACATCGACGTCTATGTTCTCTACTCACGGTAGTCCACGGTGCCCACCTTTTGTTCCACCGTCACGTTCACTTCCTGCCAGATCCATCTCCCAAAGAGATGAGTGTTGTCCGACCTGACCACGTTTTCAGTCTCCCGTGGGTGTTTAGTCTACTCGGACACAGTTTCTGTTGGACCTTAAGGACTCCCCCACAAGGTTACCACTACAATGGGTACATCTGGTTGATGTCCCTCTTCCTCCCTCCCCCAATCACGTCTAGACCGATGGGAGATAAGGGTGTGACTACGGAGGGAGACCCACAGTGTATAGAGAACTCTGGTGAAAGATTCGTGGCACGTCGAGTGTCTGAAACCAGTGTCTCCATAGACTTAAACTATATAATAAAAGGACACGATGTAAAATACGTCCTATAACTGAGATACTGGTTCGTAACTTCACCATAGAGGACGTACCCTTCGGGTCTCCGTATTGGTCACCCGGAGGCCCTGGTGACCTGTGAGTCCCTTCAGGACCAAGGAAGTAGACTCTACGATACATCAGAGAGAAGTTTGGTTAGGAATCGTAGGGGAAAAGGTCCTCTAGGAAGAACTAGTTGGGGGTGGTGAGGGAGATATGAGTCTGGTGTAGGTTAGTTGTGGTGTGTCCACTCGGAAAGTAAACTGTACATAAATGAGAAACGGATAGAGAGTCCGACCGTACCCGTAAAAACTTCTGTTTTATTCGGAAAAAGATTAGATTTTTGTCATTCGTGACACAATCTAAGAATACTGGTATGTGTATTATGTCCAAGTCATTGAAAAAGGACGACAGTAAGAATGTAGACACCTTTGACTTAAGGAGATGGACCCCTAAGTGTTAACGAAACGTCAACCAAGACGTCAAACTAGTCACTACCAAGTGAGAAGTTGACATTGACTCCACGAGTGAATCAAGTCTTCCTTGTTAGTGAGAGTTTGATTACTGTGTACAAACTGTGTCTTTACCTACAAATGGACGGTGGACCATCAACGGTCCAGGTCAGTGTTTCTGGTTGTCAACTCCTACTCTCACGGAAGAGGAGACCAACCCCAGGGTCAAAAGGTCACAGAGACGGAGGACGTCCTTGGGGTTGGGGTTGTAGGGTGAACCGTGGAGGTCTACTCGGGGTACGATTCGATCTCATGGTCCCCCGCGACACCTCGTGGTAGGAAGGTTTTATGAGTGTAAAGACTACAAAGAGTCACCCACTTATCAATCTAAACTCGGTGCTTTTCTTTAGACCCTGTCAGACATTCGTACGAGGAAGTCCTTTAAAAAGTCGTACAAAAAAGGTGACTCCCAAAAAGAGTACCAGAAGTGAGAGGAATCTCCATAAGAAAGTGGTTCGTAAACTGTTTCTCTTGTTTGTTCTACGGTGTTAATCGACAGTCACAATTCCATATTGACAGTAACATTACCAGGACACACAAAAGATTAGTAAAAATACTCCGTGTAATAATAGTCTTAAAATACGTATATGATACTGTTTCTGTATATAAACATATGTCCAAGAAAAGACGCATAACCCATTCGGTATACTGGTACACCACAAAGTCACAGGGGAAGCCATTTAACCACCTTACATTGTCATGTTTGGGAAGTTTATCTTATAGAACCCATATTCACTTCACTGCCTATATTCCATGGACTATTTATCCTTCACAGTTGTTACTGTCGGTAATTGTAACGACAACGGTAGGGTGAGTAAGGAAGAGTTTCCTGGAGTTCCTTCCTCCTGAGAATAAGAGAAAATGTTCCCTCGTTAAACTTTACGTTCTCCAAAGACTCAACCGACACCATTGTGACGAACAATCTATATTCTCTCACATAGAAAAAGGTTTAACTTTCTCTTCTCTCTCAACTCTCTTCTCACGTTCTATAGCCCTTGTTCATTCCCTTTAAGTCTCCGAACTCTTCCTTCCTTCTCAGTTTACTTTTTAATTTTCGTTTGTTGTGTTTCTCTTTAGGTAAGGGTCACTGAAGGTTTCTCTACCTCTCTATTTACTGTCACTATGTCTCTACGTCTGTACCCGTATATATGTGACTTTATCTGTCCCATTTTTCTCCTGTACAACTTGTTTTACATCTTTTCACGATAAGGTGTCCCGGTGTAGTTGTAGACGTATCTGACACATGACTTGTCATCGTTCCTCAACATAAAAGTTGTCCAGTACTGTACTGACCTGGGGTTCTAGACACGTTGGGTTTAGATATGGTTCTAGAACCTTAGGTGTCAAGGATATCGTTCAATGAATTGTTATTCAGTCTCAACTTGAAATTCTGAGAATGGTATTATAAGGAAAGGGAAGATTTGGACTACCAACCTTCTTATTAGTCTACTTTTCTTTTTTAGGCTCTTTCCTTATATTACATTGTATGTCAGAGGTATGAATGAACTGATACGTGAGACTCTTCCGGTGGTCGGGTTCCTCGTGTTCGGTGAAGTACTAAGAAAGGGTCGAGGTTCATGAGTCCCTTCAAACCCAAGAATCGTACATCACCACTGGTTCCTCGGGGATCAATATATACGAGACTGGATGAGATCAAAAGGGGAAGTCCGGTGATTTTCTAGACTTTTTTTATGTTTCCAGAGTTAATTTTTGAAATGGATATAGTCACAGGAACTACTTACCTGAAACTTCGAAAAGTCTTATGTCTATTAACTTGACATTAGAGAAGGAACTTAGAACCGACCTTTTAGTTTGACTAGATGTACCTATAGATTCTTCTACCTTTTGGAACGGAAGAACCTCTTTTTTTTTTGACGATTGTTGTAGTACTTTTACCTATAAACCCCGGTACGAGCTGTCCACACCAAAGTACAGTAGAGGGATCGGTGAAACACTCTATACGTAACGACAGAAGCAACTTCTCCTCTAACGATCCTATACTCTACAGTTTATCGTTTCACTTCTGCAGTCCCTGTCGGATCCCTATATGTTGACCGAAATCCATCACCCAGATTACCGTTTGTAGTCCCCGTGGATACTACGGTCCGATGTAGTTTCTAAATCCCGTCTCGTCATGAAGTTAACGTACCAAAGTCATAACCTTCTTTACAGTATACGTAGGTGTTCTATAAAAGATAGTAGGTTGTTGACATGTTCCTTCTTGACACACGATCCAAGACCCAATTTCCGAAGTTTCAGTTTCAACTAGTTCTGTTTTCATCAGAAATAGAATTCTCTCGATCTTCAGATCAAGAGTGTTTCAGTACCGGGGTCCTCCGTCCTCTATACTATGATCCTGATCCACCGTAACAACCTTAGATCCGTCATGTCCGGATTGGAGACCCTTGTCGGAAAGGAGGTGAAGTGGGTAAGACCTTTCGTCCGGTCAACCGGTACAAAACTTCTCTTAGCCTTAAAACCTATAAATGCATATTATATGAATAAAATTACAATCGTTGATTAAAATAAAAGGGCTTTTTTTTCACCCTGGTATTAGAGGTGTCGCTACACGACCTTAGTCGGAAGTCAGAGACGTCAAAAAACAAAGACCGGATCTCAACCCTCACGTGACCCCTGTCTCTTCTTAACTTAAGTACAACCAACTAAAAATCTCTCTGAGTTACTTATCATTTGTACGACTGAGTTACCTTTTCTCGGACTATAATCCTTTCTAACTTCCGTTCTCCTCTTCGCCTTCTGTCTACTTCTCTACAAACCTATCGTAATGGTTCAGCTACCTGTACTCGAATAACAAGGAGCACAACAAAGACAATAACACTGTCTTAGCGTACATACAATTGTCCATTTTCGTTCTGCTATTAATTTTGATTACAAAACTACATTCGGAAAGTCGCCGATCTTTTTCTCCAAGTGTGTATTGTATTTCTTCAAATTAAGTTTGGGACGGTAGAATTTAGAACTTGACTTTCGTATTCAAACATGGTTGATTGACATATGTAAAAATAAAATTAAAATTCCTTTTACACATGAAGGTGGAGGCTGGTGACATTTCGGATCTTCGTCACTGTTGAACTACTGTCACTGATAAGACTCCAGATTGCACATCGAAGATTTATGTAAAAGGTAGTCTGCTAGAATTTCTCTACCGACTAAAGTCCTGACCCATTTCTTTACGTGTTTTATTAGAAACCTTAGCACTTCCTGGTCTTTTCACTCCCTGAAGTTTCTGGTCACCCCTGAACCGTCTTACAAATCCTTAGGTTTACTTATCCGGTTTGTAGATGGTCAAACAACGCGTCCTACTAAAAAGACGAAGAGTTGTGTGATGTATACAAAGAGTATTGAAAGGACGGTTCTTCCATTACAGAAGACTAAAGCACCGACGTCCGTGGTAGGTGTCACCAAAATCTCCGATTTTACTTCTTTAGACAGTCACGAAGGTGAAGAAGAGGAAGATAAACGGTACTTCCTACCACGACCTAGGGTACTAGAATCAAAAAAGTATGACTTAAAATTCGACCCACTTACACAGGTTTTCAATTATCTTTTGTAGTTTAAACAGTCATACTATCTGAAGATCCTGTGGTTGAGTGGTAAGACTCGTGACTCTTTCCTTTTATTAGTAATTATAAATTCGATGATAAAAAAAAGATAATTTGTATCCAATACATTGATGTTTGTCAAGGTCCTTTTGTTCGATCTGAGGGGGAAGACCCCCACTACTCTCTCACTGCCCCTCGTCGATATTATCTCTACTTCGGAGTGAGTGATCGGACGTCGAGTAGGGGAAGACACCTCCAGACCAAGGATTATCTGGTTCCTGACCATGACCAGGACTGGGTGACACGACCATAACACCTGAGGACGAGATTTTGGTTATCACGCCGCAAGACATTCTGTTTGGTTGGACGAAGGAGGACAAAGACTTGTTTGTTTACCGTAATTTTAACCCTCTCCTTGTAAATAAATCAGGATTTACTCTTGTTGGTTCATGTTGTACACTAATGTAAGCAAGTTATTTGACACTTTCCTGTAAACGAAAAACTCGTAGTCCCTTTAAATGTGTACCTGACCTATATTTTACAAGTAAAACCCCCCTTGTTTTATCGTAAAAAAAGTATAGGATAGTAAGATGGTGTTTATGAGTAATACATGTAAACCACTTTACAAGTAGAACAGGGATTTTATGAAGTTCCCTTTACTTATTCGTAATTTTGTCTCTCTTATTTTACTACCAGACAGAACTAAATTTTTATCTTTCGACGATACGATACGATACCTAACTTAATACAGGTGAGAACTGACGGTCACACTACCATAATCCTTCATCCCTGAAACCGTCCATGGGACAACTGTACCCTAAAACTACCACCAGGGAGTACTACCCTAATCGGAGAGGAAGAAAAAGAGAGAATAAGAGGGAGAAGAAGGAAGGTAAGTTGGTGGTGTACACTCTCGTATCGTTCTTCTCTTTCTGAACACGTTCAGTTCTTACAGAAACGACCCTTGAGTTAACCGGTGGTTGAACTACAACGTATCAGAGGCCAGATACTTTTGGTCACCCTGATTCTCCAATCAAAACATCAATAACTACGGATAACTACTTTATATCCCAAGTACTGTGAGAAGAAAGAATATAAACAAAACAAACTTTAACAAAACGTCATTCTCCTAATACCTTTCAGGTAAAACTTCCAAGACAGAATCACTATGGGACTCCTCGAGTTGTTATGTCTAAATCCGTCCAGGGTTTACTTACTCACCAACCTCCTGGTGTACGAGGAATGGGGTTGAGTAGAGAACAGTAGACTTTTGACAGAGGGTGTCGATAGTTGGAATGGTAGGGGTGGGGGTTAGACGTAGAGGTAAGGAGAGGATTTGAGTCAGTAGATTCACCTCTATAACTATTGAGTCCTGTCCCAGACCTTCGTCTTCCCTACACCTGTAAAAATCCTTCTTGCTTTACCTTTCTGGGCAGAACTAAAAGGGAGGAAATCCCACTAGACGTCCACTCCCTAACCCGGACCCATCCCTCCCTCGGTGTTCACTCTGACGGATCTATAGATGTTCACTTCCCTCCTCCTTAAGTCTTGGGTCATTGGTCCTCCACCCGTCGAACGTGTCCTGTGTCCTCCCTTCCTTCTTCGTGACCCCTTTCTTATCACGGATGGTCTCCCGGTCTGGAAGAACTCAGAAGACGAATTTGAACCTCCAGTGCAGAAAGGACGACCTTAAGGACGAGGTCTACACCTCCCCTCTGTCGACATGAGTGAGGATTACACAGTGTCCCTCTCCCGGTCGTAGGGGGTCTCCGGGAAACTAAGGTGAGACTGACACTCATAGTAGGGTTCGGTCTCTCGTTTACCGTCCAGTAGGTTTTCTACTGGCTGAAATTTAACATAAATTTTATGATGTTTCAAACAGATTCTAAGGACCGTATATCAAAAGAACCTCTCTACTAAGTAGTGGGATTAAACCCAAAGACGACTCCTTATATGTTCGAAGGGGTAACCATTGAAGATTGAATATTGATGGAATAGAGTAGGGTGTCTTGGGTCTACTATCATTCAAGATCACCTTTCCGGAGATTTCAGGGGTAACCGTGTCGTCGACACACGGTTCGCCAAATGTTGATAGTCAGGACTCGGGTCCTGGGTACTTGTAGTGGTCTGTCAATGTAGGGGGACGGGTGGTCTCCGTTGGAGTAGTAGGAGTCGTTGTCAGTGGAGACTCGGTGAACAGGTGACTAACCGTAACTCAGAATAAGACCTTGTTCACAAGACCTCGTACACGTCGGAGGGAATAGGTTTTTTACCCTTTGACTTGGAACCCCACATACTGAGTGGAATCGACACCCATTCAATCACTTCTGAACCCTGGGTCCTTAAGACCAAGGGTCCGATCCTCTGAAGGTTTTTCCCTTTCTACTCTCTTTTGAGGTAACGTAAGTGAAGACCCATCGAGAGTCTACAGACGTTCGTGGTCTCACCTTCAAAGAAAGGTCAACGGGGAGTTCAGACCAAGGTTAAAATAGTCGTCTGGACGGAGGTACCTCGTCGTCCTTTCGTTACGAGTCCCGACAAAGAAGACCCAAGGTCCGTGTCACCCTCTCGAGGTCGACATCACTGGGATCCTCCCGCAGTACATACACCACTGACTGAATGAGGGTTGAGTCTAGGAGTCTCAAGGGTGAGGAGTAAGTGTGTCCTGTCTAGGAACCGACTGACCCATTGTCCTTGGACGTAAGTCTCGTTCTTCGTAAGAGAAGAGTCGGAANACGTCCACTCCCTAACCCGGACCCATCCCTCCCTCGGTGTTCACTCTGACGGATCTATAGATGTTCACTTCCCTCCTCCTTAAGTCTTGGGTCATTGGTCCTCCACCCGTCGAACGTGTCCTGTGTCCTCCCTTCCTTCTTCGTGACCCCTTTCTTATCACGGATGGTCTCCCGGTCTGGAAGAACTCAGAAGACGAATTTGAACCTCCAGTGCAGAAAGGACGACCTTAAGGACGAGGTCTACACCTCCCCTCTGTCGACATGAGTGAGGATTACACAGTGTCCCTCTCCCGGTCGTAGGGGGTCTCCGGGAAACTAAGGTGAGACTGACACTCATAGTAGGGTTCGGTCTCTCGTTTACCGTCCAGTAGGTTTTCTACTGGCTGAAATTTAACATAAATTTTATGATGGAGTTAGAAAGGATTGTAGTCCCAAAAAGTTTACTCAGTCGAGAAACGTAGTACACCGGCTTCATAACCTCAAAGTCGAAGTCGTAACCAGGAAGGTCACTTGTAAGTCCTGACTAAAGGAAATCCTACCTGACCAACGTAGAGGAACGTCAGGTTCCCTGTGAGTTCTCAGAAGACGTTGTGGTTTAAAGTTTTCGTAGTTAAGAAGACCTGAGTCGAAAGAAATATCAGGTTGAGAGTGTATGTATGTAGTGGTGACCTTTTTGGTATCGGAACTGATGTACCTGTAAATAACTGTATCGTTACAGACGAAACGTTATACGACAGATCGAATCAGAATTTAAAGGAAAGTTGCACATTCGTAAAATATTAAAGTACCGACGTTAGTGATAGACGACACTAAAACCTCGGGTCTTTTTACTTCATTTGGTGACAGAGGTGACAAAACGGTAGATAACCGGTACTACACTACCCTGTCCTACGGTACTAGAATCAAAAGATTTACAACTCGAGATTCGGTTGAAAAAGTGAGAGAAGAAAGTGGAAGTAGTTCTCCAAGAAATAAGAACAAATGAAAGACGTTATCCTACCACAGTAGACGTATAGACTCCAAAAACTATAAAGAAGGTTGTTAGAACTAAGGTTGGACACGAAGAAGGTCGGGTCGCAAAAGTACTACATGAGACGTATACTCAATTTTTTCTCCCACTGTTATATGTCGGAATTGCATGAAGAAAGGATAATCCTTGGTCAGACAAAAAGGTACAGGTCAACATTGACAACGACGTATGTCCAAAAAGTTCTCCGTCCTGTCCACCAGACCATAAGGGTAGAGAAAGTGTTAAAAGGTGCAAAATAACACTAGGTGTGTCAGTTTCGGACCGTATCAGTCATTTCGTCTTCATCCACAAAAAAGACCTTAAAGAACGAAAAAACTATTAGGTAGTATACACCCGTTATGTTAGACACCAAGGAGACGGAAAATGTTTTGGTCGAACTAGTAGACCTACAAGTACCAAGTGAATAACGACTTCGGACCGAACCTATTAAAATTCGTAATGAAATGATCGCACACTCTACTCACGTTAACACGACATCAAACTCGTAATAAACCGTGACGGACAGAAACCCTAACGTTACTTTTGACTGGAAAAGGTCAGGACACCAGTAACGACACAAAAGGTTTAAACGACCGCATAGCTCATGTCGTGAAAGGTATCGTAGTAGAACGTTATAAACTTTATCGAGTTTACCTTAAGGTAGTGGAGGTGATCGAGACAAGCGTCAATCCCAAGGATTCCAGGTAAACTGAAGTGCAAGGTCCTAAAGACCGAGATCCACTCACTAGTGTGGTAACACTAATAGATCCAGCACTTCTAGAAAAACATGTCAAGGATACACATAAGAACGGTGGAGAAGAATTATAGAAAACGAAGACTACCCAGGTATGGTAAAGACAGGAGATAACTCGAGTAGAAACGTACTTTATAAGGGAACCATAGAGATTAAAAGAACTTCTGTAGAGATTAGAAAGGGAAGATAGTAAAGGGATATAAAGAAACGTAACTAGTGACTCCTTCCGAAAGAATAGAGAGGAACGATAAGAAACCTTGAAACGTAAGTTTACCCATACAGAAACGAAAAGAGGAAACGAAAAACGAAGGGAAGAAAAGTGTCGATAGACATTCCGGAGGAGTCTGTCGGTAAAACGAAAAAACCTAACGAAAAAGAACCCCTACCAGAACTAAGGATAGAGGACATGTTACAGTACTTGGAAGACAGGTATCAATAAGTCCGTGAGAGATAATCTAGATCAGGGAATTTATATAAAGAGTGAAGGTGCCATATCAGGATTGTCTAAACAAAATCGAGTATGGACTTACCAGATCACGAAAAGAGGTGAAAGAAGTTAAAGTCAGAAATAAACTATTATTCCTCAAGTACTAGACTCGGTACTATACTTGGTTCATGTTGTATACTGATGTAAGAAAGTCATTTGACACTTTTCTGTAGACGAAAAACTCTTAGTACCTGTAAACGTGTACCTAACCTATATTTTACAAGTAAAAGAACCCTTGTTTTCTAGAAAAAAAAAAAAAAGTATAGGATAGTAAGATGGTGTTTATGAGTAATACATGTAAACCACTTTACAAGTAGAACAGGGGTTTTAGGAAGTCCTTTTTACTTATTCCCAATTTTCTCTCTTACTTTACTGACAGACAGAACTAAATTTTTGTCTATCGACGATACGATACGGATCGACGATACCTAACTTAACACAGGTGGGAACTGACGGTTACACTACCATAATCCTTCATCCCGGAAACCCTGTATAGGTCCAACTGTACCCCAAAACTACGACCAGGGAGTACTACCCTTATCGGAGAGGGAGAAAAAGAGAATAAGAGGGAGAAGGAAGAAGGGAAGTTGGTGGTGTACACTCTTGTATGGTTGTTCTCTTTCTGACTACGTTCAGTTCTTACAGAAGTGATCCTTGAGTTAACCGGTGGTGGACCTACAATGCATCAGAGGTCAGATACTGTTGGTCACCCTGATTCTCCAATCTAAACACCAATAACTACGGTTTATTACTTTATATCTCAAGTACTATGAGAAGAAATAATATACAGAATACAAACTTTATGGCAAAACGTCATTCTTCAAATGTCTTTCAGGTAAAACTTCAAAGACAGAATCACTATCGGGCTCCTCGGGTTCTATTGTCTAAGTCCTTCCAAGGGTTACTTACTCAACAACCTTCTAGTGTACAGGGAATAAGGTTGAGTACAGAACAGTAGACTTTTGACAGGGAGTGTGGACTGTGGAAATGATGAGGGGAGAGGGTGGACGTAGAGGTAAGGAGATAATTCGACTTAGTAGATCGTCCCCTACAACTACTAAGTCCTGTCCCAGACCTTCGTCTTCCTTATGTATGTAAAAATCTTTCTTACTTGACCCTTGTGGACAGAACCAAAAGCGAAGGAATCACGGTTGACGTCCACTTCCTAACCCGAACCCATCCCTCCCTCGGTGTTCACCCTGACGGTTCTATAGGAGTTCAATTCCCTCCTCCTTAAGTCTTGGGTCATTGGTCTTCCACCCGTCGCACGTGTACTGTGTCCTCCATGCCTTCTTCGTAACCCTTTTCTTATCGTGGATGGACTCCCTGTCTGGAAGAACTCAGAAGACCAATTTGAACCTCCAGTGCATTAAGGACGAGCTTAAGGACGAGGTCTACACCTCCCCTCTCTCGACATGAGTGACTACTCAGTATCCCTCTTCCTTTCAGAGGGGGTCTCCGGGAAACTAAGGTGAAATTCTCACCCGTAGTAGGTTTCGGTCTCTCGTTTACCGTCTAGTAGGTTTTCTACTGGATGAAGTTACTATAAATTTTATCATGTTTTAAACAGAATCTCAGGACCGTATAGATCAAGGGTCTCAAACAAACCTCTCTAGTCGGATTAAACCCAAAGACGACTCCTTATATGTTCGAAGGGGTGACCATTGAAAACTGTATTGATGGACTAGAGTAGGGTGTCTTGGGTTTACTACCATTCAAGGTCCCCCGTTCCGGAGATTCTGGAGCACAGTTTCGTCGACACACGGTTCATCAGATAGTGAGAGTCGGGACTCGGGTCCTGGGTACTTGTAGTGGTCTGTCAATGTAGAGGGACGGCTGGTAGTAGGAGTCGTTGTCGATGGAGACTCGGTGAACAGGTCACTAACCGTAACTCGGAGTTAGACCTTATTCACAAGACCTCGTTCAGGTCAGAGGGAGTAGGTTCTCTACCCTTTGACTTGGGACCCAACATGCTGAGTGTAATTCCGATGTCCATTCAATCACTTCTGAACCCTGGGTTCTTGAGACCAAGGGTACGATCCTCTGAAGGTCCTTCCCTTTCTACTCTCTTTAGAGTTAACGTAGGTGACATCCCATCGAGATTCTACAGACGTTAGTGGTCTCACCTTCAAAGAAAGGGTAACGGGAAGTTTAGACCAAGGCTAAAATCGTCGTCCGGACGGAGGCACAACCTCGTCCTTTCGTTATAAGTTCCGACAAAGAAGAACCAAGGTCCGTGTCACCCTCTCAGGGTCGACATCACTGAGATCCTCCGTCAGGACGTCCACCACTGACTGAGTAAGGGTTGAGTCTAGGGGTCTCGAGGTCGAGGAGTAAGTGTGTTCTGTCTTGGAACCGACTAACCCATTGTACTTGGACGTAAGTGTCGCTCTTTAAAAGAGAAGAGTCGGAAGACCATCGAATCTATACACGGAATACAAAAGAGTCCCTTGGTGACTGACTCCCTCCAACCTCAGATTCTGATCGGACTACGTCCACTACACAACGGAGAAACTACAAGGTTTATGTGGAACCTCTAAGTTTCCGGAACTCTCTTAATGTTAGTGGGAATATAAAACATCCCTGAAACGAAATGTTTAGATCAACCTCCTTTTCCTGTTTTTGTATCCTGTTTCGACCTGTAGAAACCCAGGGTCGACTGACACTTAACTTAAGGTCTGTGGTCCGAAGACTCGGTCCACGACTACAATACGTGTTCGGTGGAAACTTCTGCGTTTTCTCCTTTCTCAAAACCCGTCTCTCGTCATACCAGTTTGCCGGTACCCTTAGTGTACCCCGTTCTAATTTGTTTTCAGTAATGAACAAAGAAACGATAGTCAAGGAACCGCAAAAGTGACGACTCTGGTTCATATACCTCTATCAGTCTCCGTAACCACCACGGGGACCGTGCACTACGAGGACCCCTATTGGTCAAATACCTGTGTAGGGACTCAGATCTCGTATAAGTCGGAGTACTATCGGGGTCCAAGAGGGAAGAACTCTTCCGACTGAACGGAGTAACGACGATTGAGTGTTGACTTCGTACCCTACTCCAGTACCTCCCATCGGTAAATAATTTGAACCAATGGAACCAGGAATCGTCCCCGATGAATGGTGTAGATGTTACAAAAAGAGGGTGCAAAACGTACCGGTCCAGGAAGGGTTGTAAATGGTAGTAGAGTTTACCCAGAGAGAGCCGAACGAAAGGGACCGGTGACGTGAGAGTGTTCACGTCTGGGAGTAGGTTTTTCATGGATCTGGGAAGGGAGGCAGATTTGTTATTAATATCAATGGTTTCACCTTTCCACCCTCTCCCTATTTAACTCTTAAACTCTAATTATATACATATGATGAAATAAATTATGTATTAGTTGTTTTTGGATGACATGTCATGTCCTTAAGACGAGTTATCAGACGTTATAGGACATACCCTTTTCTTAGATTCTTTGTTACCTATGTACACATACATGTTCCCTAAATTTAAGGGTATGTTGATTATAATTACTTTACAAAATTTAGTTGAGAGGAGGATATATTTTATTTTGGACTTAAAAGAAAAATTGTTACGAATGTACATCTCTGGGTACCCCAAGAAATTTGAGCGTCCTAAAGTCTGTGCTACGTTCTTTACCGTCTGGCCAACGTTTTTAGATCTGTAATAGACTCCAACGTAAAAGGACTCGAAACCACAGAAAACGAAGATCACAGTGGAACTAAACAGAAACCTCCTAGATTATGTTCCCGAACCTCTGTGGTCAATCCACAATCAACTTCCTACTCTCCTTCCGAAATCAACCTCTCACTTTAGGGTCGAGGGATCTGAACCCAACCCCGTGCAAACTCCGTGTTGAATACGGGGTTCAAGGACACTTTTGTCCGACATCGAAGGGAGAGGTACTGAACGTACTATAGTCTGGGTCTGACCAAAGTAGGAAAAAGTACAGGATGTAAGGTACTCTGACTGAGTACCCTCTCAGAGTGACTGAAGGGACCCTCTCAAAAAAAAAAAAAAAACTTGTGATACAGAAATAACGCCTCTTCCGTTACCGTGGGGTGAAGTTATGAGAACGGACCTTTTAGGGTACTTTCCTCATCGGACCTTCCCACGTCCCCCAGCGACTCCCAGTCTGTGCTGACTCGCTGAAGTGGTAGTGAAAAGTGAAAGTACGTAACCTCTTCCTTTACCGTTGGGTGAGGTGACAAGAACGGACCTCTTAGGGTCCCTGCCGTCTCGGACCACCCAACAGCAGATGACCCTACGTGTCTCAGTCTGTGCTGGCTTCACTGAATCGTCGTTGTAGTCCAGAAGTGACGACGAACCCTGAATAGTTAAAAGTCGCTCGTCTCAGATAAGACATTAATGTCATGTGACCGAAAAGTAAGGACACGAAGAGAACTACATTTAATGTCGGAGATTCCGTGAGTCCGGGTCATCAACACCGGGTGACCGAATCAAGGGGACCCCGTAAACGTTAGAAGTGTTTGGTCCAGAGTTTGCGTATAGAATTCGTGACCCAGTTTTCCCTTTTGTGAGACCCTTTTTAAGCTTTATTTAGTGAAAATGTACTTTGAACCGTGGTACCGGATAAATACTCCTCTGACTATCTCCCAACAGGGACGAAGTCCATTGGAGGACTCTAGTCCTGACTAAGTACAAGGGGAGGATTCTCAAGGATGTGCTAGAACTTCGACAGAACGGTACTCCAAAACAAGAACGAAGTCAAAGACTTAGAGTGTGATCTCGTGTCGAAGGTCTCTTGTCCCGACAGTGAACTGAGTTAAGATTCATTTTTAGTCATCTATAACAGAGTAAGTCTGGGATTACAGTTCTGTTGCGATTGTGTTTCAAGTCAATAAGATAATACTCACAATCCAATGTCCAAGTTGCTGACATTAGTTTAGGATTTTTTTTTGGTGTAACAAAATTTATGTTATGTTAAAATTAAGAGACAGTATATTACAATCACGTTCAGAGAGGTGTCTCTACTCCCGGGTTGAAGAAAGAACAGTGTAGAAGGTGGACACGATGAATGGAGACCAGATTGTACCGACGAGGTCGAGGACAGTAATGTAGACGGAAGGTCGATCACCCTGTCTTTTATTACGAAGGTAAACCTTAACTGTATAGTGGAGATGAGTTTAAGGTGACCGGCTTCATAGAAGGTACCAGTACCGTTTGGACCCCCACCACCCGTGTGTCTTCCCGTTCCCTTACACTAGGATGAACTCTTGTAAGTACTACTCATTGTTCCCGGTGGTGGAAAGTAAGTTCAGAGACATTAAGTAAGAAGAAACCAAGAGTGGTGTGTCTAGAGTCGGACAAAACCGGACGTCTATACCTATACCTACTGCAATATTATCTCCTGTACCGAGTCCGACATGTTTATACCTCTTTTGTTCTTTCCTTTCTTATATATTTTCATATTTTTAAGTTTTAGGTTTCCTTTCGTACGAATATTAGTATTAAAACGAAATATGTTATATCCGTATTACCAACTACTTAGTTAAATATTTTATTTTTTAATCGCTTTACATTTTATTTTTATATAAGTGATTTTGTTTGGTTTATTATTTCGATATAGTATAATTTGTATATCATCATCGTCCTAATTTAAATTTACGTGTAATGTTTTTTAATTTTGTTGTTAATGAAATCGTTCTAGTTGAACTAAAAAGAGAGGGTGACTTTGTTTAGACCTCCACCCGGTTGGTCTCGAACCCACCATAGGTAGAGAATCCAATGTACTAACAGGTTATGTTGACGTCCTCAAGGTCGGTAGTGGTAATTTTAAGTTCAACGTCAATCCTTCTTTCATCCCTTCCCTTCTCAGGGTAGAGAGTCGATTTAGTCGAGGAATTTTGGTCAGAAGGTTCTTTAAAGAGAATATCTAGAGGAACTTAAAGATTCAGCGGTCAGTACTGATTCGTGTCCACCCATCCTTCACGTCAGGACATCGATGACCTGAGTAACGATATATTGTATGATAAAAGTCAAAACTTTATCTTCGTCTCTTATCTAGTAAAACATCCGTCTGGGATCACGGACGGAATTTCTTGTTTTATTTTGTTGTTGTTGTTGTTTTTCTTACTTTATCCAACTTACCGACCCGTGTCACACCCTCGGTCATCTTTCTTCGTCGTTACTCTTTGTCGATCTACCTAGACTTGACACGAGGTCTTTTATCTCCGTTTGACCAGTCATCACTAGAAGATTCCTGACTTCACTCCTAATACGTATGGTGTACTGGGATAAACAGAACTTTTGACGAAAAGGTTGGGTCCAGGATTTAGAGAGAATCAAGAAGTCGAAGATTTATGGAAGAAAAACAATGGAGTGTAAGACTGGATGGACAGAGTGGAAGGAATAAAGACAAGTGTAGTGAAGAGGTAGATTAGGTGGTCGTAATGTTCTAGGTCATAACTCTTGAATCGTTGTGAAAGATCCTCACCTATCTTTGTGTTACTGATAAGGATGAAATCGTAAACAAACAGGACTAGTTCCAGAAAACTTTTATGACTTTAGCGTTCTTAATACCTCTAGAGTGCAAAGGAGATTTTAGGGTTGGTTCTTACAATAAAGGAAACTGGACCTCCCCTACACAAGTGAAAACATAGGTGTCCAGAATCTTCTTGTCATTCAGGGGACATATACTTACTCAATGTAAAGTTTTCCCATAAGTTGTAGGGTTAAAGAAGTATTTAGGTCGTTTCAATGAATCCATCGGTTGATTCTGTTTACCGATACATAATGACATCAAATAATCGAAATACTATAAAAAGTGTGTTTATAATGTATTGTTTGTTTGTGTTTGTTATTTTCTTTGTAAAAAGTAGAACGTCATGGACCTATCCCGTACCGTTGGGTGAGGTCATAAGAACAGACCTCTTAGGCGTATCGTTCTCCTCGGACCGTCTGACTCCAGGTATACAACTTTTAAGTCTGTGTCGACTCGTTGATTCGTGTTGAAATTTTTATCTGATCATCATGGTAGATGTAATGGTGACGTAAATACGAAGGAAAGTCTTTCGCATCCGAAATTTATTTCAGGAAGTGAGAAATGCGGTATGTCAAGACATGTCGTTTCATGTGTTTACGTTTGGTTGAACAGAACCTACACGGGTGCTGTTTCACTCAGTCTAGACACTTGATTGACTACACTAACGTGTACTTTTACGTGAAAATGTACAAACTTTCAAAAGTTGAACTTGCAAAGATACATTGTTTGAACGATTTGTCCAAAAGTCACTTACATACATCACTTCCTTGTTCTCACCTCTCATTCCTCGACGGACAAGAAAGGGAAAAACGTACATAATACCGGTGAGACTTATCCTTAAAGTAACCCACTCTGACTCTGGACCACATACCCTTGTACCGACGTTAACTGTCTCTTGGTCGTAGGGTCCTCCATCCTGTTCTCGGCACCAACCAACTTTTCTCGGTTCACACACTTTATCCTCTTTTGTTCAAAAGTGACCAAATATACTTTCTGTACGTTTACAATAGACAGAAACACACATCACTAACTCGACACCAAATCTCCTCGTCAGGGACAACGGGTCCTACTCGTTCTCTCCTCTTCTCTCTCCTCTGACTTGGCACTTTTAGTTTGTACTTACAGGTCATGACAGACGCAAACAGTTCATACAGATCACAACTATTCTGTATTCAGGACAGTTAAATAGACGAGGGAGGACTCCTCTTAATCTCAACATTTTCTCTCTTCCAGACGTGATACGATCGTGGAAGAAGAAGACAGGTCACTTGTAAGTAAAGATTACGGTAAAGAAATATTTGTCTCCTACATGAAATATACTAACTTCAGAAGATTAAATGACAAGGTATATTTTAAAACCACAACAAGACACGGGTCCGTGTACCCCGGGACCGTGGACCGTCCGAGACAAAGTCGACGTGTCACGTCACATACCCCTACAGACCCAAGTGGAGACTCCCTAATTGAGATCAATCCAAATTAAGTTAGTAGAACGAGAAATAGAAACCAAAAAGGGTACAAGGAAAAAGGTACAGAGAAAAATAGGGACTGAAGAAACTCTGACTCATCAAAAATATTAAGGGAAAATATCTGAAACAGTGAATAATTGACATTGACAAAATATTCATCAAAATTCTAGGTACAATATGAGAAAATAAACGGTCAGATAGTAATAATTTATACTAGTAATAATTTAATAAATAAGTAAATAGTAAAGAAATAAACATGACACAGAATCACACCCTACGTCCTAGAAGGAACACCATCCCTTAGAGATATACTCCTCCTGTGCGAGTCATAAACATCGTACATTTGAGATAAACTCTGTACATCGGAATCACCCAGTCACCGGACATCCTGGAATCAAGAGACCGTTTCCCTGTTTGGAAACTATGAACGTTCACGAAACGTAACGTTTCGTCTAGGAATTGGTGACCTGATGGTTACTTCAGGGATATAAATGGAAAATTATGTATAATATACAAATAGTTGAACCCATGACAAGTAAGGGGGACATCTAAGTCAAAAGTGAACCAAAATTTAAAGAAGACTGAACTCTGGAAAAAGAGAATCGTAAATTCTACACCACGGTCACAGGAGGTCGATTGTAACAAAGTAAACGGATTAGACGACAGTAGGGGTAAAAAAGAAGATGACACAGACAAAACGGAAGACTAATGTAAAGAAACCAACTAACAGAATTTGGTACTTAATACTACACGGAATATATCAACAGTATAAAGAACAGGAACTTAATTAACTCGAAGACACAATTATTCAAATTCGAAAGTAGTATGGACCTTTAAAAAGTTGGTCATTAATACTTCAAGAAACGAGATAAGAGGACAGTAAGTGAAGGACACCCTAAGGTGAATATATACAAAATCGTGAGAATTTCAATGAAGTTTCCAGAGACTACGTGTTAATTAAAAAAGGGTGTCAGAAACGTAAAGATAAAATGTACAGATAAATTGTATGAGTCATAAGAAGTCAAAGTACTTACATCCCTAATAACTACATCTCCGTGGAATTACAGGAAGGGACGATTAATACATTATGTATAAAATGAACACAAAAATGATTAACTAAAAAGGGAGCAATACCTATAAAAGAACTAGATATGTGTAGACCTATAAAAAGAAAAGTTTAAATAAATAAATAGAATTAGTCTCCTATTAATGGAATGTTATAACTCTACTTTGATCCTGTTTATAAAAGTGTTAAATATACCTTTAAAATTTAACCTAACACTTACACGAGTAAACTGGAAACCTATGACCTATAAAAAATTAAAAATATTTAATAAGGAAAGTGACAAACGTTTGTAACATTTAAAGAAGCTTTGTTAACGTAAAAAAACTTCCGAACGACATTTCAAAACATTCGACTCTACCTCGGTTGGAATCTGGTCCAAATGATAAGCGGTGATCGTTCCGTTGTAACAGAAGTCCCGGGATCACTAGAGTACCCTTAATACTGATTAAAGTCCCCGTCAGGATACTACCGACTTCTTATCCTGTCCCTCTGGTTAAAGAGGGAGTTGTTTGAGTAGTTTTCTTGTAAACTTGTGACTTATTTACGGTGTTTATTTGAAGACTTACGTCCGTCTCCTACAGTCCATGGGTCTTTTGTCGGGTAACAGAAGATTTCCTCCATCCTTTTTTACATTTTCTATTTTACTCCCTGTTACCTCCATCCCTACCTCTAGATTGGGTCCTTCCCTCAGAAATTCATAGGTTTGTGGTCCTTTGTAAGAGTGACCGCTAAGACACTACTCGGAACCTTGGAGTCTCCCGTTGTATTGAATCTCCTTTTTATTTATTTATTAAATTTGGGTGTCTAATGTACGGGTTCCCATTGAGGGTCGTCTCTTCGTCACGTCTGCGGACGTAGGCTGTGATCGTTCTCCCCCGACCCGTCCCTCCACACCCGACGTAACGAATCTCATTACTTCCTGACCCGAACTTACGGGGTATCATGTTAGACTCCCTTGATTGAACTCTATCGTTTGGTCTGGGACACTATCGATGGGGTAACGTTTCGGGATTTGATTCTGTGGTGGTCCGGACGAGTGACTTGTTTCCTCGTTCGTCTCCATCGACCGACGCCTGGCCGGGTATGGGACGGTCCCTGTCCCCTACCTCCGGTCGGTCTCGGTCTTCTCCCATTAGCGCCGGGGTCTCTCCGTAGTAGATGGATGGTTTGACGTTCGTCCGAAGTAACGATTGTTTCTGAAGAACCCTAAGACCTGACAGTTGTAGACGGACTCTTCCACACGGCCAATATGTGGGGCTTTTGGCTCACCGTCCCCACCCTCTTCGCTATTCAGTGTCGTTGACACGAGTGGTTTGGTGGACCAGTGGACTCGCCGAGTCTGGACTCTTCCCGTGTTTTGCGTCCGGGTTGTCTCAGACACGGAAACTCCTTATGGGCTCATGGACTCGGACTCACCGAATCTGGACCCTTCACGTACGTTGAGTCCCGGACGGAGTCTCTCAAGGGGCGTCTCGTTGGATCTCGGACTCGGCACATCTGACCCTTTTGTGTGTGCGGTACTCGTCTCCGTTTGGGTCACACGGACTCCGTGACCCTCGTGAGGGGTTTGTCCGGTCACTACAAACAAACGTCACAAGGAGGAAGGAGTGTTGTGTTGACTTGTTCACTTGGATTTTTTGACAGATGGTGGGGGACGAACCCAGTTCCATCTTTAATTTGTGACTTCTCTGGTCGTTTGTCTTCTTCCATTTTGTCTCCCTTGACGGGACCTTCACTGTCCACGTTATCTAATTTTGGGACGTCAATCGTGGCTAATGTATCCTTCCCAGATAGGTAGAACTCTTCATATTCGACCTAGTTCCTTGATAGACTTTCACTTGACTGGGGTTTGACAGGTGTTCTTGTGGTCTCTTTCAGGATCTAAATAAAATGGTAAAAGTAGTAAATTTAAATAAAATAAAATAAAAATTCAGGAGACGATGAGGTAATTTAAAGTAAAAATATTTGATTATATTGAAACTTTTTTTTCTGGGATAAAGAATTTCATTTGAATATATATATATATAACGTAAAAACTCTTAGGTTGGAAATGAGATCTAAAAATTAGAAAGAAAAAACCATAAACAATAGTTAAAACATGGAAATTCTTGGTTAGAAGTCATTAGTAAAAATGAAGTCTTGTTCTAGTGACCGGACTAACGAGAGAGTGGGAAACCTAGAGGAAATAGAGGTGGTCCAGTGGAGATAGAGGAGGGAGGGGGAAGAGAAGAAATGGTTTGAGACAGTTATAGAAACACACAAGACCTGACACCTCTTGTGAATCTCTTGACTAATGACCGACCTGCACAGAAAGAGGAAAACTAAGGGGGGAAATAGAGGGACCGGTGGACAAAGAGGAAGGAGGGAGAAGCGAAGAGACAAATTGAGACACTTGTAGAGACTCCCTAGGTCTGACACCTCTCGTGTATCACTTCACTAATGACCGATCGAAGGAGAGAGGGGAAAACTAAGGGGGAGAAGAGGAGGACCAGTCGAGATAGAGACAGGAGGGAGAAGAGAAGACACACTTTTAGACACTTGTAGAGACTCCCTAGGTCTGACACCTCTCGTGTATTCCTTCACTAATGACCGATCGAACGAGAGAGGAGAAAACTAAAGGGGAGAAGATGAAGACCAGTGGAAATAGAGGGAGGAGTGAGAAGAGAAGAGGTACATTGAGACACTTGGAGAGACCCACAGGGAGTGACACCTTTTTGAAAAGTAGAAATTGGATCTACAAAGTAGTAACCACGACGTATCTACCTCTTCGGAACTGCGATAACATTCTTACTCTGACTTTTCGTCTCCGTCCTCCGAATTCAGGTTTAGGAGTCTTGTGGTCTCCTGAGGACTGGGGTCCCTTGTGATTAACTATCCTCGAGTAGTTTGTGGAGGTATGGATGTGACTTTGGTTCGTGGTGGGTTCCCGGTTGTTCAAGGTCTCTTTCTGTATGGTACGTTTAAGAGGTCGTTGTGTCCTTGTATCGGGACTCGAGGTTATATGTCCGACGGGTTTCAGTGAGGTTAGGGTAACTGAAGAGTATTGAGTAATGACCTGTGAAGTAGTATGAAGTCTCACTTCTTTAGGTCGAGGTGGGTTGTCTTGTGGTAGTGTCCGAAGGGATTGGTCCTTTGGAACTGTTTCGTGGGCAAGTTGGGTGGGTGTCTCTCCTTCGAGGTGTCATTTCTATTGAGGTGTGTGAAGGTCTTATACCTTTCCGTTTGAGTTTGTGTCGTTATATGTGTTCTTCTTCTATGTCTATTTATGGGTGGTCCATTTCCTTGTCTTATTTACAGGTGGTTTAGTTTGTTTTCTCCTTCTATATGCCCTAGATGGACTATTTCTTAAGGTTTATTACTATCACTTTTACTAGGTTTTAGAACTTTTGTCTTCCTTAATGTATATTTATCGGACCTCTGTTCCTAACTCTTCTAAGTTCTTTCCAAATTGTTTCTGGATCTTCTTTATTTTTTCTCAATTATATATTACTTATTACGTTATTTATTCTAGTTTTTGTGAGACCTCTCTTGGTTCTCATCTCATTACCTCCGTCTTCTGTCTTATTCACTCCATCTTCTATCTTACTATCTTTAGTTACTTTGTAGATCCTTTTTCTTTTTGCTTACTTTTCTTCACTCGTATTAGAGTCTCTGGAGACCCTACTACAATTTACGAGGTTGTAAACTTAGTATCCTCAGGGTCTTCTTCTTCTGTTTTTCTTTCTGGTATTCTTTGATGAACTCTATTCTCAACTTTTAAAGGGATTCAACCCCTTCCTTTATTGGTGTGTTCAGGTTCTTTGGGTCTCTCAGGGTTTTTCCTATTTGGGTTCCTCTTTATAGGGTTCTGTGTACAATTAGTTTAATCGTTTCTAGTTTCTGTTTCTTGTTTATAATTTTCGTCGTTCCCTTTTCGTTGTTTATCGTGTGTTCCCCCAAGGGTATTCGTATTGTCGACTAGAAACTTATCTTTGAGAAGTCCGGTCATCCCTTGTCTCCTGTATGAAGTTCACTACTTTCTTTTTTTTTTTACTTTTTGGATATCGGGTCTAATGACATGAGTCGTTCCTAGAGTAAGTTCAAACTTCCTCTTTAATTTTCGAAATGTCTGTTCGTTTTCGACTCTATTAAGTCGTGGTGGTTTGACCGAGACGTTGTTTACGATTTCCTAGAAGAGATTTGTCCTTTGTGTCTTTCCCACACATTAGAGCTTGGGTTTTGTTATTTTATTTACCGTTACCCTAGTATGAATAGTTATTAATGGAATTTACATTTACCCAATTTAAGGGGTTTGTTTTCTGTTTTAGACCGACTTACCTACGTTTTCGTCTGGGGATGTATACAACAGATGTTCTTTGGGTGGAGTTTTGTTTCCTGTGTATGTCTGACTTTCACTTGCCGACCTTTTTCTATAAGGTGCGTTTATCGCTGGTTTTCCTTCGTCATCATCGTTATGAGTAAAGTCTATTTTATTTGAAATTTTGTTTCCGACACTTTTTTCCTTTTCTTCCTGGGATGTATTACTATTTTCCTTGTTAGGTTCTTATTCTGTATTTTTAGTATTTATATTTACGTGGGTTGTATCCTCGTGGTGTTATTCATTCTGTGTACGATTGTTCATACTTTCCCCTTTAATTGTTATTGTGTTATTATCGCTCTCTGACATTAAGGGGTGAGTGTGGATACAGATCTAGTTGATTTGTCTTTTAATCGTTCCTTTGTGTTTGAAATTCACTATGTTATCTAGACAATCCGGATTAAATATAGATATCCTATAAAGTGGGGTTTTATTTCTTAAAGTGGAAAAGAGTTCACGTGTGCTTTGGAAGAGATTCTATCTAGCGTAGAACCTGGTATTTAGATGGGAACCATTTAAGTTTTTTTAACTTCAATAAGGTTCGTAGAAAAGACTGGTGTTCGTCATTCTAATCTAGGGTTGATGACCTCCTTTTGACATCTTTTAAGGTTGTATACCTCCGACTTGTTGTTAGACTACTTATTGGTTGTTTAGTGTCTTCTTTAGTTTTATAGGTATCTTTGCTTACTTTTACTTCTCGATTGTGGATACGATGAGTTTGAGAAGGTCTTTTAACGTCTGCTTCCATGTGAATGTTTGAGTAAAATACTCCAATGGTAGTAGGATTATCGTTGTGGACTGTTTCTACGGTGTTTTTATCTTTTGATGTCCGGTTATAGTGACTACTTGTATCTCCGTTTTTAGGAATTGTTTTAAGATCGTTAGTCTTAGGTTGTTGTGTAATTTTTCTAGTATGTAGTACTGGTTCACCCGAAATAGGGTCCCTACGTTCCTAAGAAGTATAGGTGTTTAGTTAGTTACATTATGTGGTGTAATTGTTTAACTTTTTATTTTCGATACACTAATAGATATACCTATGTCTCTTTCGGAAACTGTTTTAGGTTGTAAGTAAATACTATTTTTGAGAATTCTTTCGTCTTTATCTTCCTTGTATGGAGTTGTTTTATTTTCGATATATACTGTTTGGGTGTCGTTTGTAATAAGAGTTACCACTTATAACTTTCTTAAAGGGGATTTCAGTCCTTGTTCTGTTCCCACGAGTGAGAGTGGTCATAATAAGTTGTATCAAAACTTCATAACCGGTGTAGTTAGTCTTGTCTTCTTCTTTATTTTCCTGAGATTTAACCTTTTCTTCTTTATTTTGAGAGTGACAAAAGTCTACCGTACTAGGATATATTTTTTGGGATTCCTAGGTGGTCTTTTAATGATCTTGATTAGTTACGTATATCATTTCAACGTCCTATATTTTGGTTGTGTGTCTTTAGTGAACATAAGGATATGTGATTATCACTCTTTTACCTTTCTCTTTAATTTTCCTTTTAAGGTAAGTGGTAACGTTGCTTTCTTATTTTATGAATCCTGATATAAATGGATTTCTTTGACTTTTGGATATATATCTTTTGAAATTTTGTGACCACTTTCTTTAGTTTCTCCTGTGATTATCTACCTCTTTAGACGGTACGAGTACCTGGTCTTCTTAGTTATATCACTTTTACTCATGTGATGGGTTTCGTTAGATATCTAAACTACGTCAGGGATAGTTCGATGGTTACCATAAAAAGTGTCTTGATTTTGTTTATTAAAGTGTTAAACATTCCTTTATGTTTTTGGAACTTACCGGATTCGATAGAACTCTTTCTTCTTACCTTGACCTCCTTAGTTGGACAGACTGAAGTCCGAGATCATGTTTCGATGTCAGTAGTTCTGTCATACCATGACCGTGTTTCTGTCTTGATACCTTGTTTTATCTTTCGGGTTTCTATTTTGGTGTGTAGATACCTGTGGAATAGAAACTGTTTCCTCCGTTCTTATATGTTACCTCTTTTCTGTGAGTGAAATCGTTAACCACGACCCTTTTAACCAGTTGGTGAACATTTTGTTACTTTGATTTTGTAAAAGATTGTGGTATGTGTTTTTATTTGAGTTTTACCTAATTTCTAGATTTGCATGTTGGTCTTTGATATTTTGAGGAGTTCCTCTCGTATCCGTTTTGTGAGAGACTGTATTTAGTGTCGTTCCAGGAGATACTGGGGAGAGGGTCTTATAACTTTTATTTTCGTTATTCTTTTGTTTACCCTGGATTAATTTGACTTTCGAAGACGTGTTGTTTCCTTTGATATTCGTTCCACTTTTCTGTCGGAAGTCTTACCCTCTTTTATTATTGTTTACTTCGTTGACCGTTTCTTAATTAGAGTTTTTATATGTTCGTTGAGGATGTCGAGTTAAGGTCTTTTTATTTGACGGGTTAGTGTTTTTTTACCCAATTTCTTGATTTGTCTGTAAAGAGGTTTCTTCTGTATGTCTACCGATTGTTTGTCTACTTTTCTACGAGTTGTAGAGATTTATAGTCTCTTTACGTTTAGTTTTGATGTTACTCCATGCTAAAGTGTGGTCAGTGTTACCGACAGGTTTTCAGATGTTCGTTATTTATGACTCACTTCATTCGGTCTTTCTTTTTGTGGTTACGTCATATGATTACGTATATATACCTTAAATTTTTCTATAATTACTATTGGGACATACACTCTGTCGTTTTCTCTGTGTCTATATATCTTGTCAGAAAACGTGAGACACCCCCTTCCTCTCCCACCCTACTAAACCCTCTTACCGTCAATTTGTACATATAGTAGTATACACTTTGCTTAGAGGTCAGGTTCAAGTCACGTACTATGTCCTACGAACCACGACCATGTGACCCTACTGGGTCTCCCTACCATATCCCTCCCTCCAACCTCCCTACAAGTCCTACTCCTTGTGTACATACAGGCACCCCCTAAGTACAGTTACATACCGTTTTGGTTATGTTATAACATTTCATTAATCGGACGTTAATTTTATTTATTTAAATATAAAATTTTTTTACTCATTAAAAGTACGACCACCCACCCCTGTTTTCATCCGAAGTACGTTAAACTCTGAGTTTCTGACAAGGGATATTAAGTCTGGTCATTATAGTTGAGAGACGACTTTTGACCTTCCCATAGAGGACATGGAAGGATGTCAAGAGACATCCATCGAGAGAGGACACTTGAGATTGATATATCTCAGTATTTAGTGAGAAGAAACCCTTTGACAAACAGAGACGGATCAATGTGGAAGGTACATACACAACCTTTGATAAAGATCTCAACTCGGTTAACATCTTGAGAGGAACGAACGAGGGGCAGAGTCCTTGGGTAAGATACGACGGTCTACAAACTGCATTTTGTTACGATAAAGTAAACAGAAAAGATGAAACCTTAATAAACTCTGTCCTCCTATTTGCACAGAAAACGAGGAGATACAGATGGTTTTACCTCCAGGGGGACGTTAGTCTTGAGTGACTTACGGAACACTTACGATCCGTGACTGGAGACACGTACCCACGTTTGAACTGACTCCTATACTTAACCCCGGAATCCCTCGGGGCAGAACGACCTGTTTGTACGGTTAATGTTTGTCGTAAACGATACACCATACAAGTCAAGTCAAGTTAGAGAGTCAGTACAGGTTGAGAAACGTTGGGATACCTGACGTTGTTCGGTCCCGAACGACAATAAGTGGTTGAGGACCTCGAACCCGTTTGAGTACAGGTACCTCAACGAGTAAGGTAGGTTGGTAGAGTAGTAGACAGTAGGAGAATAGGACGGAAGTTAGAAAGGGTCATTGTCCCAGAAAAAATACTCATTCATGAAGTTTAGTCAACCGGTTTCATAACCTCCAAGTTTAGTCGTAGACAGGAAGGTTACTTATAAGTCCTAACTAAAGGAAATCGTACTGACCCACCTAGAGGAACGTTACGTTCCCTGAGAGTTCTAAGAACAGGTTGTGTTGTCAAGTCTTGACAGTTAATAAGTAGTGAGTGGTAAGAAATACCACGTTGACAGTGTAGGTATGTACTGTTGACCTTTTTAATATCGAAACTAATATGACTAGAAAAAGTCGTTTCATTACAGAGATGAATGTTTTTTTTTAACATATCCAAACAGTATCAAAAAGAAGTTTACACGTTCGTAGAAAGTTAAAGTACCGACGTCAGTAGTAGACGTCACTAAAACCTCCGGGACTTTTATTTCAAAGATTGACAAAGATAACAAAGGGGTAGATAAATGGTACTTCACTACCCTGGTTTACGGTACTAGACGTAAAAGACTTACAATTCAAATTTGTTCCACAAAGTGACAGAAGAAAGTGAAAGTAGTTCTCCGAGAAATCAAGGAGAAGTTAAAGTCGACACTCCCACCACAAAAGACGTATCGACTCCGATAACTATAAAGAGGGTCTTTAGAATTAAGGTCGAAAACGAAGTAGGTCAACCCGTAAAGTGTACCACATGAGACATATATTCAATTTATTCGTCCCACTGTTATATGTCGGAAATACATGAGGAAAGGGCTAAACCTTGGTCAGACATAAAGGAATAAGTCAAGATTGACAACCAAGAATTGGACGTATGTCTAAAGAGTCTTCCGTCCATTCTACCTGACCATAAGGGTAGAGACATTCAAAAGGTGTCAAACAACACCAGGTGAGTCAGTTTCCGAAAACGTACCAGTTATTTCGTTTTCATCCACAAAAAGATCTTAGGAGAACGAAAAAGATAGTAGGTTGCTTACAACCGTTAAACTAGAGACCAAGGAGACGGAAAAGATTTAGGTCGAACTTGNCAAAAGGTGTCAAACAACACCAGGTGAGTCAGTTTCCGAAAACGTACCAGTTATTTCGTTTTCATCCACAAAAAGATCTTAGGAGAACGAAAAAGATAGTAGGTTGCTTACAACCGTTAAACTAGAGACCAAGGAGGCGGAAAAGATTTAGGTCGAACTTGTATACCTTAAAGTGTCAAGTACATGACAACTTCTGAACGAACCTATTTAATGAATCCATCGTACACTCACTCACCTTGACACTCCACCAACTTGTAAGAAACTTTAGGGAAAAAAACCCCCCTGACGTTCCTTTTACTGGAAAGGTCAAGACACCGGTGACGACTCAAAAGGTGTAAACGACCGTATAACTCACGTTGTGAAATTGTCGTAGTTGAAATTCCTGGACTATATCGAGCTGACGTTACGGTAGTGGAGGTGATCGAAACGAGAATCACTACGAAGACTTCTAGGTACACTGAGGTGTAAAGTCCTAACAGATCGAGATCCACTCACTAGTGTAATGGTACCAATAGGCCTAGTAATTATAGAGAAAACACGTCAAGAAGATACATACGAAAGTTGGAGAAGAATTATATAAAAAGAAGACAATCCAAGTAGTGTACAGAGAGACAATAACACGGGTAGAAACTGACTTTGTAAGGGAGGGATAGAGATTAAAAGAACTTTTATAGAGATCAAAAATGGTAAGATTACAAAAGGAGATATGTAAAACGTGACTAGTGAATCCTTCCGACGAAGAAGAAGAAGAAGAAGAAGAAGAAGAAGAAGAAGAAGAAGAAGAGGAAGAGGAAGAGGAAGAGGAAGAGGAAGAGGAAGAGGAAGAGGAAGAGGAAGAAGAAGAAGAAGAAGAAGAAAAAGAAGAAGAAGAAGAAGAAGAAGAAGAAGAAGAAGAAGAAGAAGAAGAAGAAGAAGAAGAAGAGGAAGAAGAAGAAAAAGAAAAAAATTTAGAGAAGAACGATCATAAACCTTAAGACGTAATTCTACCCATACAGAAAGAAAAGTTGAAAAATAAAACGAAGAGAAGAAAAGATTCAATAAACATTTCGGAGGAGTCCGTTGGTAAAACGGAAAAACGTAATGAAAAACAAACCCTACTAGAACTACACCATACATGTCTAGTTTTTTGGTTCTAGTACCGTGGGTCAAGGTGGTGAAGTACCGTTTATGGACCTTTTTGTTACTTTTGTCACTGTCTGAAATAAAAGGACCCGAGGTTTAAGTGACATCTATCACTGGTGTCAACACCTTTTTTTCTTTTTTTCAGCGATCGAGGAACCTTCATTTCGGTACTTTTTCGGCTGTCGTATGATTTTTCACCTCTATAACGAAATGGTCGTTTCGAGACATATCAGTTTCGATACCAAAATAGTCTTTAGTTCTACCCTACACTCAACAATATTTTCTTTCGACTCATGGTTTCTTAACTACGAAAATTTGACACCACAACCTGTTCTGAGAACTCTCAGGGAACGTGACGTTTCTCTATTTTGGTCAGGTACGATTTCCTTTATTCAGGACTTATAATTAACTTTCCGGGTCACGACTTCGACTTGGAGGTTATGAAACCGGTGGACTAACCTTCTTGACCGAGTAATCCTTTGTCCGACTACGTCCCTTTCTAATTTCCGTCTTCCGTTTCCCCTTCTGTCTCTACTTTAATAACCCATCGTAGTAGTTAAAC
This sequence comes from Capra ibex, assembly GCA_006410555.1. NCBI lineage: Eukaryota > Metazoa > Chordata > Mammalia > Artiodactyla > Bovidae > Capra > Capra ibex. Next base: position 25,709,950 of record SJYO01038983.1, read on the forward strand.
TACTTGTACTCAAACTCGTTCGAGGTCCTCGACTACTACCTGTCCCTTGGGACCTTACGACGTGACGTACTATATCGTTTCTCACCCTGTACTGACTCTCTGACTTGACTTGACTACATGTCTCCTATAGTCCCTCGTCCGTCTTCAGGAATCCCAGGTCAGTTCGGACACCGGGACCACCTTCACCACTTTCTAAATCCACCTTCCCCTCCGAAGGGTAGGAGACCACGACGAGGAACTTAGGTTCCGTTCCTCGTGTTCTAAAACTTACATAATGGTTTATAATAAAAGAATTTTTGTTTTGTTTTGTTTTGACAAAAGATGTCCTCACTCTTGAAACTGACTCAGACAAGAGATCTAAAATGACTCCCTACACCTTCCCTAGACCTCACCCGACTCAGACGTTTTTAATCCACTGGTTGACGACCTCCGGGTCCGAATACCATCTATAAGACGCAATCTACCTTTTGTTTAGGTCTCTTTTTTCACAGGGAAGACCTCACATGTACGGTTACGTAATGTAAAAAAGTAGTCTAGTGAAGTCACCACAAAACCCCGTTCGTTCATATGTACTACCCACTAAACGAAAACAGTTAAGGACACCCATCAATTTACTGATTTACAAACCAATGAAGTAACGTACCAACCTTAATACGAACCCTTTCTTTCGATCTACTTTAGGTGTGTATAAAACAGTAATTTGTCGTTCACTTCCTTTCAATAATTTCGTTTATATCCATTAAATTTGTACTCCCCGGTTTACCCCTTTCTAAGCAAATTGTCCGATTCTAACCTGATATGTCCAACGGTATCAACAACGATACTGTTCATCGGTATTGTCGATGAACAACGATACGACCTCCAAACCCTTTGAGTGGTCTTTGGTTCTCGAAAATACTGTAAGGAACGTCACACTAAAGTCCCCTATTCATCAACTTTTCCTTTCCGACTGAACATTCCAATTCTTCCCTCATTAGACTCTGTCATTAGTAATCAAGAAGACACTCGGGTCTTTTCTCTTCGTAACTGAGTCAGTCTCAAGACCCACTCCCAAGTCTTTATCTACAGACTTGTAGATAACCGAAGTTATAAATCGGAACCCCTACCGTCGGTATTGGAGATTTGTCTTCTGAAGGAAGAGGGTCCACCGTCTTATTAAGTATGAACAAGGTCTGAGTACTTGGGTTTTTCGGGAGAGTCCCGGTGACCGAGAAACGTCCGTGTGTACGTTAGATCTTCCACCTTAATAGTAGTACCACGGGTAAAAGGTCTACACTTTTGAATTTAGTTCATTGAACTAGTTCGAGTGTGTCGATTTGTACACTTTTCGGTTCGTGTTTGGGTCCCATTTTCCGGAGTTTATCACACAAAAACGAGGTGTGGGTGACCTTCACCACCCACCACTAGACCTTCGTTACGAATCCGTCTTCGTTTGTTATAAGTGAAAATTTTACTTCTTTCATTCCTTTTGGTGATCTTGTAAGTCGATACTGGATTTCGTTTAGGGAATACTAATATATCACCTCACTTTTTATCTAAGTTCCCTCATCCAGACAATCTGACCTGTTGATACCTACCTCCAAACATTGTAACATACCCTCCACCAGTAGTTTTGGTAGGAGTTCTCTTTGTTTCCACTGTTCCGTTCCACCAACGGACTCCTCCGGAATTTTTATCGACTCTTTTATTCTCTTCACTTTCCGTTTCCTCTTTTCCTTTCTATATGGGTTACCTTACGTCTAAAGGGTCTCTTATCGTTCCTCTTTATTCTTTCAGCAGTATTCACTTATTACTTTCTTAATCTCCTTTTGTTATCTTGATATTTCTTATATCTAGAGAAGTTTTTGTCACCTCTATGGTCTCCTTTTGAAGTACGTTTCTACCCGTGTTATTTCCTGTCTTTTCAGTTTCTGGATTGTCTTCGTCTACTCTAATTCTTCTCCGTTCTTTCGTGTCTTCTTGATATGTTTTTAGTAGTATTACTGGTCCTATCCCCACTACGACCCCAGTGAGTGTATTTCGGTCTATATGGTCTCATACTTCACTTCACCCGAAATCCTTCGTAGTGATATTCTTTTCGATCCCTTCCACTACCTTAAGGTCGACTCGACGAATTTTAAGGATTTCTTTCTCTGACATTCGTACAACGTAAGTTACAGTCGTTTAAACCTTTTGAGTCGTCACCGGTGTCACGACCTTTGCTAGTCAAAAGTAAGGTTAAGTTTGTTTTCCGTAAAGGTTCAATACAGTATATATATATATATATGTATATATGTGTATATGTATATATGTATATATACACATACATAAAAAAAAAAAGACAAATATCAGTAAACGTGTCCGCCGATGTTCGGCCGTGTGATTCGTGACGGCTCTCCTCGATGGGGTACAGGCTCCAGTCCCCGTCACCGGATCTGACGGTCCAACGCTGCCGTGTCCTTGTCGGTTCTCCTCGATGGGACGCAGTATCCAGTCCCCACCGCCGACTCTCCTCGATGGGACACAGGTTCGAGTCACCACCGGTCCTCCTCGATGGGGTACAGGCTCCAGTCCCCACCACCGGCTCTCCTCGATGGGGTGGAGGGTCCAGTCCCCGCCACTGGGACTCCTCGGTGGTGCTCGGACTCCGGTCCCCGCCGTCGTTCCTCCTCGGTGGGTGCGGGCTCCGGTCCGGACCGCCGGGCCTCCTCGTTGGGCTCCTCGCCACCGAAACGTCCGTGTCCCCCCGGATCTCCTCGATAGGGTGTAACTTTCAGTCCTTGTCACCGTCATTCCTTTATGGGGAGCAGGTTCCATTCTTCGTCACCGACACGAAACGACCTCGTCGGCACTCCTCTATGGGATGCGGGTTCCATTCTTTTTGAGGTCATTCTACCATCCACAACGTTCTCCCGTAGTCTCCCGTCTGTGTGACTTTGGTATGAGTGTCTTTTGATCAGTTAGATTAGTGTGATCCTGGTGTCGGAACAGATTGAGTTAATTTGGTTCGGTACGGACACCCCGTTGGGTTCTACCCGTCCAGTACCACCTCTCCAGACTGTCTTACACCAGGTGACCTCTTCCCTTACCGTTCTGTGAAGTCGTAAGAACGGAACTCTTTGGATACTTGTCATACTTTTCCGTTTTACTATCCTATGGTTTTCTCCCTGATGGTTCCAGTAATCCACGGGTTATACGATGACCTCTAGTCACCTCTTTATTGAGGTCTTTCTTACTTCCCTACCTCGGTTTCGTTTTTGTCATGGGTCGACACCTACACTGACCACTATCTTTGTTCCAGGCTACGACATTTTTCACTATAGCGTATCCTTGGACCTTACAGTCCAGGTACTTAGTTCCGTTTAACTTTCACCAGGTTGTTCTCTACCGTTCCCACTTGCAGCTGTGAGATCCTTAGTCGCTTGATTTTACCTGACCTTACCCACTTTAATTGAGTCTACTGTTAATATAGATGATGACACCCGTCCTTAGGGAGTCTTCTTTACCTCATCGGTAGTACCAGTTGTTTCTCAGACTTTACGTCATGAACCTACGTCAGAGTTTTTGCTGTCTTACTAGAGACAAACAGAGTTTCCGTTTGGTAAGTTATAGTATCAATAGGTTCAGATACGGGGTTGGTCATTGTGACTTCTTCGACTTCAACTTGCCAAAATACTTCTGGATGTTCTAGAAAATCTTGATTGTGGGTTTTTTCGACAGGAAAAGTAATATCCCCTGACCTTACGTTTTCATCCTTCAGTTCTTTGTGGACCTCATTGTCCGTTTAAACCGGAACCTTACGCCTTACTTCGTCCCGTTTCTGATTATCTCAAAACGGTTCTTTTACGTGACCAGTATCGTTTGTGGGAGAAGGTTGTTGTGTTCTCTTCTGAGATGTGTACCTGTAGTGGTCTACCAGTTGTGGTTTTAGTCTAACGAATATAAGAAACGTCGGTTTCTACCTCTTCGAGATATGTCAGTTGTTTTTGTTCTGGTCCTCGACTGACACCGAGTCTAGTACTTGAGAAATAACAGTTTAAGTCTGACTTTAATTTCTTTCATCCCTTTTGGCGATCTGGTAAGTCCATACTGGATTTAGTTTAGGGAATACTAATATGTCACCTTCACTTTCTATCTAAATTCCCGGATCTAGACTATCAATCTCACGGACTTCTTGGTACCTTACTCCAAGCACTGTAACATGTCCTCTGTTCCTAGTTCTGGTAGGGGTACCTTTTCTTTACGTTCTTTCGTTTTACCGACAGACCCCTCCGGAATGTTTATCGACACTTTTCTTCTCTCCACTTTTCGTTTCCTCTTTTCCTTTCTAAATTCGTAGACTTACGTCTCAAGGTTTCTTATCGTTCTTCTCTATTCTTTCGGAAGAAGTCACTAGTTACGTTTTGTTATCTCCTTTTGTTGTCTTACCCTTTCGGATCTCTATAGAAGTTCTTTTAATCTCTGTGGTTCCCTTGTAAAATACGTTTCTACCCGAGGTATTTCCTGTCATTACCAGACCTGGATTGTCTTCGTCTTCTATAATTCTTCTCCACCGTTCTTATGTGCCTTCTTGACATGGTTTTTCTAGAAGTGCTGGGTCTATTAGTACTACTACACTAATGATTAGATCTCGGTCAGTAGAACCTTACACTTCAGTTCACCCGGAATTTTCGTAGTGATACTTGTTTCGATCACCTCCACTACCTTAAGGTCAACTCGACAAAGTTTAGGACTTTCAACTACGACACTTTCACGACGTGAGTTATACGGTCGTTTAGACCTTTTGAGTCGTCACCGGTATCCTGAACTTTTCCAGTCAAAAGTAAGGTTAAGCTTCCTTTCCGTTTCGTTTTCTTACGAGTTTGATGACGTGTAAACGTGAGTAAAGTGTACGATCATTTCATTACGAGTTTTAAGAGGTTCGGTCCGAAGTCGTTATGTACTTGGCACTTGAGGGACTACAAGTTCGACCAAAATCTTTTCCGTCTCCTTGGTCTCTAGTTGAACGGTTGTAGACGACCTAGTACCTTTTTCGTTCTCTCAAGGTCTTTTTGAAGATAAAGACGAAATAACTGATACGGTTTCGGAAACTGACACACCTAGTGTTATTTGACCTTTTAAGACTTTCCCTACCTTTATGGTCTGGTGGACTGGACGGAGAACTCTTTAGACATACGTCCAGTCCTTCGTTGTCAATCTTGACCTGTACCTTGTTGTATGACCAAGGTTTATCCTTTTCCTCATCCAGTTCCGACATATAACAGTGGGACGAATAAATTAAACATACGTCACATGTATTAATCTTTACGACCCGACCTTCTTTGTGTTCGACCTTAGTACTAACGGCCCTCTTTATAGTTATTGGAGTCTATACGTCAACTGTGGTGGGAATACCGTCTTTTACTTCTCCTCGATTTTTCGGAGAACTACTTTCACATTCTCCTCTAACTTTTTCAACCGAATTTCGAGTTGTAAGTCTTTTGCTTGTACCGTAGACCAGGGTAGTGAAGTACCCTTTATCTACCCCTTTGTCCCCATTATCACAGTCTGAAATAAAAAAACCCGAGGTTTTAGTGACGTCTACCACTGACGTCGTACTTTAATTTTCTGTGAATGAGGAACCTTCTTTTCAATACTGGTTGGATCTGTCACATAAGTTTTCGTCTCTGTAACGAAACGGCTGATTCCAGACAGATCAGTTCCGATAACAAAAAGGACACCAGTACATATCTACACTCTCAACCTGACACTTCTTCCGACTCGCGACTTTTTAACTAAGAAAACAAAAAAAATAAATAAATAAAAAATAAAAAAATAAAAAATTTAAAATTTTAGAAATTAAGAATGTACGCAAGGCTTTGTACTTGGGGGGAGGGTGGAGGGAGGGGTGTTGTAGGGAGACCCAGTAGGGGCACGTGGTCGAGGTTCGTACGACATAGGACGTAGTCTGTATCTGACCGCTAAGTTAAGAATGTACTATCATATGTACAATCTTACAGTAAGAGGGTTTAGTAAGGTGGGAGAGGGAGGGAGACTCAGGTTTTCAGGTAATATGTGTAGACACAGAGAAAACTTGACACCACAACCTCTTCTGAGAACTCTCACTGAACCTGACGTTCCTCTAGGTTGGTCAGGTAAGACTTCCTCTAGTTGGGACCCTAAAGAAACCTACCTTACTACGATTTCGACTTAGAGGTCATAAAACCGGTGCAGTACACTTCTCAACTGAGTAACCTCTGAGACTACGACCCTCACTAACCCTCGTCCTTCTCTTCCCCTACTGGTTCCCACTCTACCGACCTACCGTAGTGCCTGACCTACCTGTACTCAGACTCACTTGAGTCCCTCAACCACTACCTGTCCCTCCGGACCGTACGACGCTAAGTACCCCAGAGTTTCTCAACCTGTGCTGACTCACTGACTTGACTTACTTGACTTGACTAGTACGGTAACACGCGTAGAGTGAACTATCGTTCCATTACAAGTTTTAGGAAGTTCGATTCAAAGTTGTTATGTACTTGACTCTTGAAGGTCTATATGTTTGACCAAACTCCTTGGTCTCTAGTTAAACGGTTGTAGGTGACATAGTACCTCTTTATTCCCTTAGGGTCTTTTTGTAAAGGTTGACGAAGTGACTGATAGGATTTCTAAAAGTGACACACCTAGTGTCGTTTGACATCTTTTAAGAATTTCTTTACCCTCAACGTCTAGTGGAATGGAAAGAGGATTCTTCAGAGAATGCATCAGTTTTTCGTCATCCATCTTAGTCAGTATCTTGTTGACTTTCTAAATTTTGACCTTTTCTCTTACTGTTACACATGTAACAGTGAACTAATAAATTGGATATACATCTTATGTAGTAAGTTATACGACCAGACTTATTTAGGGTTGAACCTTAGTTCTAACGACCCTGTTCGTTGTAGGTATCTATACTTCTACTGGGACGGGATTCTCGTCTTTCGTTTTTTCTCGATTTCTCGGAGAGCTACTCCTCTCCTCTACTTTTTTAATCGAATTTGAGTTGTAAGTTCTTTGATAAGTGTCTTTCTGTGAGTTGTAAGTACCGTAGGTAAGGGTGGTGAAGTACGGTATATCTCCACCCTTGTCACCTTTGTCAACGTCTAAAATGAAAGAACCCGAGGTTTTAGTGATACCTGGAACTACCGTCACTGTTTTAATTTTGTGTGAACGAGTGACCTTCCTTCTTTCCGATACTTTTTGGACGTGTCACATAATTTTTCATCTCTGAGTGAAACGATGTCTCCAGACATCACAGTTTCTATATCAAAAAGACCATTAGTCCATGTCTACACTATAGACTTGGTATTTTTACCACTTACGGCTTCTCGACTCGAAAACTTGACACCACGAACTCTTCTAAGAACTCTCAGGGAATATGTTGTTCTAGTTTGGTCAGTTAGACTTTCCTTTAGTTGGAGATTAGGGACGACAGAGTCGACTCCGTAGATGACTCCCGGAGGTCCACCTTTCTTGAGGTGAAGTTCTCACGGATTGATACCGTCGAGTTTCGTTTATCAAACATCGGGGTGGGTACCTCTTTGAGTCTTTCGGACTTCCGAGACACGTGGGACCCAGAGAGTTATGTACGCAACGTAAGAAGGGTCGTCATACCTCCGGTTCCTTCCCCGTAAGACCCGGGACGTCCTCCCGCTACCGAGTCCCTAGGTGACCCCGGTAGTGAATTGTTATCCTGACCTTTCCTGTCTCGTCCATATGCACCGTCAATAGACGACTGACCCACATCCTGTTTTCCTTTGGTCGAGAGGTACTTCATGGAGTGGGTTGTAGGGGACCTCCTCTTCTGGTTACTATTCACGTATACTCTGCCCTACTTCTCTCAGATAAAGTAATGGGGAATATTAAGGAGACTTACTCCTCCACCGCCTCAACCACCCAGTAGTGTTTGAGAAGGTACCGGATCTGGTGGCGGGTCCGTATTAGAAATCCCGACGGAGAGGGGTCGAAGTCAGTACATCAAGACCTCCTTTAACTGTTAAACACACGACGACACAGTCCCGGTGTTCTGGTACATTACGGTTAGTATCCTGGGGTACCGGGACTGTCCTACCGACTAGATTCTGACATGCACACTAGACTCCACCTAGTAAGTCTCTTGTGGGAGATTGAGACTACAGAAGTTAGAAAAGAAAGTAATAACCTCTACGGAAGTCCTATATTTTGGGATCCCGTCCATCGAACCTGAGTGAGTGATCCACACCTACGGAGTTCCTTCTTTCTAAAGTCCGATTCTGGTAGTCTCTTCTCCCTTCCCTTTCTCGGTCCTACACTTTATCTCTTGACTACTGAAGACTAAAGAACACAGGACAGTGACTCTAGAAACATAAACGAGACTCAGAACACAGGACCTAAGGGTCTTAGTAAAGTTACTTAGAGGGGAAAGGAACTTCGGTGGACCTGCACCCGAGGAGAGTTGACACTAAGTCTGAAACAAGATCTAGGAAGAGTTAGTAACATGTAGAGGGTCTGTCTTTGTCTCCGTGGGCTAAAAAAGTGGGGGTAATGCTCACTTTGGGAAATAAGAAATAACTTTTGTCTCACACGTCTGGTGGTTTATGTCAAGTGGTCGTATGACCCGTCCTCATGGGATTCACACTAAATCACAAACGAACCTCGCCGGAATGACTAAGAAGTTAGTGAGGTTCGTAAATGTGACGGATACGGTCCGGTTAGGACAGCAAAGGAGCTAGTTTCTGTCTTTATGTCGGAGTCCTTCTACAGTGGGTCCTAGGTCCAGAGAGATCTACAGGAGTGACACAAGAGAAATTTCCACCATTTCGTCACCGAAGATCTTACGACCCCCTCCGACTGTATGTGGTCTTTCGGAATTGTGAATGGACACTGAGGGTGTTTATAGGTCTGGGTCGTGTTAAAAACTAAAATAAAGGGAGAAAACCATTCATAGTTCCCTAAAAGAGTATCGTCCCCTATACTCTTAAGTAGGTGTTGGTTTTTCCCGGTTCTGTACTTCAACTATACTCCTTCCCACACCGCCTCCCCACCTGACCCACAACCCCTATGACTCCTTAAGATTTGTTGTTTCAGGATGACTTCTCGTATTCCTTTATATAATTGATAGGTCAGTATTTGGTGTCCTTTTTATGATTCTTTTTATTATATATAAAGAGATACACATATTGACTCAGTATAACGTCACGTCGTCTTGAATTGTGTTGTGACTTCTAATTGGTGTGAAGTTATATTAAAAATCTTTTCTTTCTCACAGGTATCAAGAGGAGAGAGGGACAAAGAAAGGAAGACTGAGGACGAGGAACAAAAGAGACGTCTCTTAAGATCAAGAGGAGGACGTAGCGGTGTTAGGTGTGAAATGATTTTTTGAAATAAAACATAGCCTCATATCGATTAATTGTTATAAGACTCAAAGCCCACGTGTCATGTACCTGAGTTTGTATACGTAGGTACTTAGGACCAGGGGTTTTATGGGGAGGGTAGGTCCAACAGTGTATTAATTCACCTCAAGGGGCACGATGTGTCATTGGGGAACAACCAATAGGTAGAATTTATCTCGTCACGGGTGTTTTGCAAGAACTTCTGAATTGTGCCCAGAGACCCTTCGGAGGTAACCGGGTGTTAGTGGGAGAAACCGGTGAGGTCCGAACCGACGTATTGTATGAAACCAAGGGTTAGAGGTGACGAGTCAGACATCGGGAGTAGTGGGGATCATTCAGGGGTTAAGGGATCACGTCTCGTGGAATCCTACGGTAAACGTACCTTAAGTCCCGTCAAAACGGATCTTGGTTCGTTGGGAGGTATACCGCTGAACTCAAATGTCAAAATCTTAAGGACTTTAAGAGAGGGAAGGAGTTTCAGAAGAAACTCGGGTAGTCGGTCGAGACTTGAGGGGATCCCTCGACTGTACTTAGGAGGTGGGACACGACCCCGACTCATCAGTGACACGTGGGAAATAGGTATAATCGTAGGTAGGAGGGGTGTCTGCCATGCCATCGGACTGAGTGTTTTCCCCGTGGGCCGTTCTTGATCTCCTTCTACGTAGACTCTTGATCCCACTGGTACATTAAATAGTAAGTTTGGTCCTTTTGACGTTCTTCCCTTCCCTCTGACAAATAGGGATACCACCCTGTCGTGTAACCCTGACAGGGGTCGGTAAGAGGAACAGTGTACTGTATAAAGTTCCTGACGATCTCGACTGAAAGGTACAAGTAGGTAGACTTCTAAGTCTAACTTAAATTCGAGAAACTCCTGACTCCTGGACTCACAAGGGGAGAGGAACACTGAGGATGGTACGGTCGTACCTTACCACAGAGGTGTAAATAAAATCCTACTAGTCACGGGGTCTACCGGGAAATGAGAGTTCACCAAACAAGACACCCTCCGAGACCGGTCGGGGTCCCTAGTCGTCGTAGACGTTATCACTCTCTACCGGACGTCTCCCGGGAGAGGAGGGTCGTCGTCGGGTTTCAAAGGAAGTTCAAGGATAAACTCTTGGTGGGGAGTACCAAGAGGGGAGTGGAACTCCTACATCCAACACGACCCTGACCCATCAACTACGGTAACTATGACTTCTATTATCTCCTGTCCCATAACTGACTTTTTGTACTTTTTCATCACGACAATCTCTCTCTCCCTCTCTCCAACCGGGACTTCTAGAAAGAACACACACCTCTGACCCTCACTGGGACCCCGTACTAGAAGTGGAGTCTTGAGGCACCGTACCGTGACTACTCGGTACAATAACTGAGTCAGCAGAACTCGGTTACCAGTCACTACAGGGTCGTAGGTGTTCCCGGAGTGTCGGCGGTCTTGTTCGTTATTGGAAAGAAAAGTACCTCTACGACTCTCTGTGATACTGGTTCGTCGGTAGTTCTAGTGAGACTCAGAGGGGTCTAGACGGGGGAAGGTCTGACAGAAGATTTGTCGGGAAACAGAGAACGGGAGAAAAGGAAACGAGGGTTGTGTCGTGGAAGGAACTGTAAGGACTTACGACATGAACTTATGTGGTCCGAGAAAACGTGGAACTGTGTTCGACCAGAAGGAAGGATCTCCTGGGGGAGGTGAAACTGATCGTTTAAAGAAGAGTAGAAAGTCTAAAGTCCAATTAACAGTACCAAAGTCCCTTCAGAAAGGGGGTCACAAATAACAAAGGAAAGAACTGTCAGAGACATCTGTGAAGGAGTACAGATCGTACATGGTTTCAGTGTTAAGTGATACACACACAGAGTAAAGGATACGTAGACGGAAGAATCTGTACTCCCGTTCAAAATAAAGGTAACGGAGGGATTTCACCGACCGTGTGTCACCTACGGGTTCCGATCAGACAAATCACTCACTTTTTTCTGACACTTTTGTTACTTACTATTTGTAGGTCTCTCGACAAGGACCACCCCTTGTTTATTGCCCAGTTAGTGTCTCACTTCTATCTCTAAGTGGCCCCGTCGTCCAAGAGTATCAGTACCCTCTCTCCCCGAGGAGACCCTCTCCCACAGACGGTCGTGACGAGGATGTTGGTCGAGTCTGGGACTCTGGGACCGGTCCTTTATGTACTGATCGGGTGTATTTGAGGTTTTCTACCCAGTCGAAAACAGACTCCCATAGTGTGTCTTAGGATAGTAATATGGAGAACAGGAGTCCAATGAGGACCTAGGATGGAAGGACTAAGAAACAATATTGGGGATGGGGTGACACACGGGTACTGGTCCCCAAGAAAAATAATCAACGAAAATACAGAATACTGAAGCCGTTTAGAGAGATGTGATAAGTCATCAACGAGGGAATCTTCTCGTCAAGAGGGGTAAACGAGTCCTGAGAGGGACAAAAATTTGTCTGTAAATAGACATGACTCTTGTAGAATACAGGGTCCGTCGGGGCCTGTCAAACGGTAAAATATGGAAAAAGTCCTACCTCTTTAAGAGGTACTAGGAGACACGTGGTGTGACATCTCAGGAGATTGGTACGAGGTGCGGAGTGTCCCGTCACCCATGTTAGGAGAGGATCGACGTGTCTGGAGAGGCCTGGGAAAATCCTGGGTCCAGTCTCGGGACCAGTCTTACGGACCCCTAATACTTGGGTACCCAACAAATGTATAGATAGACGAACACAAAATCAAACATATACACAAACATGTACACAAACATACACAGAGACACTCACGAACACACAGAGACTGATCGATACGTACAAATATAAACAGAGACACATACAAAAACACAGACGAATACACAAAGGTACACAGACACACAGAGAGACACAGTAACACCCACCATATATACAGACACACTGACACACAGACCCCTAAATAAAAACACACAGACGGACACAAGTACATGTTATCGTCCTCGTAGTGAACCCGACTGGGAGTCTTCCTCTCCAATGGTCAGGTACACATGTGAGGTCAGTGGACTCACCTAGTTACCATGGGTCAACTCGTGAGGGACCATCATCCTAAATAGTTGGGGTGGTTTATAGTGGTGTGACAGAAAGTGGGACGTACACATCTCTGTTCTCTCACCCCCTAGGAACCTCCTCTCATTGTTACTGTGACAGACTCTCGACACGACCATGTGAGTAGTTCCAGGATTATTCCAGGGGTACATGTCTACGTCTTTAACTCAGATCCTCTCTAACTAGGTCTGGCTCCAGGTAATGACCGATTACTCACTGTTTTTCCTCCAATCTTCGACTCAGTTGACCGACCCGAGGTGGGTGATATCGAAGACTTCTACGGGATGGAGGACGCTGGACTCACGAGTCTGTGTGAGTCTCCTGTCCCACGACTTCACAAAACCGAAAGGAGAACAAGTCGAACAGTAAAAAAGTCCTTTTAGTTTCGGATCCTCAAGAGTCCCACACCTAAGTCTTTTGGGTCTCAACCGAGGTGACCGGACACTGGAGATGACAAGTTTCCCGGTGTGTGAGTCTTCCCTGGGGTGGAGACGAGAAAGACAGAACTTTACGGAGTATAAAGAACTTGTTCCCCAGGGTGTACAAACAAAACACAGGGTGTGAAAGTAAAAGGGACCGAGGACGTTTAACCCATCGACCAGTAGCCGAGGGTCACCATACGATTACTCCTTCCTTTCTATAGGTGGTAGAAAGAGGAGGGAAGGAATAGTTTAAGTATTCGTTTAGTATAACGAAAAAGGAGGTTGAACAAAAGACAAAAGAAGGTGATCAGAGGGAGGAGTGAGTGGGGAGATCTGATTCAATGCCCAAAACTCTGGTCCTCGTCGTAACATGAGGTTATTTTGCAATAAATATTTTCAGTCACCACTTCGGTCCATATCGGGACCGTGATATAAATAGGACTCAATCTAATAGAGAGTCCTAAGAAGAAATAGTACACAAGACATTAAAAGCACGTTGACTTTCGTAGAATTTCGATTAAACCTCTTTCCCTAACAGGTAGAGTTTGAATAAACGAGTTCATCTTCCGTTTTTGTCCAAGTCTTTACCGTGGAACTAAGAAGTCCAACAGTTTCTACCCCTATCGAGGTTTCTACCTATACAACCCCATGAAGTTCGGGTTCTGTGGTAGTTTTCCACGTGGGAGTGTGGGCATAAGGTGTTACGAATCTGGTTTGTCGACTAGTCATGAATGTTCCAGGGGTTAGTCACCCTCTCTTCTCACAAGGGTGAATGTCTATACACTTCACCCCGATCCTGACCCGACCTGACGTAACAGTAATTTAGGAGTCTCTTCTTAACTCCGACCGGAGACAGAAAACACCTGGAGTCTACCAATCTGGTTCGACCCTCCCTTAAGCCCAAGGTAGACACTCTCCGACACTTACAATTTTGTAGACGGGGAGACTTTTGGTGGGGGACGTAGTCAGTTTCACCGGAACACCGAAGACAGGTCCACCCCGTTGGTTCTCAGTCCAGTCCTAGTAACGACGGGGGAACACCGGTTTTACTCAGCTCTCGTTCCATCGGAAGAGACCCTAGTGATACTGGATTACTGTCCTTACCTGACTTAAGAGACATTCCATAACTCCTAAGACTTAGACAGGTCCTTCTGTCTTCGGCTTTTGTGTTAGCACGAACGTCCCTAGATACTTTGATGACGGACCCTTTAAGTGAAACCCCCTATATTCACACTCACACATACTCTCTCTTTCTCTCTCTCCCCTTGATGAGTTCACGAAACCCTTCCGTCCGGTATACAAGATACTCTGAAAGTTTCCGTGAGATCTCACTCTTGAGTAAATAGTCCGGGGAACTGTAGAGACCGGAGGTCAAAGGGTGATACCTATGGACTTCCAGAACTGACGGGGGTCCCAGGGGTCTAGTCAAAATAGGACAGGGATTTGTGAAATGTCGTTGAAGGTAGGACTTTTCGGTTGGGTCGAGGTGGTAAATGGTGTACACACTGGAGTCGTTCCGGGAACAACAGACGTGAAATCAAAGGAGTATACAGAGTACTCGTTTAGTCTGATGGACGACACACCCCAACAACGTCCTAATTTGGTTAATAATGGACTTTCACGGACCTTGTCAGACACTTATATTTTCACCCACGAAAAAGGGGGGAGAAGAACGAGGGTCTTTTTACTTGGAACTTGAAGAGTACCCGTCTCCTCGACGTTCAGGTGTGGAGTTCTGTGAGAGACCCAATCGATAGACAAACGAACACACAGTGGTGCCCGTGACGGAGGGGTCCCTGTCCTACGACACGTATTCTACCGGTTATAGATACCCTCAATCCGATCCTTCCCAGGACGGTCTACCAGGACGTAGACAAAAAGTTCGTCCCCAGTGAGGTATCGGTCAAGACTGAGTCGAAGAGAAATGCGTAATGTACTTGCCACAGTATTCGTTCTTTAGGGTAGTACGAGGGTCTAGGTATCCGCTACGCCTTCCAGAAAACACATCCGGCCTTCCACCTTTTGAACGTTACAGACTTGGTTGAACACATCGACGTCTGTGTTCTCTACTCACAATAGGCCACGGTTTCCACCTTTATCCCACCGTCCCGTTCACTTTTTACCGGGCCCGTCCCCCACAGACATGAGCGTTGTCCGACCTGACCCCGTTTTCTCCCTGCCGTGGGTGGTCAGTCTACTCGGACACAGTACCTATTGGACCTTAAGGACTCCCACAGAAGGTTACTACTACAATGGGTACATAAAGTAGATGTCCCTTCTCCCTCACCCAATCACGTCTTGACCGATGGGAGATAAGGGTGTGAAGACAGAGGGAGACCCACGATATATAGAGAACTCTAGTGAAAGGTTGGTGACTCTTCGAGTGTCGGAAACTAATGTGTCCACGAACGTAAACTATAAAAAAAGGATACGACATAATATACATCCTATAACTAAGATTCTGGTCCGTAACTTCACCATGGAGGACGTACCCTTCGGGTTTCTGTATTGATGACCCAGAAGGACTGGCAACCTGTAGGTCCCTACAGGACCACGGAAGTAAACTCTTTGAGACATCAGAGATATTTGGATAGGAATCGTAGGGAAAGACGTCCTTCAGAAAGAACTAGTTGGGGTCGGTGAGGGAGGTTTGAGTCTGGTGTAGGTTAGTTATGGTGTGTTCACTGGGAAAGTAGATAAATGAGAAACGGATAGAGAGTCCGACCGTACCTGAAAGAACTTCTGTTTTATTCGGGAAAACGATTAGCTTTTTGGCATTGGTGACACAATCTAAGAATACCTGAATGTGCCTTATGACCAAGTCATTGAAAAATGACGTCACCAAGAACGTAGACACCTTTGATTTAAGGAGACGGACCAGTAAGTGTTAACGAAACGTCAACCAAGATTGAAGACTAGTCTCTGCCAAGTGAGAAGTAGACATTAATCAAGTTAGGGAATCAAGTCTTCCTACACGACGACGACGACGACGTGGACGACGAAGACAATTCAGTGAAGTCAGCACTGACTAAGACACGTTGGGGTGTCGGTCGTCGGGTGGTCCAAGGTGGCAGGGACTCTAAGAGGTCCGTTCTTGTGACCTCACCGAACGTTAAACGAAGAGGTTAAGTCTTTTCACTTTTCACTTTCATTTCAGCGAGTTATTACAGGCTGAGAATCGCTAGGGTACCTGACGTCGGATGGTCCGACGAGGCAGGAGCCCAAAAAGGTCCTTTCTCCTGACATCACCCAACAGTAATGGAAGACGAGTCTCCCTTGTGAGAGGGAGTTTGATTACTGTGTAGAAACTGTGTCTTTACCTACGAATGGACGGTGGACCATTAAAGACCCGGGTCAGTGGTTCTGTTCTCAACTCCTACTATCACGGAAGAGGAGAGGGTTTCCCCACACCCCGAGGAGACCGGGTTTCAAAGACGGAGACCGTCCTTGGGGTGGGGTTGTAAGGTGCACCATAGAGGTCTACTCGGGGTACGATCCAATCTTGTGGTCCCCCGCGACACCTCGTCGTAGGGGGGTTTTGTGAGTGTAGGTACAAGGTGTTCCGTACTTATCAATATAAACTGGGTACTCTTCTTTAGACTCTGTCAGACATTCGTACAAGGAACTCCTTTAACAAGTCGTAAAAAAAAAGGTGACTCGCATAAAGAGTACCAGAAGTTAAAGGAATTTCCATAAGAAAGTGACTTGTAAACTGTTTCTTTTGTTTCTTCTACGATGCAAATGGACAGTCACAATAGGATATTGACAGTAACATTACCGTGACACATAAAAGATTAGTAAAAGTACTCAGGGGAATAATATTCTTAAAAGTCGTATAAGGTAACCTTTCTGTATTCAAAATTATTTCTAAGACAAGACATTACAACCCATTCGGTATACTGGTACACCCCAGAGTCAGAGGGGAAGTCATTTTACCACTGATATTACTAAGTTTGGGAGGTTTAATCCTATAGAACCCCTATCACTTCACTACCTATATTCCACGAACTATTTATCCTTCAAAGTTCTTACTGACGGTGATAGTGACGACAACGGTGGGGTGACATAGGAAGAGTAACTTCGAGTCCCTTCCTCCATCTTCCCCCTAAGGATAGGAGAAAATGTTCCCTCCTTAAACTTTACGTTCTCCAAACACTAAACCGACACCAGTGTAACGACCAGTCTATAGTTTGTCACATATTCATCGAGAGGGTTAAAAAGAGGTTGAACTTTCTCTTCTCTATCAACTTACTTCTTAGGTCCTCTATCCCTTGTTCGATCCCTTTACATCTTCGAGCTCTTCCTTCCTACTCAGTTAACTTTTTAATTTTCTTTTGTTGTGTCTCTCTTTATGTGACTGTCTCTGAAAGTTTCTCTACCTCTCTATTTACTATCACTATGTCTCTATGTCTGCATCTGTATATATGTGACTTAATCTCTTCCTTGTTTCTCTTGTATGATTTATTTTCCCTCTTTTCACGATAAGGTCTCCTGGTGTGGATGTAGACGTGACTGAGACGTGACTCGTTAACGTTCCTCAAGTTAAAGTTATCAAGTACTGTACTGACCCGGGGTCGCAACACGTTGATACTTTTAGATGTGGTTTTTGGAACCCAGGGTGTCAAGGATATCGTTTCATGAATAGTTATTCATTCCCGACTTGAAATTCTAACAGTCCCTTTATAAGGTAAGGGAGATTTGGGCTACTCATCTTCTTATTAGTCTACTTTTCTTTTTAGTGTCTTTCCTTCTACTACACCGAATGTCAGAGGTATGTATTTACTGAGACGTTAGACTCTTCCGGTGGTCGGACTCCTCGAGTTCGGTGTAGTACGAAGAAAGGACCGAGGTTCATGACTCCCTTCAAGTCTAAGAATCGTACATCACCACTGGGTCTCGGGGATCAATATATGTGAGACTGTACGGGATCAAATCGGGAAATCCTGTTATTATCAGACTTATTTGTGTTTCCAGAACTATTTTAGGAATGCAAGTAGTCACAGGAACCAGTCACCTGAAACTTCGAAGTGTCTTATACCTCTTAACTTGACATTAGAGAAGGAACTTCAAACCGACCTTTTAGTTTGATTAGACGTACCTGTAGATTCTTCTGCCTTTTGGAACTGATGAACCTCTTTTTTTTTTTTTTTTGACGATTCTTGTAGAATTTTTACCTATGATTCCCGGTACGAGCTGTAAGTACCAAAGTACGGTAGAAGGATCGCTGCTCTATACGTAACGACAGAAATAGCCTCTTCTCTAACGATCCTACTATTCAGCAGTTTACCGTTTCACTTCTGAACTCCCTGTCGGGTCCCTGTATGTTAACCGAAATCCACCCTCTCCCCCCCGATTACCGTCTGTAGTCCCCGTGATACTACGGTCAAACGTAGTTTCTAAACCCTGTCTCGTCATGAAGTTGACGTACGAAAGTCATAACCTTCTTTACAGTATACGTAGGTGTTCTATAACATATCGTAGGTCGTTTGTATGTTCCTTCTTGACACACGATCCAAGACCCAATTTCCGAAGTTTCAGTTACAACTACTTCTGTTTTAATCAGAAATAGAATTCTCTCGATCGTCGGATTAAGAGTGTTTGAGTACCGGGGTCCTCCGTCCTCTATACTTTGATCCTGCTCCACCGGTACAACTTGTGACCCCGCTTGTCCGAAGTGGTGACCCTCGTCGTAAAGGAGGTGAAGTGAGCACGACCTTTCACCCGGTCAACCGGTACGAAAGTTCTCTTAGTCTTCACACCTATAAATACATGTTAGATGACTAAAATTATAATGGTTGATTAAAAAAAAAGGGTTTTTTGTTACCCTTGTTTTAGAGGGGTCGTTACACGATCTTATTCAGAAGTCAGAGACGTCAAAAACAAACAAACAAACAAACAAAGATCGGATCTGAACCCTCACGTCACCACTGGCTCTATTTAAATTAAGTACAACCAACTAAATGTTTCTCTGACTTACTTATGACTTGTACACACAAAGGAAAGATGAATATTTCTTTCCAGTAGTCCCTGTACGTTCGGTTATTTTAAATTGACGACTTCTATTTACCTATATAAAACTATATTAAAGGGGTATCCCAGATACAGTACTTTTTAAAACAGACGGTTTGGTTTGTATGTCTTTTGTTAAGACTTTACAGAAAGGTTAAGTTCTTCTGTTTTGTTGACACCGTCGGTTTCATTTCTGTTAGCACAAATAACTGAGTAGGTCCTGAGGGTCCCGGATAAGGACGAACTCTAGAAAGGTACGGACAGGGAACTTATGTTGTCCTCGGAGAGGAAAACGGTCCACACAAATTTACCCCGTGACACTGAATTAGGAGTAAAAACGTACAATAAATTTAAGTCAAGACCACCAATTTAGGGTTGTCTTCCTTACAATGTAGTGACTGTTTACTATGTGTATATAAGGAAACTTTATACCACAACCTCTTCTGAGAACTCTCAGGGAACCTGACGTTCCTCTAGTTTCGTCGGGTAGGATTCCATTTAGTCAGGACTTATAAGCGACCTTCCTGACTACGACTTCGACTTTGAGGTTAATAAACGGGTGGACTACCCTTCTTGACTGAGTAATCTTTTCTGGGACTACAATCCTTTCTAACTTCCGTCCTTCTCTTCCCCTTGTGTCCTGCTCTACCAGCCTACCGTAGTGGTTCACTACCTGTACTCGAACCCATTCGAGACCTTCAACCACTACCTATCCCTTCGGACCGTACGATGTCAACTACCGTAACGTTTCTCTGGCTGTACTGACATTCCGGACTTGACTTGACTTGTTTAACTCTTGTTTCTCTGACTATTTAGATTAACGTAACTCAACTACTGATCGGAGGGTATTTTTTGTGTAACGACTTCACCGAAATGTTAAGTCTTAATACTGATATAAGTCTCACCTTATAGAAGATTCGTTTTTGTTTTTAAGACGGGTACGTTTTGTTTTGGTTTCTTTTACTTTTCTATATATCCTTTCTTTAGACTTTGATATAAGTTGTTGAATAACAAGGAGTATTGAAGACAATCACATTGTCGTAGTATACGTGCAATTGTCCATTTTCGTTCTGTTATGAATTTTGATTACAAAACTTCATTCGGAAAGTCACCGATCTTTTTGTTCAAGTGTGCTTTGTATTTCTTCAAATTAATTTTGGCACGACAGAATTTAGAACTTAACTTTCGTATGCAAACATGATTGATTTATATAAGTAAAAATAAAATACAAAAATTCCTTTTACGTATGAAGGATGAGACTGGTGACATTTCGGATGTTCTTTACTGTTGAACTATTATCACTGATAAGACTCCAGATTGTACATCGAAGATTTATGTAAAGGGTAGTCTGCTACGTACCTAAGAATTGAACTACCGACTAAAGTCCTGACCCATTTCTTTACGTGTTTTATTTGAACCCTTAGTACATCCTGGTCTTTACATTCCCCGAAGTTTCTGGTTAGCCCTGACCTGTCTTTCAAATCCTTAGGATTACTTTTCCGGTTTGTAGATGGTCAAACTACCCGTCTTACTACAAAGGTAAAGAGTAGTGTGACAAGTACAAACAGTATCGAAAGGAAGGTTCTTCGTTTGCAGGAGACTAAAGTACCTACGTCCGTCGTAGGTGTCACCAAAATCTCCGATTCTACATCTTGAGACAGTCACGAAGGTGGAAAACAGGAAGATAAGTGGTACTTCCTACCCCGACCTAGGGTACTAAAATCAAAAAATTATAAATTAAAATTCGACCGGCTTACACAGGTTTACAGTTATTCGTTGTAGATTAAACAGTGACATTATCTAACGATCCCGTGGTTGAGTTGTAAGACTCGTGACTCTTTCCTTTTATTAGTAGTTATAAATTCGATAAAAACAAAGATAATTCGTATCCAGTACATTGATGTTTTCAAGGTCCTTTTGTTCGATCTCACAGGGAAGACCCCCACTACTCTCTCACTACCTCTTATCGATATTGTGTCTACTTCGGAGTGAGTCGAGGACGACACCTCCAGACCAAGGATTATCTGGTTCCTGACCAGGACTGGGTAACACGACCATAACACCTGAGGACGAGGTTTGGGTTCTCACCCTGTAAGACATTTTGTTTGGTGGGACGAAGACGGGTCAAAGACTTGTTTATTTACCGTAATTTTAACCCTCTTCTTGTCAATAAAGTAGAATCTTTTCTTGTTGGTTCATGTTTTATACTGATGCAAGAAAGTTGTTTGACACTTTTGACGAAAAACTCTTAGTCCCTTTAAACATGTACCTGAACTATAATCTACAATTAAAATAACCCTAGTTTACTCGTAAAAAATTTGTAGGATAGTAAAATGGGGTTTATGAGTAATACGTATAAAACACTTTATAAGTAGAACAGGGATTTTGTGAAGTCCTTTTTTACTTATTCCTAATTTTCTCTCTTACTTTACTACCAAACAGAACTAAACTTTTGTCTAGACGTATCGACGATTCCTAACTTAACACAGGTGGGAACTAAGGGTTACACTACCATAATCCTTCATCCTGTAAACCCTCCATACGTTCAACTTTACCCTAAAACTACCACCAGGGAGATCTACCCTAATAGGAGAGGGCGAAAAAGAGATAATAAGAGGTAGAAGAAGGAAGGGAAAGGGGTGGTGTTTACTCTTGTATCGTTCTTCTCTTTCTGGACTACTGTCAGTACTTACAGAAATGGCCCTTGTGTTAACCGGTGGTGGAACTACAACGTATCAGAGGTCAGATACTGTTGGACACCCTGTTTCTCCGATCAAAACATCAATAACTACGGTTTACTACTTTATATCCCAAATACTGTGAGTAATATAAAAAATACAAACTTTAGTAAACATCATTTTTCAAATATCGTTCAGGTAAAACTTTAAAACAGAATCTCTAAGGGACTCCTCGTGTTCTATCGTCTAAGTCCGTCCAGGGGTTACTTACTCACAAACCTCCTGTTACACGAGGAATGAGTCTGAGTAGAGAACACCAGACTTTTGGCAGGGGGTGTGGACTGTTTGAATTACGAGAGGGTAGACGTAGAGGTAATGGGACGATTCGACTCAGTAGATCGGCCTCTACAATTACTACATCGTGTCCCAGACCTTCGTCTTCCTTACACCTGTCAAAATCTTTTTACTTGCCCCGTCTGGGTAGGAACCAAAAGGGAAGAAATGACGGTAGACGTACACTCCCTAACCCGGACCCATCTCTCCTTCGGTGTTCACCCTGAAGTACCTATAAACGGTCTCTTCCCTCCTCCTTAAGTTTTGGGTTATTGGTCCTCAACCCGTCGAACGGTTCCTGGGTCCTACCTTCTTCGTTCCTTTTTCTTATCGTGGATGGACTCCCGTTCTGGATGGACTCACTAGGACAATTTGAACCTCCAACACAGGAAGGACCAAATTAAAGACGAGGTCTACACCTCCTCCATCTCGACATGAGTGACAATCACTCAGTGCCCCTCTCCCTGTTGGAGGGGGTCCTCGGGAAACTAAGGTGAGCTTTACACCCATAGTAGCGTTTGGTCTCTCGTTTACCGTCCAGTAGGTTTTCTACTGGATTAAATTTCTCGTAAATTTTATAGAGTTTTAATCAGATTAATCTCTAAAAATCCCCTCTACTAAACAGTCGGATTAAACCCAAGACGATTCCTTAGATGTTCGAAGGGGTAACCATTGAAGATTGAATATTGATAGACTAGAGTAGGATGTCTTGGGTTTACTACCATTCAAGGTCCCCTGTTCCGGAGATTCCAGGAGTCACAGTGTCGTCGACACACGGTTCATCAGATGGTAGGGGTTAGGACTCGGGTCCTGGTTACTTGGAGTGGTCTGTCAATGTCGGGGGACGGGTGGTCTCCGTCGGAGTCGAAGGAGTCGGTGTGGGTGGAGACTCGGTGAACAGGTGACTAACCGTGACTCGAACTCAGACCTTGTTCACAAGACCTCGTTCAGGTCAGAGGGAGTAGGTTCTCTACCCTTTGACTTGGGACCCGAAGTACTGAGTGGAATTCCGACGTCCATTCAATCATTTCTGAACCCTATGTCCTTGATACCAAGGATCCGATCCTCTGAAGGTCCTTCCTTCTCTACTCTCTTTCGAGTTAACATAGGTGACGACCCATCGAGAGTTTACAGACGTTTGTGGTCTCACCTTCAAAGAAAGGGAAACGGGGAGTTCAGACCATGGGCAAAATAGTCGTCTGGACGGAGGAACATCGTTGTCCTTTCGTTATAAGTCCCGACAAAGAAAACCCAAGGTCCGTGTCACCCCCTCCGGGTCGACATCAGTGGTGTCCTTCGTCAGGACGTTCACCACGGACTGAGTAAGGGTTGAGTCTTAGGGGTCTCGAGGGCGAGGAGTAAGTGTGTTGTCTCTGGAACTCACTACCTATTGTACGTGGACGTAAGTTCGTCCTTCGCAAGGAAAGAGTCGGAAGACCATTGAATCTATTTACAGAATACAAAGGAGTCCCTTGGGTACCGACTCGCACCGACCCCAGACTCTGTTCGGACCTACTTTGTCTTTACAAGGGAGAAACTACGAGTTTTATCTGGAACCTTTAAGTTTCCGGAACTCTCCCAATGTTAGTGTGAATACAAAAAAGTCCTGAAACGAAATACTTAGACTAACCTCTTTTTCCTGTCTTTGTGTCCTGTTCCGACCTGAAGAGACTCAGGGTCGTCTGACTCTCAACTCAAGGTAGGTGGTCCGAAGTCTCGATCCACGACTACAATAAGTGTTCGGTGGAAAGTTCTTCCTTATCTCCTTTCTCAAAAACCTGTCACTCGTTACACCAGTTTCCCAGTACCCTTTGTGCACCCGTTCTACTTTGGACTCAGTAATGAACAAAGAAACGAGATAGTCAAGGAAGCACAAAGATGAGTACTCTTGTTCATGTACCTCTATCAGTCTCCGTAACCAAGAAGGGGCCGTGGACTACGAAGACCACTATTACAAACTCATTTGTAGGGACTCAGGTCTCGTATCAGTCGGGGTACTATCGGAGTCCAAGAGGGAAAAACCCTTCCGACTGTACGGAGTAACGCCGATTGAGTGTTGACTTCGTACCCTACTCCAGTACCACCAACTGGACATCCGGTTCAAGGTTCGTACTTTCCTTCCAACCGTCACCTTCCCATCGGTAAATAATTCGAACCAATGGAACCAGGAATCGTCCCCGATGAAGGATGTAGATGGTATCGAAAGAGGGTCGAAAAGTGTACCGGTCCGGGAAGAGTTGTAAATGGTAGTAGAAGTTACTCAGAGAGGTCCGAACGAAAGGAACCGGGGAGGGGAGAGTGTTCGTGACTGGGAACTAGGGTTTTCATGGATATCTGTGAAAGGAGGTAGTTTTGTTATTAATATCAATGGTTTCACCTTTCTACCCTCTCCCTATTTAACTCTCAAACTCTACTTATATACATACGATGAAATACATTATCTGTTAGTTGTTTCTGGATGATATGTCGTGTCCTTAAGACGAGTCATCAGACATTATTAGACATACCCTTTTATTGGATTTTTTCTTACCTATGTACACATACATATTCCTTAGTTAAAGGGTATTTTGATTATAATTATGTTATGACATTTAATTGATATGTGGATATATTTAATTTTCGACTTAAAACTTTTTGTGAATACAGATCTCTGAGTACCTCAAGAAATTTGAGTGTCCTAAGGTCTATACTACGACCTCTACGGTCTCACCCACCTCTTTAACTCTGTAATAGACTCCAACGTAAAAGGACTCGAAACCACAGAAAAACGAAGATCACAGTGCAAACTAAACAGAAACCTCCTAGATTATGTTTCCAAAGCTCTGTGGTCAAACCACAGTCAACTTCCTACTCTCCCTCTACGATCACCCTCACACTCTAGAGTCGAGGGATCGGAACCCATCCCCGTGCAACAGGGTTCAAAGGTACTTTTGTCCGATATCGAAGGGAGAGGTGCTGAACGTATAGTCTGGGTCTGACAAAGTAGAAAAAAGTACAGGACGAAGGGGACTCTGGAGTGACTAAAGAGATACTCTTATAAAAAATTATATTTAACTAAATGAAAAATTAACCTCCGATCCATGAAATGTCAAACCATCACCAAAACGGTATGTAACTGTACTTAGACGGTGTCCACATGTACACAAGGGGTAGGAATTCGGGGGAGGGTGGGAGGAGTGGTAGTGTAGGGAGATCCAGTAGGGTCATGTGGTAAGGGTTCGTGGGACAGAGCAAGTAGTTTGGACCTGACTGTTAGGTAAAATGTATACTATTATATACACAAAGTTACGGTAAGAAACTTTAGTAGGGTGGGAGCGGCAGAGGGTGTCTCAGGTCTTCTGACAAGATGTGTAGACACAGAGAAAACGACAGAACACACATCACAATAGTAATGGTACAAGTTTTAAGGTATACAAGTCAAGTAAAGTCAAGTCAAGTCAAATCAGTGAGTCAGCATAGGCTGAGAAACGCTGGGGTACTTAACGTCGTACGGTCCGGAGGACAGGTAGTGGTTGAGGGCCTCAAGTGAGTCTGAGTGCAGGTAACTCAGTCACTACGGTAGATCGGTAGAGTAGGACACAACAGGGGAAGAGGAGGGCAGGGGTTAGGGAGGGTCGTAGTCTCAGAAAAGGTTAATCAGTTGAGAAGTGTACTGCACCGGTTTCATGACCTCAAAGTCGAAATATTAGTAAGGAAGGTTTCTTTAGGGTCCCGACTAGAGGAAGTCTTACCTAACCAACCTAGAGGAACGTCATGTTCCCTGGGAGTTCTCAGAAGAGGTTGTGGTGTCAAGTTTCCGTAATTAAGAAGCCGTGAGTCGGAAGAAGTGGTAGGTTGAGAGTATAGATATGTACTGGTGACCTTTTTGGTATCGGAACTGATCTACCTGGAATCAGCCGTTTCATTACAGAGACGAAAACTTATACGATGGATCCAACCAGTATTGAAAAGAAGGTTCCTCATTCTCAGAAAATNCGTAGTCTCAGAAAAGGTTACTCAGTTGTGAAGTGTACTGCACCGGTTTCATGACCTCAAAGTCGAAATATTAGTAAGGAAGGTTTCTTTAGGGTCCCGACTAGAGGAAGTCTTACCTAACCAACCTAGAGGAACGTCAGGTTCCCTGGGAGTTCTCAGAAGAGGTTGTGGTGTCAAGTTTCCGTAGTTAAGAAACCGTGAGTCGGAAGAAGTGGTAGGTTGGGAGTATAGATATGTACTGGTGACCTTTTTGGTATCGGAACAGATCTACCTGGAATCAGCCGTTTCATTACAGAGACGAAAACTTATACGATGGATCCAACCAGTATTGAAAAGAAGGTTCCTCATTCTCAGAAAATTAAAGTACCGAGGTCAGTGGTAGACGTCACTAAAACCTCGGGGTTTTTTATTTCAGACTGTGACAAAGGTGACAAAGGGGTAGATAAAGGGTACTTCTCTACCCTGGTCTACGGTACTAGAAGTAAAAGACTTATAACTCGAAATTCGGTTGAAAATGACATAACCACAAAAAGAAAGACCGGATGAAGTGAGAAATATTATACGAAGTCAATGTGGGTGGAGTAATCTTGACTAAATTTACATAAAAGACTCATTATGAGGTAACACATATATATGGTACTGAAAGAGTAGGTAAGTAGACGACTACCTGTAGAGCCAACGAAGGTACAGTCCCGATAATCTTTGTCACGACACTACTTATAACCCCATGTGCACAGAGAAAGTTAAGACCAAAGAAGTCACACATACGGGTCGTCACCCTAACGACCCAATATTCCGTCAAGATCAAGGTCAAAAAGTTCCTTAGAGGTGTGACAAGAGGTCTCACCATCATGGTCACACGTAAGGGTGGTCATCACATTCTCCCAAGGGAAAATAGGTGTAGGAGAGGTCGTAAATAACAAACATCTGAAAACCTATCGTCGGTAAGAATTACCACATTTTACCATTGAGTAACACCCAAACTAAACGTAAAGAGACTATTACTCGCTACAACTCGTAGAAAAGTACACAAACAATCAGTAGACATACATACAGAGGAAACCTCTTTACAGACAAATCGAGAAACCGGGTAAAAAATTAAACCAGTAAATAAAAAGACCTTAACTCGACTTCCTCAACGAACATATAAAAACTCAAAATAGTAAACAGTCAACGAAGTAAACAATAATAAAAGATGGTAAGACTTCCAACAGAAAAGTGGAACAATAAGAAAGGAAGTAACACGTTTTCGAAAAATCAAATTAATCCAGGGTAAACAAAGGAAACCGAAAGTAAAGGTTTTGACACCCTCAACCCAGAATCTCCTAGGCTGACACTAAATACAGTCTCACAAAACGGATACGAAAGGAGATCTTCAAAGTATCAAAGACCAACATTCAAATCCAGGAATTAGATAAATCTCAAATAAAAACACATACCAAAATCTTTCGTAAGATCAGAGTAAGAAAATGTTCACCAACTGGTCAAAAGGGTCGTTGTGAACAATTTCTCAAACAGAAAAGAGGTAACACATAGGAACGGAGGAAACAGTTTCTATTCCACAGGTATCCACGTACCTAAATAGGGACCCGAAAGATAAAACAAAGTGACAAGATATAAAGACAGAAACACGGTCATGTTATGACAAAAGTGCTGACATTGAAACGTCATCTAGGACTTCAGTCAGTCCAACTAAGGAGGTCAAGGTAAGAAGAAAGAGTTCTAACGAAACCGATAAGGTCCAAAAAACACAAAGGTATGTTTGACACTTTAATAAAAAAGATCGAGACTCTTTTTATGGTAACCATCGAACTATCCCTGACGTAGCTTAGATGTCTAACGAAACCTATCATACGAGTAAAGGTGATATAACTAAGAAGACTAGATACTTGTGTCATATAAAGAGGTAGATAATCACAAGAAAAACTAAAGAAAGTGATCACAAAATATCAAAAGATATATATATTCAGAAAACAAAGAAATCCATTTATATAAGGATACATAAAATAATAAAGGCAACTTTACCACTTACCTTAACAAAGGAATTAAAGAAAAAATAAAAGAATAATAAACACATATCCTTACTTTCCCTAAAGACAGACAATTAAAATATAGGACGTTGAAACGATAAACGTAATTAATCGAGATCAGTAAAAGACGACCTCAAAAATCCAAAAGATACATCTCCTGGTACAGTAGACGTGTGTCACTCTCAAAAAGAAGATGAAAAGGTCAGACCTAAGGAAAGTATAGAAAAAAAAAAAAAAGGGAGACTAACGACACCGGTTTTGAAGGTTTCGATATAACTTATCATTACTACTTTGACCTGTGGGAACAGAATAAGGACTGAAATCCCCTTTACGAAAGTTAAAAAGTGGTAACTCCTATTACAAACGACACCCTAACAGTATGTATCGAAAATAATGCAACTCCACACAAGGAAGATAACGACGAAAGACCTCCCAAAATGGTATTTACCTACAACTTAAAAAGTTTACAAAAGGGACGTAGATAACTCTATTCGTATACCAAGAATAGAAAGTCAAACAAATACACCACATTTTACAACTAACTAAACACGTATCACCTTTTAGGAACCTAGGGACCCTATTAGGGTGAACCAGTACATTATACTAGAAAAAATTATACAACAACGTAAGACCAACAATCTTAATACAATTTCCTAAATGTAGATAAAAGGAGTCACTATAACAGGATATACACCGTAGAAACAAACCAAAACCATAATCACACTACCAACCGGAAGGGAAATTTGTTGGAAGGGAAATTGTAACAAAAATGTAACAGGGTATCAAACCCCCAACAACACAAAAGTAAAAATAAGTAAAGATACGTATAAACTAAAGAAAAAATATATAAGACACTTAACAACCAATAAGTTGTCGCACAACAAGTCGGAGGTATACAATCTTAAAAATTATCAAAAAGAGGACATTAACTCTAGATTAGAATGACGTAACACCAGTCTTTTCTACGAACCTTAATAAAGTTAATAAAACTTAAACGGTTCGGATCTAAATACAGGGTCCTACACTAGATAGGACCTTTTCCAAGGTACGCGTCGACGCTTTTTCAACTTTGAGTAACAGAACCCAACTTTACAGGATATCTATAGTTAATCCAGATTGACCAGATAACATAGTAAATTTCAAACACAAAGGACCAATAAAGGGACAACTCAACTAGATAGGTATCCACACTTACCCTATAATTTCAGAGGGTGTTAAGAAGACAATAACAAAAAAAAGGGGGTAATATATATATATATATATTTAAACCGACGTGATCAAGAAGTAACGAAGAAGTGACGAAGTAACGAAGAGATAAACGTCACTCGACCCCGATGAGACATTACCGTCACGTGACCGAAAAGTTAGGACACAAAGAGAACTACGTCTAGTGTCCGAGAACCAGTCAGTCCGAGTCAGCAACACCGGGTACCCAAATCAACGGAACCCCGTAAACTTTAGAAGGGTTCGGTCTAGAGGTTACGTATAAAATTCGTGACCTAGTTTTCCCTTTTGTGAGACCTTCCTTAAACTTTATGTAATGAAAATGTACTTTAAACCGTGGTACCAGATAAAAATTCCTCTGGTTATCTCCTAACAGGTGATGAAGTTCGTTGAAGGACTCTGGTCCTGACTAAATCCAAGGGGAGGATTCACAAGGATGTCGTAGAACTTCGACAGGGGTGGTACAGTGAAACAAGAACGAACTTAAAGACTTTACGTGTGATCTGATGTCGAAGGTCTCCCGTCCCGACAGTGAACTGAGTGAACATTCATATGCAGTCATCCCGAACAGAGTAATATGGTGTGAAATTTCAGTTCTGTTCCGATTGTGTTTCTAGTCAATAAGATAATACTCACAATCCAATGTCCAAGTTGATGACATTATTTTGGAATTTATTGTAACAGAATTTATGTTTTATTAAAGTTAATAGAAAGTCTATTATAACCACGTCAGAGAGGTGTCTTTATCCCTGGGTTAAGAAAGAACAATGTAGGAGGTGGAAACGATGAATGGAGACCAGATTGTACCGACGAGGTCGGGGACAGTAATGTAGACGTAAGGTCGATCATCTCGTCTTTTATTGTGAAGGTAAACCTTCACTTTATAGTAGAGATGAGTTTAAGGTGACCGGTTTCATAGATGGTACCAGTACCGTTTGGATCTCCACCACTTAGGTGTCTTCCCGTTCCCTTACATTAGGATGATGTCTTATAAGTACTACTCATTGTTCCCGGTGGTGGGAAGTAAGTACAGGAACATTAAGTAAGAAGAAACTAAGAGGGGTGTGTCGAAAGTCGGACAAAACCGACCGTCTATACTTATACCTACTCCAATATTCTCTCCTTTACTGGGTCCGACATGGTTATACTTCTTTTGTTCTGTCCTTTCTTCTAATCTTTCATACTTTTAATTTTTAGATATCCTGTCATACGAACATTAGTATTAAAACGTCAATATATGAAATCTATATGGACACAAACTACTTAGTTAAATATTTAATTTTTATTCTATTTACATTTTATATTTATATACGTGATGTGGGTTGTTTTATTATTCCGATATAGTGTAATTTGTGTATCATCATAGTCCTAATCAAACCTACGTGTAGTGTTTTTTGATTTTGTTGTTTTTGAAATCGTTCTATTTAAACTAAAAAAAACAGAGGGTGACTTTGTTTCGACCTTCACCCGGTCACTCTCGAACCGACCATAGGTAGAGGTTTCAATGTACTAACAGGTTATGTTGACGTCCGCAAGGTCGGTAGTGTTGATTTTAGGTCCCTCGTAGATTC
Source organism: Capra ibex (assembly GCA_006410555.1). Taxonomy (NCBI): domain Eukaryota; kingdom Metazoa; phylum Chordata; class Mammalia; order Artiodactyla; family Bovidae; genus Capra; species Capra ibex. The sequence continues at coordinate 25,740,630 of SJYO01038983.1, forward strand.
TTCTTCCACCCCTTCCCTTCTATGAAAAGAGAGTCGATTTAGTCGAGGAACTTTCGTCAGAAGGTTCTTTAGGAAGAATGTCCAGACGAACGTAGAGTCAGTGGTCAGAACTGGTTCTCGTGTCAACCCACCCTGTACGTCAGGACATCGATGACCCGAGTACCGAAATATTGTTTGATAAAAGTGAAAACTTTCTCTTCGTCTCTTATCTAGTAAAACGTCCGTCGGTCACCACAGACGGAATTTCTTGTTTGGAAAAGACTTATATAATCTGACTTGTCGACCCGTGTCACACCCTCGGTCCGCCTTCCTCGTCGTGATTCTCTGTCGACCTACCTAGACTTGACACAAGGTCCTTTTTTTTTTTTTTTTCTGTCTGACAAGTGATCTCTAGAAGATTCCTGACTTTACTCCTATGTATGGTGTCCTGGGTTAAACAAAACTTTTGACGAAAAGGTTTAGACCAGGGTTTAGGGAGAGTTAAGAAGTCGAAGATTTATGGAACAGAAACAATGGAGTGTAAGACTAGATGGACAGAGTGGAAGGAATGAAGACAAGTGTAGTGGAGTGGTAGGACAGTGGTCGTAATGTTCTAGGTCATGACTCCTCAATCGTTGTGAAAGATCTTCACACATCTTTGTGTTACTGATAAAGATGAAAGTATAATCAAAGAGGACTAGTTCCAGAAAACTTCCTGACTATACCGATCTTAATACCTCTAGAGTATAAAGGAGATTTTAGGGTTGGTTCTACAGTAATCTAAATACCTCTAATCTTACCGATTAATACCTCCAATCTTACCGATCTTAATACCTCTAGAGTACAAAGGAGATTTTAGGGTTGGTTCTACACCAATCTTAATACCTTTAATCTTACTAATTAATACCTCCAATCTTACCGATCTTAATACCTCTAGAGTGAAAAGGACATTTCAGGGTTGGTTCTACACCAATCTTAATACCTCTAATCTTACCGATTAATACCTCCAATTTTACCGATCTTAATACCTCTAGAGTACGAAGGAGGTTTTAGGATTGGTTCTTACAATGTTGATTCTTACCTGGACCTCCCCTACACGAGTGCAAACCTAGGTGTACAGAATCGTCCTGTCATTCAGGGGACACATACTTGTTCAATGTAAAGTTTTCCCACAAGTTTTTAGGGTTAAAGAAGCATTCAGGTCGTTTCTAAGAATCTGTCGGTTGATTCTGTATATATAACGATATATAACGAGATCAAATTATCGAAATACTATGAAAAGTACGTTTAGTATGTATTTTTTGTTTGTGTTATTTTATTTGTAAAAATTAGAACGTCATGTACCTATCACGTACCGTTGGGTGAGACCGTAAGAACAAACCTGTTAGGGGTACCGTTCTACTCGGACCAACTGATGTCAGGTATACAACGGTTTCAACTTGTGTCGACTCGTTTATTCGTGTGAAAATTTTTATCTTATCATCATGGTAGATATAATAGTGACGTAAATACGAAGGAAAGTCTGTAGCATCCGAACTTGATTTTTATGACGTGATAAAATGAGGTAGTGAAAGGGAACATCGAGTAAGTCATTTCTTAGACGGACGTCAAGTCGTCTGGGTCCAAGTCAGGGAACTAACCCTTCTAGGGGACCTCTTCCTTTACCCTTGTGTGAGGTCATAGGAACGAACTTTTTAGAATACCTGTCACCTCGGAACACCCGACATCAGGTACCTCAGTGTTTCTCAGTCCGGGCTAACTCACTGGTTGCGAATAACATGAGTCATCTCAAGACATGTCATTTCATGTGTTTTCGTGTGGCTGAACGGACCCTACAAGGGTACTGTTACACACACTCTAGACACTTATTTGACTATACTAACGTGTACGTTTACGTGAAAATGTACAAACTTTCAAAAGTTGAACCTCCAAACAAACATTGTCTGAATGATGTGTCCACAAGTCACTTACATACATTACTTACTTGTTCTCTCCTCACATTCCTTGACGGACAAGAAAGGTAAAAACGTACATAATACTGGTGAGACTTATCCTTAAGGTAACTCGTATTAACTCCGGACTACATTCCCTTGTAACGACGTTCACTGTCTCCTGGTCCTAAGGTCCTGAACCGTGTTCTCGGTGCCAACCAACTTTTCTGGGTCCTCAAGTTTAATCCTTCTTTGTTCAAAAATGATCAAATACACTTTCTGACGTTTATAGTAGACCTAAACAAACATCACTAACTCGAAACCAAATCTCCTCGTCAGAGACAACGAGTCACACTCGTTTCTTTTATCTTACTTGGTACTTTTAGCTTGTAGGGTCCAGTTCATATAGATCATAACTTCTCTACATTCAGGACAGTTAAATAGACGAGGAAGGACCTATCTTAATCTCATCATTTCCTCCCCTTCAGGCGTGATACGATCGTGGAAGAAGAAGACAGGTCACTTGTAACTAAATATTATGGTAAAGAAATGTTTGTCCTACGTGAAGTATACTGACTTCAGAAGATTAAATGACAAGGTATATTTGAAAACCACGACGAGACACGGGTCCGTGTACCCCCGGGACCTCGGACCGTCCGAGACAAAGCCGACATCTCACGTCACATACCTCTAGACGAGAGTAGTCCCCGGACCTCATATAGAAGTCAGACCCAAGGGTAGACTCTCCAATTAAGATCCACCCAAATTAAACTAGTAGAACGTGAAATAGAAGTCAAATAGGGTACAAAAAGAAGGGTACAGAGGAATATAGAGACTGAAGAAACATTCACTTTTCTAAAATACAAAGGGAAAATATCTGAAACAGTGAAATAATTGACATTGAAAAAAAAAATCTACAAAATTCTAGGTACCAGTCTAGTCAAGTCAAGTCAAGTCAGTGAGTCAGTACAGGCTGAGAAACGATGGGGTACTTAGCGTCGTGTGGTCCGGAGGGACAGGTAGTGGTTGAGGGTCTCGAGAGAGTCTGAGTACAGGTAAATCAGCCACTACGGTAGGTGGGTAGAGTAGGAGACAGAAGGTGAAAAGGAGGACGGGGGTTAGGGAGGGTCGTAGTCTAGGTACCATACGTAGAAATTGAACGGTCAGACAGTAATAATTAATAGTATTTATAACTATTAATAATTTAATATATAAATAAATAGTAAAGAAACCGACACAACCCAGAATCACACCGTACGTCGTAGAAAGGAACACCATCTCTGAGAGATAAACTCCTTCCGTTCGAGTAATGAACGGCGCACATTTGAGAGAAACTCTGTACGTCCGGATCAACGAGTCACCGTACACCTTAAACTCAATAGACCGTTTCTTTGTTTGGTCTTAAGGGAGGTAACGTTTCGTTTAGGAATTGGTGACCTGGTGACAATTTCAGTAATATAAACGGAAAATTATATATAATGAACATATAGTAAACCCTATGACAAAGATGGAGGAAATCTAGGTCTAAAGGGGAAGGCAAGTTTAAGGAAGACTGAACTCTGGAAAATATTTTATAAATAATGCAACCAGACAACCACCACTACGTTAGAATATCAACAACATGCAGACTATTTCATAAATAGAACAAAAACTATACATAAAAAAGAACCCATATCTTGAGACTCAGATATAAAGAGAGTCGTGAGATTCTAAACCACGGTCACAGGAGACCGATTGTAACAAAGTATACGGATTAGACGACATAAAGGTAAAAAACAAGACGACACAGACAAAAAGGAAGACCAACGTAAAGAAACCAACTAACAAAATTCGTTACTCAATACTACACGGAAACATATCAACAGTATGAAGAACAGGAACTTAATTAACTCGAAGGCACAATACCCAAATTTCGAAAGTAGTATAGACCTTTTTAAAGTCGGTCACTAATACTTCAAGAAAAGAGATAAGAGGACAGAAATTGAAGGACAACCTAAGGTAGATGTATATAAAATCATAAGAATTTCAACAAAGTTCAAGACACTACCTGTTAATTAAAAAAAAAGGGTGTAAGAAAGGGTATGATAAAAGGTACAGAGATAAGTTGTATGAGTTATGAGAAGTGGAAGTACTTATATTCCTAATAACAACATCATTCATAAAATTATAGTAAGAGACGATTAATACATTACGTGTAAAAATTGACACAAATGATTAACTAAAAAGATAGTAATATCTATAAAAGAAGAAGAAACGCGTAGGTCTTAAAAAAAGAAAAATGTAAGTAAATAGAATTAAACTCCTATTAATGAAATGTTATGCGACTACCTTGATCTTGTAGTGACGTTCACTGTCTCCTGGTTCTAAGGTCCTGGACCGTGTTCCCGGTACCAACTGACTTTTCTCGGTCTTCACGTTTCCTCCTCCTTTTTTTAAAAGTGACCACATACACTTTCTGAGCCGTTTATAGTAGGCCTATGAAAACATCACTAACTCACACAACAATGACTAACTAAAAGGGAAGTAAAACCTATTAAAGAACGAAGAAACGTGTAGACCTTTAAAATAAAAATTTAGATATATAGAATTAAGCTCCTGTTAATGAAACGTTATGACACTTCTTTGATCCTGTTTATGAAAGTGTTAAATATACCTTTAAAATTTAACTTACAACTTACACCATCAAAAATGGGAAACCTACGACCTGAAAAAAATTGATAATATTTAATAAGGACCGTGACAAACGTTTGTGACAATTAAAGAACCTTTGTCAACATACAAAACTTCCGAACGACAAGTCAAAAAATTCGACTCCACGCTGGTCGTAAAAAAAAATTAATAAAAATAAAAATGAAATAAAATGAAATGTTATGACATAACCAAAACGGTATGTAACTGTGGTTAGGTGGTGCCCATATGTACGGAAGGGTTTGTACTTGGGGGGAGGGTGGAGGGAGGGGTGTTGTAGAGAGACCCAATAGGGACACGTGGTCGGGGTTCGTAGGACGTGGGGGGTAGTCTGTATCTGATCGCTAAGTAAAGAATGTACTATCGTATGAACAAAGTTACGGTAAGAGGGTTTAGTAGGGTGGGAGATGGAGAGGGATACTCAGGTTTTAAGGTGGGATGTGTAGACACAGAGAAAGTGACAGAACGTGTGTCCCAGTAGTAACGGTAGAGAGATTTAAGGTATATATACACAATCATATGACATAACCACAGGAAGAAAGACCGAATGAAGTGAGGCATATTAGCAGAGGTCAAAGTAGGTAGAGTAATCTTCACTAAGTTTAGTCAAGATTACGCTGGTCAGAAATCTGGTCCAAATAATAAGGGGTGATCGTTCCGTTATAACAGAAGTTCCGGGATGACTACAGTACTCTTAATACTTATTAAAGGTGAGACTACCCACTCCTGTGTTAATCTGAACCGAGATGAGCTCCGAGTTCCCAAAAAGGGATGTTAAGACTTGTCATGACAGTTGAGAAGTGACTTATGACCTCCCCATAGTAGACATGGAAGGGTGTCAAGATAGTGTCGAGAGAGGACACTTGAGAATTGATAGATCTCGGAGTTTAGAGATAAAAACCCCTCTGACAACCAGAGTCGGATCTATAGGGGAGGTACATACACAACCTTTGATAAAGATCTGAACCCCGTTAACATCTTGAGTGGAACGAACGAGGGGTGGAGGAGAGGGGTCTTTAGGTAAGAGACGACGGTCTACAAACTACATTTTTTAATGAGAAAGTAAATAGAACAGATAAAACCTCAATAAACTCTGTCCTCTATTTACACAGGAAACGAGGAGATACAGATGGTTTTACCTCCAGGGTGACGTTAGTCGTGAGTGACTTACGGAACACTTACGATCCGTGACTGAAGACAAGTACCCATCTCTGTACTGACCCCTATTCACAACCCCGGAATCCCTCGGGGTCAGAACGACCTATTTGTATGGTTAATGTTTATCATAAACGGTACCCCATACAGGTTAAGTCAAGTCAGCGAGTCAGTAAAGGTTGAGAAACGTTGGAGTACCTGATACCGTACGGTACGGAGGGACAGGAAGTGGTTTAGGGTTTCGAACGAGTTTGAGTACAGGTAGTTCAGTCACTACGGTAGGTTGGTAGAGCAAGAGACAACAGGAGAAGAGGAGGACGGAAGTTAGAAAGGGTCGTTGTTCCAGAAAGGATTACTAAGACAAAAAATGTGGTCAACCGGTTTCATAACCTCGAAGTCCAAGTCTAAGTCAGGAAGGTTACTTATAAGTCTTAACTAAAGGAAATGGTAACTGACCAACCTAGAGGAACGTCAGGTTCCCTGAGAGTTCTCAGAACAAGTTGTGGTGTCAAGTTTTCGTAGTTAAGAAATTGTGAACGGAGAGAAATACCACGTTGACAGGGTGGGTATGTACGGTTGACCTTTTAGTATCGTAACTAATATGACTTGTAAAAATCGTTTCATTACAGAGACGTAAATTTTTACGACAGATCCAAACAGTATCGAAAAGAAGTTTGTTCGTTCGTAGAAAATTAAAGCATCGACGTCAGTAGTAGACGTCACCAAAACCTCGGGGATTTCTGTTTCAGAGAGTGACAAAGGTAACAAGGGGGTAGATAAACGGTACTTCACTACCCTGGTTTACGGTACTAGAAGTAAAAGACTTACCCCTCCAATTCGGTCTACAAAGTGAAAGGAGAAAGTGAAAGTAGTTCTCCGAGAATCAAGGAGAAGTGAAAGACGGTATACGTCACAGTAGACGTATAGACTCCAATAACTACAAAGAAGACCTTCAAAATAAGGTCAAACACGAAGAAGGTCAACCCTTAAAGAGTACTCCATGAGACGTATATTCAATTCATTAGTCCCACTGTTATATCTCGGAACTGTATGAGGAAAGGACTAAACCTTGGTCAGACAACAAGGTACAAGTCAAGAGCGACAATAAAGAGATGGACGTAAGTCTAAAGAGTCTTTCGTCTATTCTACCAGACTATAAGGTCAGAGACATTCAAAAGGTGTCAAACAAAACTAGGTGTGTCAGTTTCCGAAAACGTTTAAGTTACTTCGTCTCCATCCACAGAAAGACGTTAAGAGAACGAAAAAGATACTAGGACACCTACGACCCTTAAACTAGAGACCAAGGAGACGGAAAAGATTTAGATTGAACTTGTATACCTTAAAGTGTCAAGTACATGACACATTCTGAACGAACATCTTTAATGAAACCATCGTACACTCTACTCACGTCGACACACCATCAACTCGTAAGAAACTTTAACGAAAAGAAAAGCTAACCTTACTCATGCTGGAAAGGTCAGGACACCGGTGACGACTCAAAAGGTGTAAACGATCGTATGACTCATGTCGTCAAATTGTCGTAGTGGAAAATCCTAAACTTTATCGAGTTGACGTTAAGGTAGTAGAGGTTATCGAAACGAGGATCACTACGAAGACTTCCGGGTGAACTACACGTAAAGTCCTACAGATCGAGATCCAGTCACTAGTGTGGTAGCACCAATAGACCCAGTAATTATAGAAAAACATGTCAAGATGATTAAGAAAGTTGTAGAAGAATTATAGTAGACAAAAACAATCTAGGTGTATTAAAGACAGGAAATAACACGGGTGGAAACGTACTTTACAAGGGACGGATAGAGATTAAAAGAACTCGTCTAGAGGTCAGAAAGGACAACAAAAGGAAGATAAAGAAACGTGACTCTTGAATCCTTCCGAAAACTTTTTAGAGAGGAACCATAAGAAAACGTGAGATGTAAGTCGTCCCATACAGAAAGAAAAGAGGAAACGGAGGACGAAGAGAAGGAAAGATTCAATAAACATTCCGGAAGAGTCTGTTGTAAAAACATAAATAAGAATCCCTTCCTGAACTATACCACACATGTTTAGTTTTTTGCATCTAGTACCGTAAGGTAAGGTAATGAAGTACCGTTTATGTACCTCTTTGTTACTTTTGTCACTGTCCGAAATAAAAGGACCCGAGGTTTTAGTGACCTCCATCACTGACGTCGACACTTTTTTCTCTGTGACTAGGAACCTTCTATTTCGATACCTTTTGGATCTGTCGTATGATTTTTCGTCTCTGTGACGAAATGACCGTTTACGGACATATCAGTTTCGATACCAAAACGGTCTTCAACACTACCTACACTCTCAACCTGGCATCTCTTTCGACTCGTGGTTTATTAACTATGAAAAGTTAAGACCACAAACTGTTCTGAGAACTCTCAGGTAAGCTGACGTTCCTATAGGTTGGTCAGGTGTGATTTCCTTTATTCAAGACTTATATGTAACCTTCCTGGCTACGACTTCGAGTTGGAGGTTATGTGACCGGTGGACTACCCTTCTTGACTGAATCATCTTTTCAGGGGTCACGACCCTTTCTAATTTCGGTCCTCCGTTTCCCCTTATGTCTTCTACTTTAAAAACCCACCGTTGTTCGAGGTCTTCAAAAACTACCTGTCCCTTCAGACTGCACGACGTGGGTACTATATCGTTCTTCAACGTACTGTATCGTTCACGAGACTTGACTACATGTCTCCTGTTAGTCCCTCGTCCGTCTTCAGAAACCCCTTCCTCTTTCCTTGTCAAGGATCTATCGACTGTTACTATCCAACTATCCTGAAAAGTTCGTTCTCATCGACATCCCTACGTTAAAAGACAGTCCAAGTCTCTTACCATTCTCTTTCTGTCCCGTCGTCAAGACCCTAAAGGGTCCCGTGTTGTAGGGACAAGATAATTTGAAATAGTTACCAGTTATAACAATCCACTAAACTTTGTACTCAAAAGAAAACCTTCATCATCTCGTTATAAGTTACGTTACTGACTACGACTTCTGCTTCAAGGTTGTAAATCCGGTGGACTACACTTCTCGCCTCAGTAACCTTCTCTGAGACTACTACCCTTTCTAACAACCGTCTTTCTCTCAACAGTTTTCCTACTCTACCGTAGTCACTGAGTTACCTGTACTCAAACTCCTTTGAGGTGTTTTACCACTTTCTGTTCCTTCACACAAAACGACGGCATGTACATTAGTGTTTCACAGTCCGTACTGAATCGTTGACTTGTTATGGTTACTCCTGTTTCCCAGGACACTTCGGAGACCGGGACCACCCTCATCTCTTTCTGAATCCACCTTCCCCTTCGAAGGGTAGGAGACCATGTTCAGAAACTTAGGTTCCGTTCCTCGTGTTCTAAAACTTACACAATGGTTTGTAACAAAAGATTTTTTTTGTTTTCCACAAAAGACGTCTTCACTCTCGAAACTGACTCAAACAAGAGATCTAAAATGACTGTCTACACCTTCCCTGGACCTCACCCGACTCTTTTGGTCCACTGGTCTACGACCTCCCGGTCCAAGTACCATCTGTAAGAAGTGATCCACCTTTTGTTTAGGTCTCCTTTTCAAAGGGCAGATCTCATATGTACGGTTACATAGTCTAGTAACGTCGTCTAGTGAAGTTATAACAAAACTCCATTCACTCTTTACGTGCTACCCACCAAACGAAACAATTAAGGACACCCATCAATCTACGGATTACAGACCAAGGGAGTTACGTACCAACCTTAGTACGAACCCTTGCATTTGATCTAGTCCAGGTGTGTATAAAGGAGTAATTTGTCGTCCGTATCTTTACAAAGATTCCGGTTACATCCATAAACTTGGTACTGCCCGGTATGCTGTCAAATTAAATTGTCCGACTTTAATCTGACACGTCCAACGGTATCAACGACGATACTCTTCGTCGGTATTGTCGATGAACAACGATACGACCTCTACACCCTTTACCAATGTTCATCATCCGTTCCTTCCCGACTGACCATTCCGACTCCTTCCCTCATTAGACTCTGTCATTAATAATCGAGAACACCCTGGGGTCTTTTGTCTTCGTAACCGAGTCAGTCTCAAGACACAGTACCAAGTCTTTATCTATAATAAACCGAACTTAGTTATAAAGCGGAACCCCTACCGTCGGTAATGGAGATTTCTCTTCTAAAGGAAGAGGGGTCCACCGTCTTATTAAGTATAAACAGGGTTTCAGTCCTTGGGTCTTTCGGGAGAGTCCCGGTGGACGAGAAACGTCCGTACATACGTTAGATTTGACAACTTCATAGTACCTCGGATAAAAAGTCTTCTTTTTTGACTCCAATTCCCTGAACTAATTCCAGTGTGTCAATTCATACACTTTGTGGTCTTGTTTGGATCCCAGTCAAGTCATGTCAGTGAGTCAGCACAGTCTGAGAAACCCTGAGGTACTTAGTGTCGTTCGGTCCGGAGGGACAGGTAGTGGTTGAGGGCATCAATTGAGTCTGAATACAGGTAGCTTAACCATTACAGTAGGTTGTAGAGTAGGAGCAGCAGAGGAATAGGAGGACGGGGGTTAGGGAGGTTCGTAATCTCAGAACTTTTACTCAGTTAAGAAGCGTAATCCACAGGTTTCATAACCTCAAAGTCGAAGTCGTAGTCAGGACGGTTACTTGTGGGTCCTGACTAGAGGAAATCCTACCTGACCTACCTATAGGAACGTCAGGTTTCCTGAGAGTTGTCAGAAGAAGGTGTAGTGTCAAGTTTTCGTAGTTAAGAAACCACGAGTGAAAAGAAGTGTCCTGTGGAGAGTGTAGGTATGTACTCGTGACCTTTTTGGTATCGGAACTGATCTACCTGGAACCAACCGTTTTATTACAGAGACGAAAACTTATACGATAGATGCAACAAGTATCGAAAAGAAGGTTCCTCATTGGCAGAAAATTAAAGGACCAACGTCTGTGATAGATGTCATTAAAACCTCGGGGGGTTTTATTTTCGACTGTGACAAAGGTGAGAAAAGGGTAGATAAAGGGTACTTTACTACCCTGGTCTATGGTAGTAGAAGCAAAACACTTACAAATCGAAATTCGGTTGAAAAAGTGAGAGGAGAAATTGAAAGTAGGTCTCTTAAAAGTCTAGGAGAAGTCAAAGACGGTATTCCCACCACAGTAGACGTATAGACTCCAATAACGATACAGAGGGTCGTTAGAACTAAGGTCGAACACGAAGAAGGTCGGGTCGCAAAGAGTACTACATGAGACGTATCTTCAATTTATTCGTCCCACTGTTATATGTCGGAACTACATGAGGAAAAGATAAACCTTGGTCAGACAACAAGGTACAGGTCAAGATTGACGACGAAGGACTGGACGTATGTCTAAAGAGGTCTGCGTCCAGTCCACCAGACCATAAGAGTAGAGAAAGTCTTAAAAGGTGACAAATAACACTAGGTGTGTCAGTTTCCGAAACCGTATCAGTTATTTCGTCTTCATTTATAAAAAGACCTTGAGAGAACGAAGAAGTCAGCACAAGTTGAGAAACACTCGGGTTCTTACCATTGGAGGTTCCGGAGGAACAAGTAGTGGTTGAGGGCCTCAGGTGTGTATAAGTACAGGTAACTCACCCACGACGGTAAGTTGGTAGAGTAGGAGACAGTAGGGGAAGAGAAGGACGGGAGTTTAAAAGGGTTGTAGTCCCAAAAAGTTTACTTAGTCGAGAAACGTAGTCCATCGGTTTTATAACCATAAAGTCGAAGTCGTAGTCAGAAAGGTCACTTGTAAGTCCTGACTAAAGGAAATCCTACCTGACCAACCTAGAGGAACGTCAGGTTCCCTGTGAGTTCTCAGAAGAGGTTGTGGTGTCAAGTTCTCGTAGTTAAGAAGCCCTAAGTCGAAAAAAATGTCATGTTGAGAGTGTAGGTGTGTACTGGTGACCTTTTTGGTATCGGAACTGATGTGTCTGAAAACAACTGTATCATCACACGACCTCTGGTCGAGGTCATTGGTCCTTTAGTCGAACTTCCCTACTCACTACAGTCGCTCATTACTACGTCCAGTCTCTAAACTGTCAAAAGTTAAAGGGGAGTGGGTCTAAGTAACAGAGGTATTTAGTAATAACGGGAAGTTCGTCTCAAAGACGAAGTCCCCAAGAGAGTAATAATACAAATGAAATTGAACACTAATGTAACATTGAACACAAATATAGACCTGACGTATGTTTTTTTTGGAGTCAAATAAAGAATAGAAAGATTCATGACAAAAGGGGATCATAGGACCAGAGTGATAGAGAATTTTTCCGAAGATCGATAATTATAGAGATTTTAAGGTTTAGACATATTCGACGTCATTTTATACGATTGTGATGCTGTAAGGAATTTAGAAAACGAAGATTGTCAAAAATTAATAAGAATTCGGGATTTAAGTCTTTTGGGGTAACGATATTTCTAAAGGAAGTGTTTATTCAAAGTCTATTGTTAGGGAGGGTGCCGGAGTTCGACGTCGGATGTACGAATAGGACGTTGTGAGAAAACATTTCTAGAAACTTGTTTACAGTTACTAATTGAAATACTTAATAAGAGACTCGTGTTGAAGTCTTCCGAAACACAGAAAAGTACGAGGAGACTTCTTGTTATTCGTGGAATTATAAGAAAAGTCAGTTGGGTCGGTTCCTTTCCGTTTTTGTGAGTCTTAGTGTCCTGGATCGAGGAAGTAGGGTCCAGATACGGACGCCCTGTTCTTCTCCCCAAACCCCGACACGGAGGTAAAACAGTCATTACGGATTACACCAAGGACTATAGAGAGGGAAAAATAAAAAATCTCGTATTCATACTTTGAGTCATCTATCTCGTCTTTATGAAGTCAACTCATGAGACTTTTCCGTGCCCCGGTAATGTGTTTAGTCTTGATTGTCCGTTTTAGTGTACCGGTGTAATTAGTAATAACATCTTTTCCTAGGTACCCATTCTATAGGGAGGTCTCAAAATTTTTCCCTTAATCTTTCGGTAACTCTTCTTTTCAGTCCGAGAAGTTTAAGACTTATAGGACTACATTGAATCTTTATAGTCATGATTTTAGACTTACTAAATTCTGCGGATTTTATATAAGGATTACAAAAGGGTTCTTACATACCTGTGTAAGTGAACATCTCCCCATTACTTGTAGGTAAATTTAAGTCGTACCGTGGAATTTCTGTTGAATTAAAAAATTTAAACATTAAAGTACAGGGTATTCGTCCTGACGAAGAAGATTTTGTTACTGGAATAAAAGATAAAAGAATAGATATTAAAGGAAGTATCATTCTCGATGTCTCTGTAAAATCCTGTCGACTAACTGTTTGTTCCGTTATACGTGAAGAAACCTGTCCCTTTGTCGTCTTTGACATTGACTTCGTTAACACCGTTAGTTCCGTCAATAAGGGTGTTAGTCTCGACGTTATTTAGAGAATCCAGTTCTTTAATTCGGTAATTTTATATTTTGAAAGTTACGTATTAGTAGTTTGGTAACTGGGAGATTAAAATGTCGTTAGTAGTTCATACCACCACCAACATGTTAGTAGTCAGAATATTAATAATATTAATAAGGGTAGTTGTGTTAAAATATGTTTTGTTAAGTGTGTATGTTGTAAAATTTGTCAAAGAGAAAATTTTTAAAGGTTTAGTGAGACTAAAGACCGGTTGTTTTTCCGTATCCCTCTTTCCTGTGTCCGGGTATGTTATATAGAAACAAGTAAATTTCTAGATACATATTAGTGTCCACGGTATCGTCGGTCACGAGAGGTATTAAGTCCGACGTTCCCTGGACAAGGTAGCTTCGAGTGATTTCCTCCTTCCGTAGGTAATTTTACGGTGGATCATTAATCATTTCCGTATCCCTCTTTACTTAACAAGGTACTCCTGGATATTCCAAGATTTATTTAGTTCAGGGTAACAAATAAGCCTTCTATCCCCGTGGGGGTAAGCCAGTCTTTAACAGACTACTGTTGTTACCCTTATCTATTAGAATACCGTATGTTTGTAGGGAAGGTTACTCCTTACGGTCTTGAAGACGAATGTGAAAGGGTCCCGACGTCAGGAACAAGTAGTCTTGGGCCTCCCCTGTCACGTGTCGAGTCTTTCAGGAAATTTACTTCTCGACGGACAAAATACCGTAGTATATTAGAAAGAACATGGGTGTCGTAGTTGTCGACATTCTTGGTTTTCAGAGAGAACGGTAACGAAGAGTCTCTTAGTCATTCGTACTGAAAGTTCCTTCACGATTGTGTAGGTAAGTCTTGACCTCGAATAGGAACATTCCTTCTTCCATACCGTTTCGTTTATCCATCTATTTGACTGTGCGGACTTTTTAACTTCCCTTGTGACTGGTGACAAAATCGTAATAATCCTATCTACCTTCTGGGCGGGTATTCTACTCATAGTCATTGTTTTTGTAATTACCCGAGTAAGTAACTTAACTGTCCGACTTTCCTTCCACCTAATCCGTTTATCCGGGTCACTTGAACAAGACGTGACCTCCCGGAACCAACTGTTCGGTTGTGTCGTTCATATCGGTGTTTGTAATGGTATCCTCACCGGAGTACAGAGAGGGAAAGATAATTAAGAAGTCGGGTGACTCGCTCTACAAAATCGACCGGGGTTCAACCGTGGTACGACCTCCATCAACACACTCATGCTACTACCGCTGCTCTACCTCGTCTTATGCCAACATGAGCTAGTCGTACAGAGAGGATTTCACGGTCCAAGAACTTCACTACGTGATCGTCACTTCGGAGACCACTTCCCAGTGAGTGGGAAACCGAAAAGGAACCGAGGGAGTCCAGACTTGAACTGTTCGAAGACCAGAGGGGTAGAAAGGAGTCAGGTCCCGAGGTCCTGGGGTCCCTACGGTCACTGGAGCCCCCAGAGACACTAGAGCCTCTCGAGTACCCTGTCTTGTACAGCTTAGTCAGACAGTCCTTAGGTTTGTCCTCTTAACCTTAGAACATCTTTGTGTGTTCATATGGGAAAGGACGTTTAATTGTTGTGTAGACCGGGAAAGGTAAGAGGACATTCCTCCAGAAAAGTGAATTACTCCCCGGCTCAGTATCGGGGAAGTCCTCAGGTCACAGAGTAGTAGCGTCAAACGGGACACACAGGTGCAAATTTACCAATTAATGTTTGTTTCGTACCACATCTTGTACTGCACCACTCCTTATGAATTTAATAGGGACGGAATTAAATCGTTAGACTGAAAAATTTCAGACCACACGGGAAAGGTGATACCGAACCGGAACCCCCAATATTCCATAAGGACAAGTTATATGATACCTTTTAACAACTCTTTTAGAGAATTTCCTTCATCTTCGTACGACGATTCAGTGAAGTCAGCACAGACTGAGACACGCTGGGGTATCTGCCGTCGGGAGGTCCGAGGTGGTAGGGACCCTAAGAGGTCCGTTCTTGTAACCTCACCCAACGGTAAAGGAAGACGTTAAGTACTTTTACTTTTCACTTTTATTTCAGTGAGTCAGTACAGTCTGAGAATCGTTGGGGTACCTAACGTCGGATGGTCCGAGGAGGTAGGTACGCTAAAAGGTCCGTTCTCATGACCTCACCCCACGGTGACGGAACAGGCTCATGTTCATATTCGATTCCGTAATAGACACAAATAGACAAGTCCCTTAGGATAAACCCTTTTCGTAACTTTGTTAACAACTTAATGTAGAGCACAACAAAGTGGACTAAATCGTCTCCGATGTCATCGTACCCTTTTCCATAAGTACCATTGTACGTGTTTTCTGTGAAAGGGTTTCCGACCCCATACTCAATGCAGGTAAATGGTCTGTCGTAATCCGTATTCCGGAGTCCCTAAATGAGGATTGTCAGTCAGTCAGTCAAGTCAGTGAGTCAGTATAGGCTGAGAAACACTGGGGTACTTGACGTCGTGGGGTCCGGAGGGACAGGTAGTGGTAGAGGGTCTCAAGTGAGTTTGAGTACAGGTAGCTCAGCCACTACGGTAGGTCGGTAGAGTAGGAGACGGGAGGGTAAAAGGAGGACGGGGGTTAGGGAGGGTCGTAGTCTCAGAAAAGGTTACTCAGTTGAGAAGCGGATTCCACCGGTTTCATGACCTCAAAGTCGAAATCGTAGTCAGGAAGGTTTCATATGGGCCCCGAATAGAGGAAATTTTACCTGACCAACCTAGAGGAACGTCGGGTTCCCTGAGAGTTCTCAGAAAAGGTTGTGGTGTCAAGTTTTCGTAGTTAAGAAACCGAGAGTCAAATTGTAACCCGTTAAACGTATCTTGAACTGATAAACAGATCGACGGAGGGATCCCTATACTTTAAGTATAGAATTTGGTCCACGTAAAACTACCACTTAAAACACTCTTTAAAACCAGAACAGTTAGAAAAGTACATTTAAATTTCGTTAATGAAATCAATTAGGTAGACGGTTTCGTAAGGGAAGAACGTTTCCCGGTCCGTACGGTCTTACTCGAGAGTATACCGGATGTTTTATAAAAAATAGAGATACAAATTAGAGTAGAACATTTAGTCTATTGTTCCTCTTCTACCATCAAAATAAAAGACCTTATAATCGTCAGAGTTATACTCCTTTGTTGGGATGTTATATAACCCTCAGTCAGTTTTCTAACTTCCAAACCAGAGGATTTACAACTTTTTGAGTTTATTGTGAGAGTTAAGCCGAGAGACCCGTCTACAGAAAAGTCAAAAGACTTGTACCCTAAAAGGTAATTATTTTTACTGACGAAATGGTAATCTCCTTGGTAGACACTTTTGATTTCAACGGGGAAGGTCTCCAACTTATCTTTTAAAGGAGACTTTTTAGTGTCTCACACAGAAGTTTTTTACGTTTTCCCCCGAACTCCCGTTTACTTTGTGTTAAACTGGGGACTTTAGATAGTCCCATTGAACCTTTAGTAGTGATAAAACATTTTCTTTAACGTTAACTAGGAATAACTTACCTTAGTAATATAAACGATGAAGGAAAGGTTTTTCAAGGTGTGAAGAAAAAGATGGAAAATATTAATTAACACGGTGTTTCGACCCTATTTTATTTTGATAAAAAGAACCCCAGTGACTATCTACCTCGGTTACCCGGAAGAACGGTGTTCGTAGGACATCCTCATGCAAGACACCGTTCTTATTAATTTAGGGTAGGAGACCATTATAATCAGGATTAATTTCGGAGTAGGCGAAATTGTTCTCGACTGAGACTGAGTGATCAGTCAAGAGTCTTGACCCTAGTCCTAGCGGAAAATTCGTTAGTTTGTCTCCGAAATTTAGACGGTATCAGTCAGAATTTACACCCACATAGGTTAATTATAGGGGATTATTAAAGACTTTTATTAAATTTCAATCATTTACTAGAGAGAAGTCGACGTTTCTCCGTACTGAGTGTCATACCCATAAATTATGGGAGGGATTTATTCTTTTTCCTCCTAAATGAACATAGAATAGACCTCGATAGAAATTTGTGTTCAAAAGGTTCCGGAGTTAGTTAAGTCTATTCTAAACAATGTTATTCCGAGATAGGAATACTCGTCGGTTTTATAGTAGGTATATTACATAGTTTATATTTTGAAATATGTAAGGAGATTGTAAAACGTGTCGAACTAGGTGTTTTAAGACTGTGTTCCACCCCATAAAACGTAAGGGACTCCTTTTTGGAAGGTTAGTTTGGAAGATATCCCGACAAATTTTAATCGACTTCCCTCTGACTTTCGTTTGGCAAATGTTAGGACTCGTCGGTCCCTCTACCATTTCTTTGTTAGGACATCTAGATATTGATAGTGTAATATAACTTTCCCGTGTCGGTGATTCCTTCCCTCAGGGTCGACCTCCCGGGGGTACAGAAGGTATCAACACAATTATCGAGAATTTAGAACATTGTTAGAGGTAAAAGGTCCATAGAAGAATTATTGTTTTTATCCTCATAAGGTCCCCAATAATCTTCCGAGATACACCGGCCGACGGTCGATATGGTATTGATTTAGGAGTCGACGGACGTCGAAAAGTCGACAATTCCCGGTAACGAGGTGAGTATAGTCTAGTAGTCTAAAGGTCCATTACCCCAGCCGTCGTTCTTGTTGTCGGAGATCCTATTTAAACTTATAGGGTCTAGAAGAGATAAGAACAATTCTTGGTGCAGATTATCTCTTTGTTAAGGGACAACTAGAAACGGTTTGGGGTATAGTCCTAATATGGTGTAAACGTCTTAAACTAATCATTGGAAAAGTAGACCCGATATATTTTCGTAAGGGTAGACTCTATTATGTAGAAAGGGGGTATTTCTTTTTCCATCACTTCCTTAGTGTATACCTGTTTTTCACGGAACACGGAAGAAGAGTAGACCGGTACAGTTTTAGACACTCGAGAATCGTTGACTCCCGTAACTGAGATAAGGATGGTTCGGTCGTGACCAGTTCGTGCAGCCGGTCCTACTCCCGGTTAGAAAAGGTCGTTACATTCTCTGTAGACGAGGTCATAGATTGTCGGGACTGTAAAATAAAGGAACTTAATTTTCTAGAAAGTTTCCGGAACTTCGACATTAAAGGACATGGATTTTCCGATCTACCGATCTAGGTTTAGGAGACTCCGGGGATCGAACTCTTCAGTTCCAAAAAGGACAGACTACTATCCCATTTTCGTTTTCGACACGATAAGAAACTGGAAATAATTAATCATGTCAAAACCATCCACCACTCTATTTTTGAAATTAAATGGGTCATATCAGTCTTGGATGATGTGGTCCGTGGTGACTTTAAGGAACTTCCCTCTTGCTCGACGTGGGGACGTGTTCAGGATGTTATTGGAGTCCATTCCCCGGTCGGTGAGGACAACCTTAGTCTCATTGGTCATATAGACCCCAATTATAACAACACCACCACCTTGACTCCAGGTCAGGACGCGATTGACCCCAACGAGACTCCTCAAGACTCTACCCTGTTTCCCTTATTTCCCTAAGTTGCACCGATGGTGATAGTAACAGACCCCGGGTCCGACGGGAACGACGGGTAAAGGAACTTTGAACCTTTTTAATGAACGCACATGAACCCCCGACTCGCATCAGGGTAGGAACACCTTAAATTTAGGTTTCTGAAAACGGGTTACTATGGGTAAGACCGTAACCCTCGTTCCATGGAAACGACGACGACGACGACGATTCAACGTAGTCAACACAGGCTGAGACACGCTGGGGTCTCTACCGTCGGGTGGTCCGAGCGGGTAGGGACCCTAACAGGTCCGTTCTTGTGACCTCACCCAACGGTAAAGGAAGAGGTTACACACTTTCACTTTCACTTCAACGAGTCAGCACAACCTGAGAAGCGCTGAGGTACCTGACGTCGGATAGTCCGAGGAGGCGGGTACCCCCCAACAATAATCAGACATAACAACAGGGACGAACCGTCCTGTCGTTTTTACGGGGTAAACCGGTGTTCTCTTTGTGGAAAATAAACATTTTAGTAAAGGCAATCTTAATTAGAAAAAACAGAAAGGGACTTATTGGGCCCGTCGATAAAGAGGGAAGTTCCGACACCGATTCCGTTGAGGGCGTATTTCCTCCAAGGATGAAGGACCGTCCAGACATACATTCAGGTTTCTGAAGGAAATGAAGATTGTCCAGATTCGTTTCGGACTATCCATCTTAATCGTAAGAGTATTCGGTTAACAAATTCTTCATAGGGACGACCGAGTCATGAGAATTATCAAGAAAGATGTCGTCAAAAGTTAGACCGGTGTTTCAGAAGTATAAAGAGTAGCCCAGGGACAAACTATGATGAGTTTCACCTGTTGAAAGGTAGACTTCCCCCGTTTCTAAAGGTGCGTTTCTATGGATATCAGTATTAGACTAATTCACGAAGAAATCTGTTGGAACGAACCTGATCCAATCTAAGCATAAGAGGTTGAGGACAATTACAACGTCTAGGGTGACAGGACTCGACACGTAGTAATTTCCAAAACAAAAGACGATTGACATAAAATCGGTTGAATAGTATGAGACAGTTGGTGTCCTACTTGAGAGGCGGTCCTTCCGTTCGGAAACGTTGGCAAGAGGTTAGTATACCACAGTAGGTGGAACGTCGGTTCCGTAGATCGACTCATTCACATATTCCCCTCCATCTGGTATTAGTACTGTCCGAACAACAAATTCGAGAAAGTCATCGAATATACACTAACCAAGGGTAAAAGGAAAAAGACACAGTAGGGGAAGGTAGATCCATTTTCGATGACCTTTCCGGTATCTTTTAAGGTTCGGAGGGACAAAAAGACGGAGGGAAGATCGGATCCACTCCTGGGGGACTTCCCCAAATGAGGTTTCTCGTGAGAGACCTATAACAGGTACGAAGACGGAGTTTCCGAAAACAAAGTCTTTTAAGAAATAGGAGGAGTCGGAGTCCGTTACGAGACCCTCCGAAACCCCCGTTTCACCCCTTGAGGACTCGGGACCCTCCACGTTTGCCTCCGCCGTCACTAGTGGACTTTAGTCTTTCACGACCTATTTAAAAATTTCCAAACACATCTCCCCCTTCCCCGAGTGATCCCAGGGGCCGACGTCGTAGGACGTTCGGGGGAGGAAGGAGTCCTCCAACTCGTGTGCGAGGGAGGAAATGAAGCAGTCACCCTCCTTTGTACTAGACACGTCTTTCGCCTCTGGGTTGTAAGTGGCGACGTCGGAGAGGGTATCCGACAGATTGTCGGAGTACGGCTCCCAGGTCCTACAGGGATTAGTATAAAGTGTCTGGTTTTCGTAGATTCCTTGGAAAAGACCGGGTACGTTTCATATTTTGTAGACATTGACTAGAGGTTGGAATCCGGTCCAAAAATCTAAATACCATGGAAGGAGTCCTTTGGTACCCGTAACGAGAACCTGTTTTTAATCTTTGGATCTATCGAAAGGAAACGAATGAAATTACGGAGATAGCCGATTGTACACTTCATTATTAAGTTATTCGTAAATAGATAAGAACCTACGTCTCTCTGGGTAAAAGGATCTCTTATAAGAAGTACTGAAGACATGGGAGGAGTGGGACGGATTTGACGTCTCCCCAGGGCCGGTGGGTGTCCATGTTAGGATTGGCGGGACGTAATCTCAGTGTTTCAATGAATGGGAAGTCTAGACAAACTATAGGGATAAACCCACGGTGGACGACCTCAAGTCGATGTCGTCGGTCCTTTAGTCGGACTTCCCTACTCGGCACAACCGCTCAGTGCTACGTCAGAAAGTAAGTCGAAAGAACCTAACGCCAAATAAAGTTTTAAATCCAAGAGAAAACATGAAACTGTTTTTGTAATCAAGTCTCCAAACTGTAAAAGGTAACGGGGAGTGGGTCTAAGTGACAGAGGTACTTAGTGACAACGGGAAGTTCCTCTCAAAGACGAAGTCGTCAAGAGAGTAAGGACACAAATAAATTGAACACTAATGTAACATTGAGCACGAATATAGTCCCGACGTATAAATCGAGTCAAGTCAGCGAGTCAGCACAGACTAAGAAACGCTGGGGTACTTAGCGTCGTGTGGTCCGGAGGGACAGGTAGTGGTAGAGGGCCTCAAGTGAGTCTGAGTACAGGTAGCTCAGTCACTACGGTAGGTCGGTAGAGTAGGAGCCAGAAGGGGAAGAAGAGGCCGGGGGTTAGGGAGGTTCGTAGTTTCAGAAAAAGTTACTCAGTTGAGAAACGTACTCCGCCGGTTTCATGACCTCGAATTTTAAATCGTAGTAAGAAAGGTTCCTTTAGGGTCCCGACTAGAGTAAGTCTTATCTGACCAACCTAGAGGAACGTCTTGTTTCCTGGGAGTTCTCAGAAGAGGTTGTGGTGTCAAGTTTTCGTAGTTAAGAAACCGTGAGTCGGAGGAAGTGTCAGGTTGAGAGTGTAGGTATTTACTGGTGTCCTTTTTGGTATCGGAACTGATCTACCTGGAATCAGCCGTTTCATTACAGAGACGAAAACTTATTTGATAGATCCAACGAGTATTTAAAAGAAGGTTCCTCATTCGTAGAAAATTAAAGTACCGACGTTAGTGGTAGATGTCACTAAAACCTTGGGGGGTTTTATTTCAAACTGTGATAAAGGTGAAAAGGGGTAGATAAAGGGTACTTCACTACCCTGGTCTACGGTATTAGTAGTAAAAGACTTACGACTCGAAATTCGGTTGAAAAAGTGAGAGGAGAAAGTGAAAGTAGTGCTACGAAAAATCAAGGAGAAGTGAAATACGGTATTCCCACCACAGTAGACGTATAGACTCCAATATCTATAAAGAGGTCCTTTAGAACTAAGGTCGAACACAAAGAAGGTCAGGTCGTAAAGAGTACTACATGAGACGTAAATTGAATTTAATAGTCCCACTGTTATATGTCGGAACTACCTGAGGAAAAGGATAAACCTTCGTCAGACAACAAGGTACAGGTCAAGATTGACAACGAAGGACTGGACGTATGTCTAAAGAGTTCTCCGACCAATCCACCAGACCTTAAAGGTAGAGAAAGTCTTAAAAGGTGTCAAATAACACTAGGTGTATCAGTTTCCGAAACCGTATAAGTTATTTCGTCTTTATATACTAAAAGACCTTGAGAACGAAAAAAGTACTAGGTCTCCTACAACCGTTAAACTAGAGACCAAGGAGACGGAAAAGATTTTGGTCGAACTTGTAGTCCTTCAAGTGCCAAGTACATAACTACTTCGGACTATACTTCTTAAATCTCGTAATTAAATGATAGTACACTCTACTCACGTTAACACGTCATCAAACACGTAAGAAACCGTAACGGAAAGAAACCCTAACCTTACTTTTGACTGTAAAAGGTCAGGACACCGGTGACGACTCAAAAGGTTTAAACGACCGTATAACTCACTTCGTGAAAGTGTCGTAGTAGAAAGTCCTAAACTTTATCGAGTTGACCTTAAGGTAGTGGAGGTGAATGAAACAAGTATCACTACGAAAGTTTCCGTGTGAACTGAAGTGGAAGGTCCTACAAAGCGAGATCTACTCACTAGTGTAGTAGCACTTATAGACCCAGTACTTCTAAAAGAAAAACATATGAAGAAGACACATAAGAACGGTGGAGAAGAATTATAGAAGACGAAGACAATCCAGGTATCATAAAGACAGGAACTACCTCGGGTAGAAACGTACTTTATACAAGGGAACCATAGAGATTAAAAGAACTTCTCTAGAGATCAGAAAGGGTAAGACAAGAAAAGGAGATAAAGAAACGTAACTAGCGTCTTCTTCAGAAAGAATAGAGAAGAACCATAAGAAACCTTGAGACGTAAGTCTACGCATATAGAAAGGAAAAGAGAAACCGAAAAACGAATAGAAGAAAAGTATCGGTAAACATCCCGAAGAGGTCTGTCGGTAGAACGAAAAAACGTAAAGAAAAAGTACCCCTAACAGAACTAGGGAAAGAGGACATGTTACAGTGCCTGAAATAAGGTATCAAGTAGTCAGTGAGATTAGATAGTCTAGATCCGGGAATTTAGATAAAGAGTGAAGGTGACATATTAGTAGTCAGTCAAGTCAAGTCAACGAGTCAGCATAGGCTGAGAAACACTGGGGTACTTAGCGTCGTTCGATCCGGAGGGACAAGTAGTGGTAGAGGGTCTCAAGTGAGTCTGAGTGTAGGTAGTTCAGTCACTCCGGTAGCTCGGTAGAGTAGGAGCCAGCAGGGGAAGAGGAGGACGGTGGTTAGGGAAGGTCGCAGTCTTAGAAAAGGTTACTCAGTCAAGAAGAGTACTCCACCCTCCAAGTCGAAATCGTAGTAAGGAAGGTTTCTTAGGGTCCCAACTAGAGGAAGTCTTACCTGACCAACGTAGAGGAACGTCAGGTTCTTTGAGATTTCTCAGGAGAGGTTGTGGTGTCAAGTTTTCGTAATTAAAAAGCCGCGAGTCGGAAGAAGTGTCAGGTTGAGAGTGTTGTGTGTACTGGTGGCCTTTTCGGTATCGGAACTGATCTGCCTGGAATCAGTCATTTCATTACAGAGACGAAAACTTATTTGATAAATCCAACCAGTATTTAAAAGAAGGTTCCTCATTCACAGAAGATTAAAGTACCGACGTCAGTGGTAGACGCCACTAAAACCTCGGGTTTTTTATTGCAAACTGTGACGAAGGTGACAAAGGGGTAGATAAAGGATACTTCACTACCCTGGCCTACGGTACGAGAAGTAAAAGACTTACGACTCGAAATTCGGTTGAAAAAGCGAGAGGAGAAAGTGAAAGTAGTTCTGCGAAAAATCGAGGAGAAGTGAAAGACGGTATTCCCACCACAGTAGACGTATAGACTCCAATAAACATAAAGAGGTCCGTTAGAATTAAGGTCGAACACAAAGAAGGTCAGGTCGTAAAGAGTACTACATGAGACGTATATTCAATTTATTCGTTCCACTGTTATATGTCGGAACTGCACGAGGAAAAGGATAGTATTCCCTAAACTTAATCCATTATGGACTTACCAGATCGCCAAAAGGTACGGAAGAAGTTAAAGTCAGACTTAAACCATTATTCCTCAAGTACCAGACTCGGTGTCAGTCGAGGACCAAAAAACAAAAAAAAAAAAAAAATACAACTGAGATATCTCGAAGAGGTACAAAACGACGTCTCTTATATTAGTTAGACTAAAGCCACAACTGGTAGACTACTACAGGTACACATCTCAGAAGAGAACACAACAACCTTCTCCCACAAACGATACTGGTCACGTAAAAGAACCGTTTTCAGATAATTAGAAACAGGACGAAGTAAGGAGTAAGGTTCCGGTTTAAACGGACAGTGAGGTCCACAAAGAACTGAAGGATGAAAACGTAAGGTCAGGGGATATTACTTTTCCTGTCGAAAAAACCCACAATCAAGATTTTCCAGAACATTCAGAAGTATCTTGGTAAGTTGAAGTCGAAGAAGTCGCAATGACCGACCCCGTATCTGAACCTAATGATACTATAACTTACCAAACGGAACCTTTGTTGGTCTCCAGTAAGACAGCAAAAACTCTAACGTAGGTTCATGTCGTAAAGCCTGAGAAAACAACTGGTACTACCGATGGGGTAAAGAAGACTCCCTAAGGACGGACGTCATCATCTATATTACCAACAGACTCAATTTAAGTGGGTAAGGTCAGGTAAAATCAAACGACTAAGGATCTTACAACTACAAGTGAGAACGGTAGAGGACAAACTGGTGAAGGTTAAACGGAACTGAGTACCTGGACTGTAAGGTCCAAGGACACGTTATAACGAGAAATATCGTAGTCTGAAACGAAGATAGTGGTCAGTGTAGGTGTCTACCCATAAAAATATGAAACCGATGTAGGAAAGTAAGAAAGAACTCAATAAAGAGGTGACTGGAGGTCATCGTATAACCCGTGGATGACTGGACCCCTCATGGAGAAAGTCATAGGATAGTAAAACGGAAAAGTATGACAAGTACCCCAAGAGTTCAGTTCTTATGACTTCACCAAACGGTAAGGGAAGAGGTCACCTGGTGTAAGACAGTCTGGAGAGGTCCTACTGGTAGAGTAGTAGCCAACGGGGTACCCGTACCGAATCAAAGTAACTCAATCTGTTCCGACACTGCCATCTCACTAATCTAAATGATCAAAAGACACTCATACCAAAGTCACACAGACGGGAGGCTACGGGAGAACGTTGTGGATGGTAGAATGAACCAAAGAGGATGGAACCCACACCCCATAGAGAAGTGCCGACGAGGTCGTCTCGTGTCGACGACGAGGAATGGAAACTACTCCCCATAGAGGAGGGGTGCGGGAAGAACTGGAAATTACACCCTACTGATGAGATCCGGGAGGACGCGGACGAACCGGTGGTGAGGGACCTCAACCCCAACGAGGAGGGCCGGTGGCGGGGACCCGAACCCTCACACCAAAAAGGTGGGTCGGTGTCGGGAGCGGAGACCGTACATCATCGAGGAGGACCGGTGGCGGGGACGGAACCCGTGACGGGGACCGGAGCCTAAACCCCACCGAGGAGGGTCGGTAACGGGGACTGGAACCTGCACCCCATCGAGAGTCGATGCGAATCACAAGTCCGACGGTGGTTGGAGTCAAATAAAGAAAAGAAAGATTTAGGACAAACGGGGATCACAGGACTAGAGTGATAGAGAATTTTTCCGAAGATCGACAATTATAGAGATTTTAAGGATAAGACATATTCGACATCATTTTATACGATTGTAATGTTGTAAGGAACTTACAAATCGAAGATTGATAAAAATTAATAAAATTCGGGATTTAAGTCGTTTGAGGAAACGATATTTGTAAAGAAAGTGTTTATTAAAAGTCTATTGTCAGGGAGGGTACCGGAGTTCGACACCGGATCCACGAGTAGGACCTTGTGTGAAAACATTTCTAGGGACTTGTTTACAGTTACCAATTGAAATACATAATAAGAGGCTCGTGTTGACGTCTTCAGAAACATGGAAGAGTACGAGGAGATCTCTTGTTATTCGTGGAATTATAAGAAAATCAGTACGGTCGTTTCCTTGTTGTTGTTGTTTTTTTCAGTCTTAGTGTTCTGGATCGAGAAAGTAACTCCGGTACGGAGGTAAAACAGTCATTACGGATTGCACCGAGGACTGTCATTACAGAGACGAAAAGTTATACGACAGATCTAATCAGAGTTGAAAGGAAGACTCCAAATTCGTAGAAAATTAAAGTACCGACGTTAGTGACAGATGTCACTAAAACCTCGGGTCTTTTTACTTCAGTTGGTGACAGAGGTGGCAAAGGGGTAGATAACCGGTACTTTACTACCCTGGTCTACGGTACTAGAATCAAAAGATTTACAACTCGAAATTCGTTTTAAAATTGAGACGTGAAAGTGGAAGTAGTTCTCTAGAAATGAGGAGAAGTTAAAGACGTTATTCCACCACAGTAGACGTATAGACTCCGAAAACTATAAAGAGGGTCGTTAGAACTAAGGTCGGAAACGAAGGAGGTCGGGTCGGAGAAGTACTACATGTGTCGTATATTCAATTTATTCGTCCCACTGTTATATGTCGGAAGTGCATGAGAAAAGGACAAACCTTGGTCAGACGACAAGGTACAGGTCAAGATTGACAACGAAGGACTGGATGTATGTCCAAAGAGTTCTCCGTCCAGTCCACCAGACCATAAGGGTAGAGAGTCTTCAAAGGTGTAAAATAACACTAGGTGTGTCAGTTTACGAAACCGGATAAGTCATCTCTTCTTCATCCACAAAAGACCTTAAAGAACGAAAAAACTATTAGGTAGTCCATACCCGTTTTGCTAGACACCAAGGAGACGGAAAAGATTTTAGTCGAACTAGTAGACCTTCAAGTACCAAGTGTATAACGACTTCGGACCGAACCTCTTAAAACTCGTAATGAAATGATCGTACACTCTACTCACGTTGACACGACATCAAACTCGTAATAAACCGTGACGGAAAGAAACCCTAACCTTACTTTTGACTGGAAAAGGTCAGGACACCGATGACGACTCAAAAGGTTTAAACGACCGTATAACTCATTTCGTAAAAGTGTCGTAGTAGAAAGTCCTAAACTTTATCGAGTTGACCTTAAGGTAGTGGAGGTGATCGAAGCAAGCATCACTACCAAGGATTCCGGTTAAACTGAAGTGTAAGGTCCTATAGACCGAGATCCACCAACTAGTATGGCAGTACTAATAGACCCAACACTTCTGGAAAAAACATGTCAACACACATAAGAACGGTGCAGAAGAATTATAATAGACGAAGATGATCCAGGTATGGTAAATACAAGAAATAACTCGAGTAGAAACGTACTTTATAAGGGAACTATAGAGATTAAAAGAACTTCTCTAGAGATCGGAAAGGACATGACAACAAAAGGAGATAAAGAAACGTGACTAACGACTCGTTCCGAAAGAATAGAGAGGAACGATAAAAAACCTTGAGACGTAAGTTTACCCATATAGAAACGAAAAGAGGTAACGAAAAGTGAAGGTAAGAAAAGTGTCGATAGACATCGTGAGGAGTCTGTCGGTGAAAAGACGAAACGTAAAGAAAAAGAAACCCTACCAGAACTAAGGACACAAGATATTTTACAGTACTTGGAGGCAGGTATCAAGTAGTCCGTAAGACAGATAATCTAGATCAGGGAATTTAGATAAAGATTGAAGGTGACATATCAGGTTTTCCTAAACTAAATCCAATATGGACTTACCAGATCACGAAAAGAGGTGAAAGAAGTAAAGGCAGACTTAAACCGTTATTCGTCAAGTACTAGACTTGGTAGAAGTCTGGGGTCAGGACGAAAACGACTGACATATCTAGAAGAGGTAGAAACCGACGTTTTTATATTAGTTAGACTAAAACCAAGGTTGGTAACCACTATAGGTACACGTCTCAGAAGAGAACACAACAACCTTCTCACACGAATGATACTGGTCACGGAAAAGAACCGTCTTGAGATAATCGGAAACGGAACGAAGTAAGACATGAGGTTCTGGTTTAAACGCACGATGAGGACCACAAAGAACTGAGGATGGAAACGTGAAGTCAGGTGATATTACTTTTACTGTAGAAAAAAAAATAAAAATTTAAAAAATAAAAAAAATTTAAAATTTTAGAAATTAAGAATGTACGTAAGGGTTTGTACTTGGGGGGAGGGTGGAGGGAGGGGTATTGTAGAGAGACCCAGTAGGGGTACGTGGTCGGGGTTCGTACGACATAGGACGCAGTCTGTATCTGACCGCTAAGTTAAGAATGTACTATCATATGTACAATCTTACGGTAAGAGGGTTTAGTAGGGTGGGAGAGGGAGAGGGAGACTCAGGTTTTCAGGCAATATGTGTAGACACAGAAAAAAGGACAGAACGTATGTCCCAGCAGTAACGGTAGAAGGATTTAAGGTATATATACACAATCATATGACATAACCACAAAAAGAAAGACCGAATGAAGTGAGACATATTAGCCGAGGTCAAAGTAGGTAGAGTAGTCTTGACTAAGTTTACTTAAGAAAAATTGCCGACTCATTATGAGGTAACACATATACATGGTGTCGAAAGAATAGGTAAGTAGACGACTACCTGTAGATCCAACAAAGGTACAGGACCGATAATATTTGTCACGACGCTACTTGTAACCCCATGTACACAGAGAAAGTTAAGACCAAAGGAGCCACACATACGGGTCGTCACCCTAACGACCCAGTATTCCATCAAGATAAACGTTAAAAAATTCCTTAGAGGTGTGACAAGAGGTATCACCGACATGATCAAACGTAAGGGTGGTTGTCACATCCTCCCAAGGGAAAAGAGGTGTGGGAGAGGTCGTAAATAACGAACGTCTAAAAACCTAGCGTCGGTAAGACTGACCACACTTCACCATGGAGTAACACCAAAACTAAACGTAAAGAGATTATTACTCACTACAACTCGTAGAAAAGTACACAAACAATCGGTAGGCATACAGAAGAAACCTCTTTACAGATAAATCAAGAAACCGGGTAAAAAACTAACCCAGCAAATAAAAAGACCTTAACTCGACGTCTTCAACGAACATATAAAAACTCTAATCAACAAACAGTCAACAAAGTAAACGATAATAAAAGAGGGTAAGTCTTCCG
The DNA here is from genome assembly GCA_006410555.1 of Capra ibex. Taxonomy (NCBI): domain Eukaryota; kingdom Metazoa; phylum Chordata; class Mammalia; order Artiodactyla; family Bovidae; genus Capra; species Capra ibex. The sequence continues at coordinate 25,769,946 of SJYO01038983.1, forward strand.
ACAGAAAAGTGGAACACTTTTACTGTAGAAAAAACTCACAATAAAGGTCTTCCAGAAATTCTAGAAGTATCTTGACAAGTTGAAGTCGAAGAAGTCGTAATAACTAGTCCCGTATCTGAACCTAAAGGTACCATAACTTACCAAACGGAACCTTTGTTTGTCTCTACTACGACAGTAAAACTCTAACGTAGGTTCATGACGTAAAGTCTGAGAAAACAACTGATACTACAGAAGAGGTAAAGAAGATTCCCTAAGGACGGGTGTCATCATCTATATTACCAACACACTGAATTTAAGTGGGTAAGGTCAGGTAGAATCAAAAAACTAAGGAGCTTACAGAGATAAGTGAGAACAGTAGTAGACAAACTGGTGAAGGATAAACGGAACTACGTACCTGGATTGTTAGGTCCAAGGATACGTTATAACGATAGATGTCGTAGTTTAGAACGAAGATAGTGGTCAGGGTAGGAGTTGACCCACAACAGAAACGAAACCGAGGTAGGGAAGTAAGTAAGACCTCAATAAAGAGGAGACTAGAGGTCATCGTATAACCCTTGGATGGCTGGACCCTTCAAGTAGAAAGTCACAGGACAGAAACGGAATAGTATGACAAGTACCTCAAGAGTTCAGTTCTTATGACTTCGTCAAACGGTAAGGGAAGAGGTCACCTGGTGTATGACAGTCTGGAGAGGTGGTACTGGGCAGGTAGAACCCACCGGGGGTACCGTAACGAATCAAAGTGACTCAATCTGTTCTGATACCAGGCACTCTGTCCACCCGATCAACAGATACTTACATCCATCAGACAGACGGGAGACTACGGGAGAGAGTCACGGATGGTAGTATAAACACAAAGAGAATGGAACCCGTGCCCCATAGAGAAGTGTCGAGGAGGTCGTTTCACGCCGGGGATGAGGAATGGAACCTTCATCCCATGGAGGAGAGTCGACGGCGGGGACTAAACCTGTATCCGATCAAGGAGAGACGATACGAAGACACGACGACAACGTTGAGGGTAAGTAGACTTGGTGGTAGTGTCGACACCGTTCGGTATTAAGTTGTTGAATAACAAGGAGTATAACAAAGACAATAACACTGTCTTAGCATACATACAATTGCCCATTTTCATTCTGTTATTAATTTTAATTACAAAACTTCATTCGGAAAGTCATCGATCTTTTTATGCAAGGTTGTATTGTATATCTTCGAATTAAGTTTGGGACGACAGAATTTAGAACCCAAGTACAAACCCTTGCGTACATTCTTAATTTCTAAAATTTAAAATTTTTTATTTTTTGATTTTTTTTTTNCCTTGCGTACATTCTTAATTTCTAAAATTTTAAATTTTTTATTTTTTGATTTTTTTTTTTTTGATTTTTTTTTTAGAACTTGACTTTGGTGTTCAAACATACTTGATTAATATAAGGAAAAATAAAATTAAAAATTTCTTTTAAACAAGAAGGAGGAGGTTGGTGACATTTCGGATCTTCGTCACTGTTCAACTATTGTCACTGATAAGACTCCCGATTCTACATCGAAGATTTATGTAAAGGGTAGTCTGATAGAATTTCTTTACCGACTAAAGTCCTGACCCATTTCTTTACGTGTTTTATCAGAACCCTTAACACTTCCTGGTCTTTTGACTCCCTGAAGTTTCTGGTTGTCTGGGACCTGTCTTTCAAATCCTTAGGTTTACTTTTCCGGTTTGTAGATGGTCAAACAACCCGTCTTACAAAGACGAAGAGTTGTATGACAAATACAAAGAGTATCGAAAGTACGGTTCTTCATTTACAGAAGACTAAAGTACCGACGTCCGTGTTAGGTGACAACAAAATCTCCAATTCTACTTCTTTAGACAGTGACAAAGGTGGAAAAGATGAAGATAAACGGACCTTCCTACCCCGACCTAGGGTACTGGAATCAAAAAATTATAAATTAACATTCGACCCGATTACACAGGTTTACAATTATCCGATGTAGATTAAACAGTGACACTATCTGACGATCCCGTGGTTGAGTGGTAAGACTCGTGACTCTTTCCTTTTATTAGTAGTTATAAAAGTGAGAAAAACAAAGATAATTCGTATCCAATACATTGTTGTTTGTCAAGGTCCTTTTGTTCGATCTGAGGGAAGACCTCCACTACCTCTCGTCGATATTATGTCTACTTCGGAGTGAGCGATCTGACGTCGAATGGAGGACGACACCTCCAGACCAAGGAATATCTGGTTCCTGACCATGACCAAGATTGGGTGGCACGACCATAACACCTGAGGAAGAGATTTGCGTTATCAACCCGTAAGACATTTTGTTTGGTGGGACGAAGGAGGGAAAAATACTTGTTTATTTATCGTAATTTTAACCCTCTCCTTGTCAATAAAGCAGAATTTTCTCTTGTTGGTTCACGTTGTATACTCATGTAAGAAGTTAATCGACACTTTTCTGTAGACGAAAAACTCTTAGTCTATTTAAACGTGTACCTGACCTATATTTGATAAATAAAACCCCCCTTGTTTTCTCGAAAAAAAAAAAAGTATAGGAAAGTAAGATAGTGTTTATGAGTCATACATGTAAACCACTTTATAAGTAGAACAGGCATTTTATGAAGTCCTTTTTACTTATTCCTCATTTCCTCTCTTACTTTGCTGCCAGACAGAACTAAATTTTTGTCTATCGACGGAACGATACGTATCCACGATACCTAACACAACACAGGTGGGAACTGAAGGTTGCACTACCATAATCCTTCATCCCGTAAAACCTCCATGGGTCCAACTGTACCCCAAAACTATCACCAGGGAGTACTACCCTAATCGGAGAGGGTGAAAAAGAGAAAATAAACGGGAGAAAAAGGAAAGGAAGTTGGTGGTGTACATTCTTGTATCGTTCTTCTCTTTCTGACTACGTTCAGTTCTTACAGAAGAGACCCTTGAGTTAACCGGTGGTGGAACTACAACGTATCAGAGGTCAGATACTGTTCGATACCCTGATTTCAATCGAAACATCAATAAGTACGGTTTACTACTTTATATCACAAGTACTGTGAGAAGAAAGAATACAAACAATACAAGCTTTAACAAAACTTCATTCTTCAAATATCTTTCAGGTAAAACTTCAAAGACAGAATCACTATAGGACTCCTCGGGTTCTATTGTCTAAGTCCGTCCAGGGGTTACTTACTCACCAACCTCCTGGTGTACGAGGAATGAGGTTGAGAAGAGAACAGTAGCCTTTTGACAGTGGGTGTGGACTGTGTGAATGACGGGGAGGGGGTGGACGTAGAGATGACTAAACGATTCAACTCAGTAGATCGACCTCTTCAATTACTAAGTCCTGTCCCAGACCTTCGTCTTCCTTACGCCTATAAAAATCTTTCTTATTTGACCCGTCTGGGGAGGAACCAAAAGGGAAGAAATCCCGGTAGACGGTAACTCCCTAACCCGGACCCATCTCTCCTTCGGTGTTCACCCTGACGTACCTATAAAAGTTCCCTTCCCTCCTCCTTAAGTCTTGGGTCATTGGTCATCCACCCGTCGAACATTTACAAGGTCCTCTTTTCCGTCTGCGTGACCCTTTTCCTATCACGGATGGACTCCCGGTCTTGACGGACTCAGAAGACTAATGTGAATCTCTAGTGCAGTAAGGACGACCTAAAGGACGAGGTCTACACCTCCCCTCTCTCGGAATGAGTAACGACTGAGTGCCCCTCTCTCTGTCAGAGGGGGTCTCCGCGAAACTAAGGTGAGATTGACACCCATAGTAGGGTTCGGTCTCTCGGTTACCATCCAGTAGGTTTTCTACTGGATGAAATTTACCATAAATTTTATGATGTTTTAAATAGATTCTCACACCGTATAGATCAAGGTTATCAAAAAAACTCACTACCAAGTAGTCGGATTAAACTTAGAGACGACTCCTTAGATGTTCGAAGGGGTAATATTGAAGACTGAAAATTGATGGACTAGAGTAGGGTGTCTTGGGTTTACTACCATGCAAGGTCACTCGTTCCGGAGATTACAGGAGTCACAGTGTCGTAGAAACACGATTCACCAAATGGAGAGAGTCAGGACTCTGAACCTGAGTACTTGAAGTGATCTGTTAATGTAGTGGGACGGGAGGTCTCCGTTGGAGTCGTAGGAGTCGTTGTGGGTGGAGACTGGGTGATCATGTGTCTGATTGTAACTCGGAGTCAGACATTGATCCCAAGACCTCGTTCAGGTCACAGGGAGTAGGTTCTGTACCCTTTGACTTGCGACCCCACATACTGAGTGGAAATCCGACATCCATTTATTTACTTTTGAACCCTGGGTCCTTGAGACCAAGAGTCCGATCCTCTGAAGGTTTTTCCCTTTCGACTCTCTTTCTAGTTAACGTAGGTGACGACCCATCGAGATTCTACAGAAGTTCGTGGTCTCACCTTTAAAGAAGGGGAAACGGGGAGTTCAAACCAAGGCTAAAATAGTCGTCTGGATGGAGGTACATCGTCGTCCTTTCGTTATAAGTCCCGACAAAGAAGACCCATAGTCCGTGTCACCCTCACAGGATGGACATCACTGCGATCCTCCTTCAGTACATCCACCACTGACTGAGTAAGGGTTGAGTCTAGGGTCTCAAGGGCGAGGAGTAATTGTGTTCTGTCTGGGAACCGACTGACCCATTGTATTTGGATGTAAGTGTCACTCTTCGAAAGAGAAGAGTCGGAAGACCGTTGAATCTACACACGGAATTCAAAGTAGTCCCTTGGTGACCGACTCACTCAAGTTCCAGACTCTGATCGAACCTACGTCCCCTACACACGGGAGAAACTACGAGGTTTCTCTGGAACCTCTAAGTTTCCGGAACTCTCTTAATATTAGTGGGAATATAAAATGTCCCTGAAAGGAAATACTTGGACCAACATCTTTTTCCTGTCTTTGTGTCCTGTTCCCACCTGTACAGACCCAGGGTAGACTGACACTCAACTTAAGGTCGGTAGTCCGAAGGGTCAGTCCATGACTACAATAAGTGTTCGGTGGAAACTTCTTCATTTTCACCTTTCTCAAAACCCGTTTCTCGTCACACCAATTTACTGGTACCCTTAGTGTACCCCGTTCTACTTTTTCTCAGCAATGAACAAAAAACGAGATAGACAAGGAACCACAAAGATGAGGACTCTTGTTCATGTACCTCTATCTTCGTGACCACCACGGAGACCGTGGTCTACGAGGACTACTATTGGTCAAACACCTGTTCAGGGACTCTGGTCTCGTATAAGTCGGAACACTATCGGGGTCCAAGAGGGAGGAACCCTTCCGACTGTACGGAGTAACACCGATTGAGTGTTGACTTCGTACCCTACTCCAGGACCACCAACTGGACATCCGGTTCAAGGTTCGTCCCTTCCTTCTAACCGTTACCTTCCTATCGGTAAATACTTTGAACCAATGGAACCAGGAATCGTCCCCGCTGAAGGATTTAGATCTTACAAAAAGAGGGTCGAAAAACGTACCGGCCCAGGAAGAGTTGTAAATAGCAGTAGGGTTTACTCAGATAGAGTCCGAACGGAAGGGACCGGTGACGTGAGAGTGTTCGTGTATAGGAGTAGGTTTTTTCACGGATCTGGTAAGGGAGATAGTTTTGTTATTAATATCAATGGTTTTAACTTTCCACCCTCTCCCTATTTAACTCTCATATATACATACGATGAAATAAATTATCTATTAGTTGTTTCTGGAGGACATGTCGTGTCCTTAAGACAAGTCATCAGACATTATAGGACATACCCTTTGCTTAGATTCTTTATTACCTATGTACACAGACATATACCTTTAATTAAAGAGTACGTTAATTATAACTATGATACGACATTTAGTTGATGTGAGGATATATTTAATTTTGGACTAAAAAAAAAAGGATTACGAATGTACATCTCTGAGTACCTCAAGAAATCTGAGTGTCCTAAAGTCTATACTACGACCTCTACCGTCTGACCCACGTCTTTAGCTCTGTAAGAGACTCCAATGTAAAAGGACTCGAAACCATAGAAAACGAAGATCACAGTGGAAACTAAACAGAAACCTCCTAGATTAAGTTCCCGAACCTCTGTGACTGACCCAAAATCAACTTCCTACTCTCCCTCCGTGATCACCCTCTCACTTTAGGGACGAGGGATCGGAACTCAACCCCGTGCAAATTCCGTGTTGAATACAGGGTTCTAGGGACACTTTTGTCCAACATCGAAGTGAGAGGCACGACTCGTACTATGGTCTGGGTCTGACCAAAGTAGGAAAAAGTACAGGACGAAGGGGACTCTGGAGTGTCCAAGGAGACCCTCTTTAAAAACAAAACAAAACAAAACAAAAACAAAAAACAAACAAACAAACAAAACGTCGTGATCAGAAGTAACGTCTCTTCCGTTACCGTGTGGTGAGGTCATGAGAACGGACCTTTTAGGACACTTACCTCCTCGGACCTTCCGACGTCACGTACCCCAGCGACTCCCAGTCTGTGCTGACTTGCTGAATTCAAAGTGAGAAGTCAAAGTAAGTAACCTCTTCCTTTACCGTTGGGTGAGGTGACAAGAACGAATCTCTTAGGGTCGCTGTCACCTCGGAACACCCGACGACAGACACCCCTACGTGTCTCAGTCTGTGCAGACATCACTGAATCGTCGTCGTCGTCCAGAATAGATGAACGTCGCTAGTCCCCGATGAGACATTAAAGTCACGTGACCGAAAAGTTAGGACTCGAAGAGAACTACATCTAGTGTCCGAGATCCCGTGAGTCCGAGTCAATCAACGGGACCCCGTAAACGTTAGAATGGTTTGGTCCAGAGTTTGCGTATAGAATTCGTGACCTAGTTTTCCCGTTTGTGAGACCTTCCTTAAACTTTACTTAGTGAAAATGTACTTTTTACCGTGGTACCGGATAAATACTCCTCTGACTATCTCCTAACAGGGACGAAGTTCGTTGGAGGACTCTAGTCATGACTAACTCCAAGGGCAGGGTTCCCAAGGATGTCCTAGAACTTCGAGAGGACGGTACACCGAAACAAGAGTGAAGTCAAAGACTTAGGTGCAATCTCGTGTCGAAGGTCTCACGTACCGACAGTGAACTGAGTGAACATTCATATGCAGTCAGCCCCGAGTAAATCTGGGATTACAGTTCTATTCCGATTGTATTTCTACTCAAAAAGATAATACTCACAATCCAATGTCCAAGTTGCTGACATTAGTTTTGGACTTATTGTAACAGAATTTACGTTATGTTAAAGTTAAGAAAAAGTATCTTACAATCACGTCCAGAGGGGTTTCTCTACTCCCGGTGGAAGAAAGAACAGTGTAGAAAGTGGACACGATGAATGGAGATCAGATTGTACCGATGAGGTCGAGGACAGTAATATAGACGTAGGGTCGATTACCCTGTCTTTTATTATGAGGGTAAACCTTCACTGTATAGTGGAGATGAGTTTAAGGTGACTGGTTTCATAGAAGGTACCAGTACCGTTTGGACCCCCACCACCCGTGTGTCTTCCCGTCCCCTTACACTAGGATAACTTCTTATAAGTGCTGCTCATTATTCCCGGTGTTTGGAAGTAAGTACAGAGACATTACGTAAGAAGAAACCAAGAGGGGTGGGTCGAGAGTCAGACAAAATCGGACGTCTATATCTATACCTACTCCAATATTCTCTCTTGTACCGGGTCCGACATGTTTATACATCTTTTGTTCTTACCTTTTTTTCTATTCTTTTATATCTTTAAGTTTTAGACTTCCTTTCGTACGAATATTAGTATTAAAACGTAAATATGTTAAATCCATAGTACAAACCACTTAGTTAAATATTTTATTTTTAATCTCTTTACATTTAATATTTATATAGGGGATTTGGGTTGTTTTATTATTCCGATATAGTATAATTTATGTGTCATCATAGTACTAAGCCTCTTCCGTTACCGTAGGGTGAGGTCATGAGAACGGACCTTTGAGGGTACCTGCCTTCTCGGACCATCCGACTTCAGGTACCACAGTGACTCAGTCTATGCTGACTCACTGAAGTGAAAGTGAAAAGTGAAAATACGCAACCTCTTCCTTTACCCTTGGGTGAGGTCACAAGAACGGACCTCTTAGGGTCCCTACCGTCTCGGGTTACCCGACGGCAGACACCCCAGCGTGTCTCAGCCTGTACTGACTTCACTGAATCGTCGTCGTTGTCATAGTACTAATTCAAAACTACGTGTAACGCTTTTTGATTTTGTTGATATTAAATCGTTCTATTTGAACTAAAAAGAGAGGGAGACTCTGTTTCAACCTCCACCCGGTCGGTCTCGAACCCATCATAGGTAGAGGTCCCACTCCACTAAAAGGTTATGTTGAAGTCCTCAAGGTCGGTAGTGTTGATTTTAGGTCTGTTGTCACTGCTTCTTTCATCCTTTTCCTTCTCAGGGTACAGAGTCGATTTAGTCGAGAAACTTTCGTGAGAAGGTTCTTTAGGGAGAATGTCTAGAAAAACGTAGAGATTCAGTGGACAGTACTGATTCTCGTACCCACCCATCCTTCACGTCAGGACATTGATGACACGAGTACCGATATATTGTTTGATAAAAGTCAAAACTTTCTCTTCGTCTCTTAACTAGTAAAACATCCATCGGACTTCACTTACGGAATTTCTTGTTGTTACTTTTTTTTTTTCCTTACCTTATCTGACTTACCAACCCGTGTCACACCCTCGGTCCTCATTCTTCGTCGTTACTCGTTACCGATCTACCTATACTTGACACCAGGTCTTTTATCTCCATCTGACCAGTCATCTCTAGAAGATTGCTGACTTCACTCCTAATGTATACGGTGTACTGAGTTAAAACAAAACTTTTGACGAAAAGGTTGAGTCCAGGGTTTAGAGAGAGTTAAGAAGTCGAAGATTTATGGAACAGAAACAATGGAGCGTGAGACTATGTGGGCAGAGTGGAAGGAATAAAGAAAAGTATCGTGAAGAGGTCGATAAGGTGGTCGTAATGTTCTAGGTCATAACTCTTGAATCGTTGTGAAAGATCTTCACCCATCTTCGTGTCACTGACAAAGATGAAATCATAAACAAACAGGACTAGTTCCAGAAAACTTTTCTGACTTACCGATCTTAATACCTCTAGAGTGCAAAGGAGATTTTAGGGTTGGTTCTTACACTGAAGGAACCCGGACCTCCCCTACATAAGTGAAAATCTGGGTGTCCAGAATCGTCTTGTCATTCAGGTAATATATAGTTGTTCAATGTAAACTTTTCTCAAAAGTTTTTAGAGTTAAAGGAGTATTAAGGTCGTTTCAATAAATCCATCGGTTGATTCTGTTAACCGATGTCATCAAAGTGTCGAGATACTATGAAAAGTGTGTTTATTATGTATTTTTTTTTGTGTTTGTTATTTTCTTTGTAAAATTTATAAAGTCATGGACCTATCCCGTACCGTTGGGTGAGGTCATAAGAACAGATCTCTTGGGGGTACCGTTCTCCTCGGACCTTTTGACTTCTGGTATACAACTTTTAAGTCTATGTCGACTTGTTTATTCGTGTGGAAATTTTTATCTTATCATCATGGTAGATATAATGGTGACGTAAATACGAAGGAAAGTCTGTCGTATCAAGACAAGTCAAGTCAGCGAGTCTACACAGGCTGAGAAACTCTGGGGTACTTAGTGTCGTACGGTCCGGAGGGACAGGTAGTGGTTGAGGGCCTCAAATGAGTCTGAGTATAGGTAGCTCAGTCACTACGGTAGCTCGGTTGAGTAGGAGACAGTAAGGGAAAAGGAGGAAGGGATTTAGGGAGGGTCGTAGTCTCAGAAAAGGTTACTCAGTTGAGAAGTGTGCTCCACCGGTTTCCTGACCACAAAGTCGAAGTCGTAGTAAGGGAGGTTTCTTTAGGGTCCTAACTAGAAGTCTTACCTGACCAACCTAGAAAAACGTCAGGTTCCCTGAGAGTTCTGAGAGGAGGTTGTCGTGTCTAGTTTTCGTAGTTAAGAAGCTACGAGTCGAAAGAAGTGTCAGGTTGAGAGTGTAGGTATGTACTGGTGACCTTTTTGTTATCGGAACTGATCTGTCTGGAAAGTTTGTTTCCGACCTTTATTTTCAGGACGTGATAACATGAGGTATGTCAAGACATGTCTTTTCATGTGTTTACGTGTGGTTGAACAGAACCTAAACGGGTCCTGTTACACGTAGTCTAAACACTTAATTGACTACACTAACGTGTACGTTTACGGGAAAGTGTACAAACTTTCAAAAGTTGAACTTGCAAAGATAGATTGTTTGAATGATGTGTCCAAAAGTCACTTACATACATCACTTCCTTGTTCTCTCCTCTCATTCCTCGACGGACAAGAAAGGTAAAAACGTACATAATACCGGTGAGATTTATCCTTAAAGTAACCAACATTAAATTCGGGTCACATACCCTTGTACCGACGTTCACTGTCTCCTGGTCCTAGGGTCCTCCATCCTGTTCTCGGCACCAACCAACTTTTCTCGGTTCTCACGGTTTATCCTCCTTTGTTCAAAAGTGGCTAAATACACTTTCTGAGCCGTTTACAGTAGACAGAAACACACATCACTAACTCGACACAAAATCTCCTCGTCAGGGACAACGGGTCCTACTCGTTCTCTCCTCTTCTCTCTCCTCTGACTTGGCACTTTTAGTTTGTACTTACAGATCATAACGGTTACATACAGTGAATACAGATCATAACTTCTCTATATTCAGGACAGTTAATTATACGAGGAAAGACCTTTCTTAATCTCAAAATTTTCTCCCTTCCAGGTCTGATACGATCGTGGAATAAGAAGAAGACAGGTCACTTGTAACTAAAGATTACGGTAAAGAAATATTTGTCTCCAACATGAAACATACTAATTTCAGAAGATTAAATGACAAGACATATTTGAAAACCACGACAAGACACGGGTTCGTGTACCCCGGAACCCCGGACCTTCAGAGACAAAGCCGACGTGTTACGTCACATACCCCTAGACGACAGTAGACACGGGACCCGATATAGAAGTCAGACCCAAGTGTATACTCCCCAATTGAGATCAACACAAATTAAGATAGTAGAACGAGAAATAGAAGTCAGACAGGGTACAAGAAAGAAGGGTACAGAGAAAAATAGGGACTGAAGAGACACTGACTCATCAAAAAGACTAAGGGAAAATATAGGAAAGTGAAGTAATTCATATTGATAAAAAATTTATCACAATTCTAGGTACCATACGTGGAAATTGAACGGTCAGATAGTAATAAGTAATACTATTTGTAATTTAATAAAAAAAGTAAATAGTAAAGAAATAGACATGACACAGAATCACACCGTACATCCTAGAAGGGACACCATCCCTGAGAGATAAACTCCTCCCGTTCGAGTCATGAACGTCGCACATTTGAGATAAACTCTGTACGTCTGAATCAACGAGTCACCGTTCACCCTAGAATCAAGAGACGATTTCCTTGTTTGGAAACGGTAAACGTTTACGAAGTGTAACGTTTCGTCTAGGACTTGGTGACCTGGTGGTTCCTTCAGGGATATGAATGGAAAATTACGTATAATGTACAAATAGTAAAACCCATGACAAGTAAGGGGGACATCTAGGTTTAAAAGCGAAGTAAAGTTTAAAGAAGATTGAAGTCTGGAAAATTTTTTGAAATAATGTAACCAGGCAACCACCATTACGTCAGAACATCAACAACGTACAGACTCTTTGATAAAATAGAACAAAAACTATACATAAAAAGAACCCATATTATAAGACTCAGTTAATATAAAGAGAGTCGTAAATTCTACATCACTGTCCCAGGGGACCGATTGTAACAAAGTAAATGGATTATGCGACAGTAGGAGTAAAAAACAAGATGACACAAACAAAAAGGAAGACCATTATAAAGAAACCAACTAACAGAATTTAGTACTTAATACTACACGGAAATATATCAACAGTATAAAGAATAGAAAGTTAATTAACTCGAAGACACAATTACCCAAATTTCGAAAGTAGTATGGACCTTTTAAAAGTCGGTCATTAATACTTCAATAAACGAGATTAGACACAAAGTGAAAGACACCCTAAAGTAAATGTATACAAAATCGTGAAAATTTCAATGAAGTTTCGAGAGACTACGTGTTAATTATCAAAAGGGTGTCAGAAAAGTGAAGATAAAATGTACAGAGACAAATTGTATGGGTTATAAGAAGTCGAAGTACTTATATTCCTAATAACTACATCGGCTCTCCTCGATGGGACGTAGGTTCCGGTCCACGCCGTCGGCCCTTCTCGTTGGGTCTCAGGCTCCGGTTCCCACCGCCGGGCCTCCTCGGTGGGGTGCAGGTTCCTATCCCCGTCGTTGGCTCCGGTCCCCGTCACCGGTCCTCCTCGTTAGGGTACGGGTTCCTCACCACCGACACTCCCGTGTCCTCCCGGATCTCCTCGGTATGGTGCGACTTCTAGTCCTTCCCACCACCCCCCTCTATGGGGAGCAGGTTCTTTTCCTCGTCACCGACACGAGACGACCTCGTCGGTACTTCTCTATGAGGCGCGGGTTCCATTCTCTTTGAGTTCTTTCTACCATCCACAACGTTCTCCCGTAGTCTCCCGTCTGTGTGACTTTGGTATGAGTGTCTTTTGATCAGTAAGATTAATGTGATCCTGGTGTCCAAAAAGATTGGGTTACTTTGATTCGGTACGGGAGCCCCGTTTGGTACTACCCACACGGTACGACCTCTCCAGACTGTCTTACACCAGGTGACCTCTTTCCTTACCGTTTGGTGGAGATATAAGAACGGAACTCTTGGGGTACTTGTCATACTTTTCCGTTTTACTATCCTATGACTTTCTCCATGAGGGGTCCAGTCATCCACGGGTTATACGATGACCTCCAGTCACCTCTTTATTGAGTTCTTTCTTACTTCCCTACCTCGGTTTCGTTTTTGTTATGGGTCGACACCTACACTGACCACTATCTTTCTCGTTACTACATTTCTCGTTATAACGTGTCCTTGGACCTTACAGTCCAGGTACTCAGTTCCGTTTAACCTTCACCAGTTTGTCCTCTACCGTTCTCACTTGCAACTGGAAGATCCTTAGTCGCTTGATTTTACTTGACCTTACCCACTTAAATTGAGTCTGTTGGTAATATAGATGATGACGTCCGTCTTTAGGGAGTCTTCTTTACGTCATCTGTAGTACCAGTTTTCTTCTCAGCTTTACGACATGAACCTACGTTAGAGTTTTTGCTGTCTTACTAGAGATAAACAAAGGTTCCGTTTTGTAAGTTATAGTGTCATTAGGTTCAGATACGGGGTTGGTCATTGTGACTTCTTCGACTTCAACTTACCAAAATACTTCTGAATGTTCTGAAACATCTTGATTGTCGGTTTTTCTATAGGAAAAGTAATATCCCCTGACCTTACGTTTTCATCCTTCAGTTCTTTGTGGACCTCACTGTCCGTTTAAACCGGAACCTTACGCCTTACTTCGTTCCGTTTCTGATTATCTCAAAACGGTTCTTTTACGTGACCAGTATCGTTTGTGGGAGAAGGTTGTTGTGTTCTCTTCTGAGATGTGTACCTGTAGTGGTCTACCAGTTGTGGCTTTAGTCTAACTAATATAAGAGACGTCGTTTTCTACCTCTTCGAGATATGTCAGTAGTTTTTGTTCTGGTCCTCGACTGACACCAAGTCTAGTACTTGAGGAATAATGGTTTAGGTCTGAGTTTAACTTCTTTCGACCCTTTTGGCGACCTGGTAAGTCCATACTGGAATTAGTTAAGGGAATACTAATATGTCACCTTCACTTTTTATCTCAATTCCCGGATCTAGACTATCTCACGAACTACTTGATACCTTACTTCAAGCAATGTAACATGTCCTCTGTCCCTAGTTCTTGTAGGGGTACCTTTTCTTTATGTTTTTTCGTTTAACCGACAGACCCCTCCGGAATGTTTATCGACACTTTTCTTCTCTCCACTTTTCGCTTCCTCTTTTCCTTTCAATATTCGTAGACTTACGTCTCAAGGTACCTTATCGTTCTTCTCTATTCTTTCGGAAAAAGTCGCTAGTTACGTTTTGTTATCTCCTTTTGTTGTCTTACCCTTTCTGATCTCTAGAGAAGTTCTTTTAATCTCTATGGTTCCCTTGTAAAGTACGTTTCTACCCGAGGTATTTCCTGTCTTTACCACACCTGGATTGTCTTCGTCTTCTATAATTTCTCTCTACCGTTCTTATGTGTCTTTTTGACATGTTTTTCCTAGAAGTGCTGGGTCTATTAGTACTACCACACTAGTAAGTAGATCTCGGTCTGTAGGACCTTACACTTCAGTTCACCCGGAATCTTTCGTAGTAATGCTTGTTTCAATCACCTCCACTACCTTAAGGTCACCTCGATAAAGTTTAGGACTTTCTACTACGACACTTTTACGACGTGAGTTATACGGTCGTTTATACCTTTTGACTCGTCACCGGCGTCCTGACCTTTTCCAGTCAAAAGTAAGGTTAGGGTTTCTTTCCGTTACGATTTATTACGAGTTTGAAGACGTGTTAACATGAGTAGAGTGTACGATCATTTCATTACGAGTTTTAAGAGGTTCGGTCCGAAGTCGTTATACACTTGGCACTTGAAGGACTACAAGTTCGACTAAAATCTTTTCCGTCTCCTTGGTCTCTAGTTTAACGGTTGTAGGGGACCTAGTACCTTTTTCGTTCTCTCAAAGTCTTTTTGTAGATCAAGAAGAAATAACTGATACGGTTTCGGAAACTGACACACCTAGTGTTATTTGACACCTTTTAAGACTTTCCCTACCTTTATGGTCTGGTGGATTGGACAGAGAACTCTTTAGACATACGTCCAGTCCTTCGTTGTCAATCTTGACCTTTACCTTGTTGTCTGACCAAGGTTTATCCTTTTCCTCATGTATTTCCGACATATAACAGTGGGACGAATAAATAGAATATACGTCTCATGTAGTACTCTTTGCGACCTGACCTTCTTTGTGTCCGACCTTAGTTCAAACGACCCTCTGTATAGTTATTGGAGTCTATAAGTCTACTGTGGTGGGAATACCGTCTTTCACTTCTCCTTGATTTTTCGGAGAACTACTTTTATTTTCTCCTCTAACTTTTTCAACCGAATTTCGAGTTGTAAGTCTTTTACTTCTAGTAACGTAGGCCAGGGTAGTGAAGTACCCTTTATCTACCCCTTTTTCACCTTTGTCACAGTCTTAAATAAAAAATCCCGAGGTTTTAGGGACGTCTACCACTAACGTCGGTACTTTAATTTTCTGTGGATGAGGAACCTTCTTTTCAATACGTGTTGGATCTGTCATATAAGTTTTCGGCTCTGTAATGAAACGGCTGATTCCAGGTAGATCAGTTCCGATACCAAAAAGGTCACCAGTACATACCTACACTCTCAACCTGACACTTCTTCCGACTCGTGGCTTCTTAACTACGAAAACTTGACACCACAACCTCTTCTGAGAACTCTCAGGGATCCTGACGTTCCTCTCGGTTGGTCAGGTAAGATTTCCTCTAGTCGGGCCCCTAAAGAAACCTTCCTTACTACGATTTCGACTTTCAGATCAAGAAACCGGTAGAGTACGCTTCTCAACTGAGTGACTTTTTCTGAGACTAAAGACCCTCCCTAACTCCCGTCCTTCTATTCCCCTGAAGTCTCCTACTCTACCGACCTTACGTAATGACTGAGTTATCCGCACTCAGACTCACTTGAGACCCTCAACCACTACCTGTCTCTCCGGACCGTACGAGGCTAAGTACCCCAGCGTTTCTCAGCCTGTGCTGACACGCCGACTTCACTTGACTTATAAGGTCTTTCATTTTGATAATAGAAGAGGAACAATAAACTAAATGTCTTTCTCCAATACGTGTCTCTATTCTTTATAAAACACCCTGTATAATCTCGGGTAAGACCGAAGGGACCGGAAAATGTACTTCCTTTACGAAACCCTCTACGTAATTGATTTCATTAACGAAATTTGAATGTACTCTTTTAACTGTTCCGGTTTTTAAGAGTGTTTTAAGTGGTAGTTTTACGTCGACCAAATTCCATACTTAAAGTATAGGGATCCCATCTGTTTATCAATTCAATACAGGTTTAACGGGTTATAAATCAGATAGAGGTGGTAATCCTCAATTAGGAGCTCCGGAATCCAGATTACGAGAGACCGTTTACCTGCATTGAGTATAGGGCTGGAAACCTTTTGACAGGAAACACGTACAATGGTACCTATGAAAAAGAGTACAACAATATCGGAGATGATCTAGTCCACTTCGTCGTTCTCTACATTAAATCGTGAAAAAAGTTACAAAAAAAGGGTTTATCCTGAGGGGTTCGTTTATTTTTGTCTATTGTGGGGTCGAATATGAAGACAACGAAAATTCTCTAAAATAGTTGTTAAAAGGTACCATGTAAGTTGTTCTTATGGAATATTAGAGGTTCCAGTTCGGTATCACCCTTCTCGTGTGGTTTGAAATTTTTTTAGTGTATCGATTTAATTTCGTTTCGCTTAAATTCATAAGGAGAGGTATATTACAAAATGTGGTACGAAACATTAATTAGTAAATTTGTATCTGTGTGTCCCCGTCTGATGTTACTACTCTGTGACCTAAGGACTTCCCCGATGTTGAGTGGGGAACAGTTCACTTTTCTGGAGAAATGGTCTCTCACTTTTCCCGGTCTACACAACGATTGAACACCCTCTCCCATACGAACATACAAAGATGTCCTAAGGTGAAGAGGACAGGTCTAAGGACTGTCTGACTAAACTGTACAGGTCGGGGTACTCTGGAGGTCCTAGTGTTTCTGGGGGTTCCAGTGACTTTAGGGACCCCGGGACCTCAGGTACCGCTTTTTTACTACCCCTCTGGTTTTCGAACAACTCAGGTCCGGACTTCCTCGGTTCCTTTTCGGTTTCCCGCTCACTGAGAAGTGGACTCCGAAGTGGTGAGCATGTAGCGAAGTCCGTGGACCGTGAAGTCCTCTCTGTACGACTAGCTGAAGTTGGTATAAGACGAGGTGGAACAGTGGAAGTAGTATGAGTTTGTTGATGGAAGTTGTGTCATGGTTGAACCCCGGCCGATTTTGTAGAGAAAGTCACCCGACTTCTTAATTATCTTTCCCCCTATATACTTTGGTGAGGACGTCATTACAAACACCGATACGAACGACAAAACCGAAAAGTCGGTTCCGGGAGGTCGTGTTTTTTACAAGTAACCCAGATAAACGGATTAGATGGAAAAGTCGGACAACTAACCTACTTACTCGGGTAAGTACAAAAACAATTACTATAAGAAGAAAACCCGTCCCGAAGGTAGATAGGATTAATACAATTTTGTCACCAGTCATGAAGGAAGTTAAAAAGTCCGTACAGGCGAATAGGTGGATAAACGAAACGGTATGGAAGGAGAAATGGTCCTATTAGAGACCAAAACTTACTTACGTAATCGTGAAGGAACTTTCCGTACGAATGACTAAGAAACCCTTCTCTAGCGTTCTTTCTGAAAACCAGAAATGTCGACGACTACGACCCCCACGTTCTTTCTGATAAACCTCGGTATTTTATCCGTCGGGGAATAAATTTCCTGATAGACTCGACACGTGAGGGGTGAGACCTGAGACCACTTGTTCCTGACGTTCAGACCCTTTCGTATTCGTCTTGAGACCGAAAGGAGCAACCTTTGTTACGAACTACGGGATTCCAGTGAATAAGGGTAACAACGGTGGTCTGTAAAAGACTAGCTTACCCCCACGGGGATAGAAAGTTTACTTACTACCCCGAACTAAATACATCTTGGAATATCCAGGTGTACCTTATTAAGTAAAGAAGCATACGGAAATTATTAGTGATCCACTGTACGATCACGTACTCAAGGAGGAAATCACTCGAAGTCACCTTACACAGGGTACGTCGGACTCAATTCCTTTCGTAACCGACGATACCGTGGACACTAAAATTAGTCTGGAAATTTTCTTGTTTCTATGTGACATGCCCGAAGGATTACCGAAAGATTAAGGGAGAAACTTTTAGACCTCCCCAGAGAAAGGGTACCTAGGAAAAGATGTTATTACTAATTACGCCGGTACACGAATACGGACAATCTAGACTAAACACATTATCGGGGCACGGAAAAGTCTTATGAGTCGGTTTTACAAAGACGAGGTAGATGACTCAAAGTATGTATACGAGATTTTTTTTAATTTTTTCCCCCTCTACAGCCCTCGGCGTAATCCGTAATGACTGCCTCCGTCATTACCTCCGTACCGCGATTTGGGGGAGGGAAACAAGGTATTCGTGTCAGGACCTTACTTCCTCAATCCGAAATACTAAGACTGAACAAAAAAGGAAATGAGCCGACTCAACTGACTTCTCTTATAATTCCACGAATAACAAAAACTCTCCTCGTACTCGTCCGTATTTTGGATGACCTCGACACCAGTTTCTTATTAACTATTTCAATTAGTAATTGTAAACAAGTTCCTGGAAATGTCTTCTGACAGGGTCCCACCCGTAAGTCCGGTGTCGAACTCCGGTACCCTCCCTAACGATAGACCTCGAGTAAACACTCTTTTCACAAATACCGTATTCTCCAACGACTTAAATCCCGAATCATTTTTAATTTTATCAATTTTCGATTTCTAAATTCTCTACGATAGTCAAGTCAAGTCAAGTCAGTGAGTCAGCACAGGCTGAGAAACCCTGGGGTACTTAGTGTCGTGCGGTCCGGAGGGACAGGTAGTGGTTGAGGGTCTCGAGTGAGGTTGAGTACAGGCGGCTCAGTCACTACGGTAGGTCGGTAGGGTAGGAGCCAGTAAGGGAAGAGGAGGACGGGGGCTAGGGGGGGTCGTAGTCTCAGAAAGGTTACTCAGTCAATAAACGGACTCCGCCGGTTTCATGACCTCAAAGTCGAAATCATAGTAAGGAAGGTTTCTTTAGGGTCCCGGCTAGAGGAAGTCTTTCCTGACCAACCTAGAGGAACGTCAGGTTCCCTGAGAGTTCTCAGATGAGGTTGTGGTGTCAAGTTCTCGTAGTTAAGAAGCCACGAGTCGGAAGAAGTGTCAGGTTGAGAGTGTAGGTTGTACTGATGACCTTTTTGGTATCGGAACTGATCTGCCTGGAATCAGTCATTTCATTACAGACGAAAACTTATACGATTGATCCAATCAGTATTGAAAAGAAGGTTCCTCATTCGCAGAAAATTAAAATACCAACGTCAGTGGTAGACGTCACTAAAACCTCTTGTTTTTTTATTTCAGACTGTGACAAAGGTGACAAAGGGGTATATACATGGTACTTCACTACCCTGGCCTACGGTACTAGAAGCTAAAGACTTACAACTCGAAATTCGGTTGAAAAAGTGAGATGAGAAAGTGAAAGTAGTTCTCCGAAAAATCAAGAAGAAGTGAAAGACGGTATACCACCACAGTAGACGTACAGACTCCAATAACTATACAGAGGGCCGTTTGAACTAAGGTCGAACACGAAGAAGGTCGGGTCGTAAAGAGTACTACATGAGACGTATATTCAATTTATTCGTCTCACTGTTATATGTCGGAACTGTATGAGGAAAAGGATAAACCTTGGTCAGACAACAAGGTACAGGTCAAGATTGACAACGAAGGACCAGACGTATGTCTAAAGAGTTCTCCGTCCAGTCCACCAGACCATAAGGGTAGAGAAAATTTTAATAGGTGTCAAATAACACTAGGTGTGTCAGTTTCTGAAACCGTATCAGTTATTTCGTCTTTATCTACAAAAGGACCTAGAGGGAACGAAAAATGTACTAGGTCCCCTACAACCGTTAAACTAGAGACCAAGGAGACGGAAAAGATTTTGGTCGAACTTGTAGTCCTTCAAGTGTCAAGTGTATAACGATTCGGACCGAACCTCTTAACACTCGTAATGAAATGATCGTACACTCTACTCATGTTAACACGTCATCAAACTCGTAAGAANGACCATAAGGGTAGAGAAAATTTTAATAGGTGTCAAATAACACTAGGTGTGTCAGTTTCTGAAACCGTATCAGTTATTTCGTCTTTATCTACAAAAGGACCTAGAGGGAACGAAAAAGGTACTAGGTCCCCTACAACCGTTAAACTAGAGACCAAGGAGACGGAAAAGATTTTGGTCGAACTTGTAGTCCTTCAAGTGCCAAGTGTATAACGATTCGGACCGAACCTCTTAACACTCGTAATGAAATGATCGTACACTCTACTCATGTTAACACGTCATCAAACTCGTAAGAAACCGTAATGGAAAGAAACCCTAACCTTACTTTTGACTTGAAAAGGTCAGGACACCGGTGACGACTCAAAAACTTTAAACGACCGTATAATTCACGTTGTGAAAGTGTCGTAGTAGAAGGTCCTAAACTTTATCGAGGTGACCTTAAGGTAGTGTAGGTGATCGAAACAAGCATTACTACGAAAGATTCCGTGTGAACTGAAGTGTAGGGTTGTACAGACCGAGATCTACTCACTAGTGTGGTAGGACTAATAGGTCCAGTACTTCTAGGAAAAACATGTCAAGAAGACACATAAGAACGGTGGAGAAGAATTATAGAAGACGAAGACGATCCAGGTATCGTAAAGACAGGAACTACCTCGGGTAGAAACGTACTTTACAAGGGAACCATAGAGATTAAAAGAACTTCTCTAGAGATCAGAAAGGGTAAGACAACAAAAGGAGATAAAGAAACGTGACTAGCGACTTCTTCCGAAAGGATGGAGAAGAACGATAAGAAACCTTGAGACGTAAGTCTACGAATATAGAAAGGAAAAGAGGAACCGAAAATCGAAGAGAATAAAAGTGTCGATAAACATTCCGAAGGGGTCTATCGGTAAAACGAAAGAACGTAAAGAAAAGGTACCCCTACCAGAACTAGGGACAGAGGACATGTCAAAGTGCTTGAAGTAAGGTATCAAGTAGTCCGTGAGATAGATAGTCTAGATCCGGGAATTTAGATAAAGAGTCAAGGTACCATATCGGTATTCCCTAAACTAAATCCAGTATGGACTTACCAGATCGCCAAAAGGGACGAAAGAAGTTGAAGTCAGACTTAAACCATTATTCCTCAAGTACCAGACTCGGTATCAGTCGAGGTCCAGAAAAAAAAAAAAAAAAAAAAAATTTAAGATATCTCGAAGAGGTAGTAAACGACGTCTCTTATGTTAGTCAGACTAAAACCATAACTGGTAGACCAGTATAGGTACACATCTCAGAAGAGAACACAACAACCTTCTCCCAAAAACGATACTGATCACGTAAAAGAACCGGTTTGAGACAATCAGAAACGGGACGAAGTAAGGAGTAAGGTTCCGGTTTAAACGGACAATGAGGTCCACAAAGAACTGAAGGATGAAAGCGTAAGGTCAGGGGATTTTACTTTTCCTGTAGAAAACACCCACAATCAAGATTTTCCAGAAGATCCAGAAGTATCTCGGTAAGTTGAAGTCGAAGAAGTCGTAATGACCAACTCCGTATCTGAACTCAATGACACAATAACTTACCAAACGGAACCTTTGCTTGTTTCTAGTAAGACAGTAAAAACTCTAACGTGGGTTCATGACGTAAAGCCTGAGAAGACAACTGGTACTACCGATGAGGTAAAGAAGACTCCAAAAGGACGGACGTCATCATCTATATTACCAGCAGACTCAATTTAAGTGGGTAAGGTCAGGTAAAATCAAACGACTAAGAATCTTACAGCTACAAATGAGAACGGTAGAGGACAAACTGGTGAAGGTTAAACGGAACTAAGTACCTGGACTGTAAGGTCCAAGGATACGTTATAACGAGAAATGTCATAGCCTGGAACGAAGAAAGTGGTCAGTTCAGGTGTTGACCCATAACAAAAACGAAACCGAGGTAGAGAAGTAATAAAGACCTCAATAAAGAAGTGACTGGACCCCTCATGGAGAAAGTCATAGAATAGTAAAACGGAAAAGTATGACAAGTACCCCAAGAGTTCCGTCTTAAGACTTCACCAAACGGTCAGGGAAAAGGTCACCTGGTGTAAGACAGTCTAGAGAGGTGGTACTGGACGGGCAGAACCCAACGGAGCGACCGTACCGAATCAAAGTAACTCAATCTGTTCCGACACCAGGATCACACTAATTTAACTGATCTAAAGACACTCATACCAAAGCCACACAGACGGGAGACTACGGGAGAACGTTGTGGAGGGTAGAATGAACCCAAAGAGAATGGAACCCGCACCTCATAGAGAAGTACCGACGAGGTCGTCTCGTGTCGGCGACGAGGAATGGAACCTACTCCCCATAGAGGGGGAAGGACTGGAAGTTACACCCTACCGAGGAGATCCGGGAGGACAAGGGGTCGTCGGTGGTGAGGAACCTGCACCCCAAAGAGGAGGGCCAACGGTGGGACCGGAGCCCGCGGTTGGGACCGGAACCTGTACCCACCGAGGTATAAGATGATATCGAATATCTTTAATCCCTGAAATCTATATAATAATCGATCTTCGGGATTATCACTCGAATGCTATGATCCCCGTTTGTCCTGAATCTTTCTATTCTTAATTTGACTCCTTACACCATACGTAGGGTCTGTAATTATACTCAATGTCACATAAGTGGTCCTGTACTCTTTTTCATCTATTCTCTTAGTGACTCCTGCCTTGAGGAAAACTCCCCGTTGTTACTAAAGCCTCTTTTTATTTAGACCTAGTTGTCCTTGATTTTTATAGGTTGGAGACTGGATTACGAAAACATTTTCATATTCTCTCTTAGTATTCGAACTTTATTTGTCCGTCAGGTTCTTTTTGTTCTCCGACGGAGTCAAAGAGTAATTGTGGTGAGTGGGGAAGTCCAACTTAGGGATCGACGACCTCGACCTGAGGTCGTTAGTATACCAAGAATAGAAAGTTAAAAAATTAAACCACATAATATAACTAACTAAACACCTATTCCTTCTTAGGAACGTAAGGACCCTATTTCGGGTGAACCAGTATTACATACTAGAAAAATTATACAACAACCAAAGACAAACGATCTTAAAACAAATCTTAAAAACGTGGATACCGGGTATACACCGTAGAAACAGACCAAAACAATAATCCCACTACCACCGGAGTATCTTACACAAACCGTCAAACAAAAGTAGACGTTTAATGATCTTCTCAAACTCCTCCTATCCACAATCGAGAAGAGATTTAAAAACTATCTTAAGTCGACACTTCGGTAGACCAGGACCCGAAGACAAACGACCTTCTAAAGACTAATGTCAAAGTTAAAGGCACGAACACTACCCAGACAATTCGAAAAGACGAAGAAGGACCAAGTCAAAAACTTTCAACATGAAAAGATTCTTAAATAGGTAGAATGGTCAACAGGTAAAATGACCGCATAGCAACGACTCTCATCAGAGAATACTAGGAAACATAAAGACATAACAGACAACACTAGAGAGGTAAAAGTAAAAATTAAAACAACTAAACTAAGAAGAGGGAAACAAAGAACTACTCACACCGATCACTAAACAGTTAAAATAAATAGACGAGTTTCTTGGTCGAAAACCGAAACAACTAAAAAGAATACCAGAGGAAACAAAGAAAACGTAAATAAATCCGGGACTAAAAATTCAAAATAAAGGAAGAGGAATGGGACCCCAAGAAAAGAAGGAAAAGATCAGCGAAATCCACAGCTCAATCCAATAAATAAACTGAAAAAAGAACGAAGAACTCCATTCGGACATAACGATACTTAGAAGGGGAATTGAGAAGAAAATGTCACAGGGTATCAAAACCCCAACAACACAAAAGTAAAAATAAGTAAAGATACGTATAAAAAATAAAGGAAAAAATAAAGAAGACACTTAACAACCAATAAGTCGTCGTACAAAAAGTCGGAGGTATACACCCTTAAAAAGTACAAAAAAGAGGGTATTAACTGTAAATTAGAATGAAGTAACACCGGTCTTTTCTACGAAGTTTAATAAATTAAATAAAACTTAAACTGTTCCGATCTAAATACCAGGTCCTACAATAGATAGGACCTCTTCAAAGGCACACGTGGACGTTTTTTCTACTTTAATCAACAAAACACCACTTTACAGGATATCTATAGTTAATCCAGATTGACTAGATAACATAGTAAATTTCAAACACAAAGGAACAATAAAGGGACAAATCAACTAGATAGGTATCCACACTCACCCTATAATTTCATAGAGTGTTAAGAACACAATAACAATTAAAGGGGTATAATTTTTTCTTTTTTTTTTAACCGACGTGATCCAACAGTAACGACGAGTTCTGAAAAGATAAGTGTCGCTCGACCCGAAGAAACATTACCGTCACGTGACCCAAAAGTTAGGACACAAAGAGAACTGCGTCTAGTGTCCGAGATCCCGTGAGTCAGAGTCATCAACACCGGGCGGTCAAAACAATGGGACCCCGTAAACTTTAGAAGGGTTCGGTCCAAAGTTTCCGTATAGAATTCGTGACCTAGTTTTCCCTTTTGTGAGACCTTCCTTAAACTTTATGTAGTGAAAATGTACTTTGAACCGAGGTACCTGATAAAAATTCCTCTTGTTATCTCCTAACAGACGATTAAGTTCGTGGGAGGACTCTGGTCCTGACAAAATCCAAGGGGAGGGTTCACAAGGATGTCGTAGAACTTCGAGATGGGCGGTACAGCGAAACAATAACGAACTCAAAGACTTTGGGTGTGATCTGGTGTCGAAGGTCTCCCGTCTCGACAGTGAACTGAGTGAACATTCATATACAGTCATCTAGAACAGAGTAATATGGTCTGAAATTACAGTTCTGTTCCGATTGTGTTTCTAGTCAATAAGATAATACTCCCAATCAAATGTCCAAGTTGATGACATTAGTTTTGAATTTATTTAACAGAATCTATATTATGTTAAAGTCAATAGAAAGTATATTATAATCACGTCCAGAGAGGTGTCTTCACCTCTCTCTGGAAGAGAGAACAATCACGTCCAGAGAGGTGTCTTTACCTTTCTCTAGTAAAAATAACAGTGTAGAAGGTGGACACGATGAATGGAGACCAGATTGTACCGACAAGATCGGGGACGTTAATGTAGACGTAAGGTCGATCACCTTGTCTTTTATTATGAAGGTTAACCTTCACTGTATAGTGGAGATGAGTTTAAGGTGACCGACTTCATAGAAGGTACCAGTACCGTTTGGAACCCCACCACCCAGGTGTCTTCCCGTCCCCTTACACTAGGATGATGTCATGTAAGTACTACTCATTGTTCCCGGTGGTGGGAAGTAAGTACAGGGACATTAAGTAAGAAGAAACCAAGAGGGGTGTGTCGAAAGTCGGACAAAACCGGACGTCTATACCTACACCTACTCCAATGTTATCTCCTTTACCGGATCCGACATGTATATACCTCTTTTGTTCTTTGCTTTCTTCTGATCTTTCATATTTTCACGTTTTAGATTTCCTTTCGTACGAATATTAATATTAAAATGTTAACATATTAAGTCCATATGGACACTAACTACTTAGTTAAATATTTTATTTTTTATTCTCTTTACATTTTATACATATATAAGTGATTTGGATTGTTTTATTATTCCGATATAGTGTGATTTGTGTATCATCATAGTTCTAATCAAACCTACACGTAACGTTTTTTGATTTTGTTCGTATTAAAATCGTTCTATTTGAACTAAAAAGAGAGGGTGACTTTGTTTCGACCTCCACCCGGTCACTCTCGAACCTACTATAGGTAGATGTACCAATGTACTGACAGTTTATTTTGACGTCCGTAAGGTCGGTAGTGTTGATTTTAGGTCCCTCGTCAATCCTTCTTCAATCCCTTCCCTTCTCTGACAGGAGAGTCAATTTAGTCGAGGAACTTTCGTCAGAAGGTTCTTTAGGGAGAATGTCCAGACGAACGTAGAGTCAGTAGTCAGTACTGGTTCTCGTCTCCACCCGTTCTGTACATCAGGACATCGATGACTCGAGTACCGATATATCGTTTGATAAAAGTCAAAACTTCTTCTTCGTCTCTTATCTAGTAAAACATCCGTCAGTCGTCACAGACGGAATTTCTTGTTTAGAAAAGACTTATATAATCGAACTTGTCGACCCGTGTCACACCCGCGGTCCTTCTTCCTCGTCGTTACTGTCTGTCGACCTACCTAGACTTGACACGAGGTCCTTTTTTTTTTTTTTTTTTTCTACTTGACCAGTCATCTCAGATTCCTGACTTCTCTCCTAATATGTATGGTGTCCTTGGTTAAACCAAACTTTTGACGAAAAGGTTGAGTCCAGGGTTTAGACAAAGTTAAGAAGTCGAAGATTTATGGAACAGAAACGATGGAGTGTAAGACTGGATGGACAGAGTGGAAGGAATGAAGACAAGTGTAGTGAAGTGGTAGGTCAGTGGTCATAATGTTCTAGGTCATGACTCCTCAATCGTTGTGAAAGATCTACACACATCTTTGTGTTACTGATAAAGATGAAATTATAATCAAAGAGGACTAGTTCCAGAAAACTTCCTGATTATACTGATCTTAATACCTTTAGAGTGCAAAGGAGATTTTAGAGTCGGTTCTTACACTGAAGGAACCTGGACCTCCCTTACGTGAGTGAAAACCTAGGTGTCCAGAATCGTCCTGTCATTCAGGGGAAACATACTTCTTCAATTTAAAGTTTTCCCACAAGTTTTTAGGGTTAAAGAAGTATTCAGGTCGTTTCAAAGAATCAGTTGATTCTGTTTACCGATATATAATGAGATCAAATTATCGAAATACTATGAAAAGTTCGTTTATTATGTATTGTTTG
This sequence comes from Capra ibex, assembly GCA_006410555.1. Classification (NCBI taxonomy): domain Eukaryota; kingdom Metazoa; phylum Chordata; class Mammalia; order Artiodactyla; family Bovidae; genus Capra; species Capra ibex. Next base: position 25,796,763 of record SJYO01038983.1, read on the forward strand.
TGTTTGTTATTTTCTTTGTAAAAATTTGAACGTCATGAACATATCTCGTACCGTTGAGTGAGGCCATGAGAACAAACCTCTTCTGGGTACAGTTCTTCGGACCGATTGATGTCCGATATACAACGGTTACAACTTGTGTCGACTCGTTGATTCGTGTGAAAATTTTATCTTATCATCACGGTAGATATAATGGTGACGTAAATACGAAGGAAAGTCTGTAGCATCCGAATTTTATTTTTATAACGTGAAACATGAGGTAGTCGAAGGGTCGGTCATTTCTTAGACGAACGTGACGTCCTCTGGGCACCAGTTAGGGAACAAACCCTTCTAGGGGACCTTTTCCTTTACCGTTGTGTGAGGTCATAGGAACGACCTTTTTAGAGTACCTGTCACCTCGGACCACCCGACGTCAGGTACCACAGTGTTTCTCAGTCCGGACTTACTCACTGATTGTGAATAACATGAGGTATGTATAGACATGTCATTTCATGTGTTTTCGTGTGGGTGAGAAGAACCTACGTGGGTGTTGTTACACACAGTCTATGCACTTTATTGATTACACTAACGTGTAATTTTCCGTGAAAATGTACAAACTTTCAAAAGTTGAACTTCCAAACAAACATTGTCTGAACGATGTGTCCACAAGTCACTTATATACAACACTTAGTTGTCCTCTCTTTTTATTCCTCGACGCACAAAAAAGGTAAAAACGTATATAATATCGGTGAGACTTATCCTTAAGGTACCACGTATTAACTCCGGGTCACACACCCTTGTAGTGACGTTCACTGTCTCCTGGTCTTAAGGTATTGCACCGTGTTCTCGGTACCAACCGACTTTTCTCGGTCCTCACGTTTAGTCCTCCTTTGTTCAAAAGTGACCAAATACACTTTCTGAGTCGTTTATAGTAGACCTAAACAAACGTCACTAAGTCGACACCAAATCTCCTCGTCAGAGATAACGAGTCATACTCGGTTCTCTCCTCTTACTTGGTACTTTTCGTTTGTACATAGGGTCCAGTTCATATAGATCATAACTTCTCCACAGTAAGAACAGTTAAATAGACGAGGAAGGACCTTTCTTAATCTCATCATTTCCTCCCTTACAGGTGTGACATATCGTGGAATAAGAAGAAGACAGGTCACTTGTGAAAAAAAAAGATTACGATAAAGAAATATTTGTCTCCTACACGAAGTATACTAACTTCAGAAGATTAAATGACAAGGTATATTTGAAAACCACGAGAAGACACGGGTCCGGGTACCCCGGGACCTCGGACCGTCCGAGACAAAGTCGACGTCTCACGTCACATACCCCTAGACGACAGTAGACACCGGACCCTATATAGAAGTCAGACCCAAGTGTAGACTCCCCAATTGAGATCAACACAAATTAAGATAGTAGAACGAGAAATAGAAGTCAAACAGGGTACAAGAAAGAAGGGTACAGAGAAAAATAGGTACTGAAGAAAGACTGACTCATCAAAAATACTAAGTGAATACATCTAAAACAGTGAAACAATTGACATTGAAAAAAATTTCATCAAAATTCTAGGTACCATTCGTAGAAATTGAAAGGTCAGAGAGTAATACTTAATACTATTAATAATTATTAATAAGTTAACATATAAATAAATAGTAAAGAAACCGACACAACACAGAAGCACACCGTACGTCCTAGAAGAAACACCATCCCTGAGATAAACTCCTCCCTTTCGAGTCATGAACGTCGTACATTTGAGATAAACTCTGTACGTCCGGATCAACGAGTCACCGTACACCCTAATCTCAAGAGACCGTTTCTTTGTTTGGTCGTAGGGGACGTAACGTTTTGTCTCGGAATTGGTGACCTGGTGACCCTTTCAGTAATATAAATGGAAAATTATATATAATGTACAAATAGCAAACCCCATGACAAGGAAGGGGACATCTAGGTCTAAAGGGGAAGGAAAATTTACGGAAGACTGAACTCTGGAAAATGTTTTGTAAATAATGCAACCAGAGAACAACCACTACGTCAGATCATCAGTAACATGCAGATTCTTTCATAAAATAGAACAAAAACTGTACATAAAAAGAACTCATATCTTAAGAGTCAATTAATATAAAGAGAGTCGTGAGATTCCATACTACGGTTACAGGAGACCGATTGTAACAAAGTATACGGATTAGACGACAGTAAGGTTAAAAAACAAGACGACACAGACAAAAACGAAGAACAATGTAAAGAAACCAACTAACAAAATTCGTTACTTAATACTACACCGAGACATATCAACAGTATGAAGAATAGGAACTCAATTAACTCGGAGACACAAATACCCAAATTTCGAAAATAGTATAGACCTTTTAAAAGTCGGTCATTAATTCAAAAAAAAGAGACAAGAGGACAGAGATTGCAGGACAACCTAAGGTAGATGTATATAAAATCATACGAATTTCAACAAACTTCAAGACACTACCTGTTAATTAAAAAAAGGATGTAAGAAAGGTAAGGATATAAGGTATGAGTTATGTGAAGTCGAAGTACTTATATTCCTAATAACAACATCATTCGTAAAATTACAGGAAGAGACGATTAATACATTACATATAAAAATTGACACAAAAATGATTAAATAAAAAGGTAGTAATACCTATAAAAGAACGAAGAAACGTGTAAGTCTTAAAAGAAAAATTTAAATAAATAGTATTAAACTCCTATTAACAAAATGTCATATCACTACCTTGATCTTGTAGTGACGTTCACTGTCTCCTGGTTCTAAGGTCCTGAACCTTGTTCTCGGTACCAACCAACTTTTCTCGGTCTTCACGTTTTCTCCTCCTTTTTTTTTAAGTGACCACATACACTTTCTGAACCGTTTATCGTAGGCCTAAACAAACATCACTAACTCGCACAAAAATGACTAACTAAAAGGGGAGTAAAATCTATACAAGAACGAAGAAACGTGTAGACCTTTAAAATAAAAATTTAAATATAAATTTAGCTCCTATCAATGAAATATTATAACACTTCCTTGATCCTGTTTATGAAAGTGTTAAATATACCTTTAAAATTTAACCTATAACTTACACCAGTAAAAATGGAAAACCTACGACCTAGAAAAAATTAATAATATTTAATAAGGACCGTGACAAAAGTTTGTGACAATTGAAGAACCTTTGTCAACATGTAAAACTTACGAACGACAAGTCCAAAAATTCGACTCTACTCTGGTCGGAAATCTGGTCCAAATAATAAAGGGTGATCGTTTCGTTATAACAGAAGTTCCGGGATGACTACAGTACCCTTAATACTTATTAAAGGTGAGAGCACCCACTCCTGTGTTGATCTGAACCGAGTCAAACTCCGAGTTCCCAACAAGGGATATTAAGACTGGTCATGATAGTTGAGAAGTGACTTTTGACCTCGTCATATTAGACATGGAACGGTGTCAAGATAGACACATCAAAAGAGGACACTTGAGAATTGATAGATCTCAGAGTTTAGAGAAAAGAACCCCTCTGACAACCAGAGACGGATTTACGGGTGAGGTACATACACAACGTTTGAGAAAGGTCTCAACCCCGTTAACATCTTGAGTGGACGAACGAGGGGTTGGGGACGTCCTTAGGTAAGAGACGATGGTCTATAAACTATATTTTTTGATTAGAAAGTAAATAGAACAGATTAAACCTCAAGAAACTCTGTCCTCCTATTTACACAGGAAACGAGGAGATACAGATGGTTTTACCTCCAGGGGGACGTTAGTCTTAAGTCACTTACGGAACACTTACGATCCGTGACCGAAGACACGTACCCACCTCTGTACAAACCTCTATTCACAACCCCGGAATCCCTCGGGGTCAGAAAGACCTCTTTGTACGGTTAATGTTTATCATAAACGATACGACGACGATTCAGTGAAATCAACACAGACTGAGACACTCTAGGGTATCTACCGTCGGGTAGTCCGAGGGGACAGGGACCCTAAGAGGTCCCTTCTTGTGACCTCACCCAACGGTAAAGGAAGAGGTTACGTACTTTCACTATTACCTTCACTTCAACGAGTCAGTACAGACTGAGAAGCACTGGGGTACCTGACGTCGGGTGGTCTGAGGAGACAGGTACCCTAAAAGGTCCGTTCTCATGACCTCACCCCACGGTAACGGAACTCCTTACAAGTTAAGTCAAGTCGGTGAGTTATTACAGGTTGAGAAACGTTGGGGTACCTGCCGTCGTGCGGTCCCGAGGGACAGGAAGTGGTTGAGGTCTTCGAACGAGTTTGAGTACAGGTAGTTCAGGCATTACGGTAGGTTGGTAGAGTAGGGGACAGTAGGAGAAGAGGAGGACAGAAGTTAGAAAGGGTCGTTGTCCCAGAAAGGATTACTCAGACAAGAAATGTATTCAACCGGTTTCATAACTTCGAAGTCCAAGTCTAAGTCACGAACGTTACTTATAAGTCCTAAATAAAAGAAATCGTAACTGACCAACCTCGAGGAACGTCAGGTTCCCTGAGAGTTCTCAGAGTAGGTTATGGTGTCAAGTTTTGGTAATTAAGAAGTATCGAGTGGAGAGAAATACCACGTCAACAGTGTAGGTATTTACTGTTGACCTTTTTAGTCGAAACTAATATGACTTGAAAAAGTCGTTTGATTACAGAAACGAAAATTTTTACGACAGATCCAAACAGTATCGAAAAGAAGTCTTCTCGTTCGTAGAAAATTAAAGTATCGACGTCAGTAGTAGACGTCACTAAAACCTCGGGGATTTTTATTTCAGAGAGTGACAAAAGTAACAAAGGGGTAGATAAACGGTACTTCACTACCCTCCTTTACGGTACTAGAAGTAAGAGACTTACCCCTCAAATTCGGTTTACAAAGTAAGAGGAGAAAATGAAAGTAGGTCTCCGAGAAATCAAGGAGAAGTGAGAGACGTGACTCCTACAACAGTGGACGTATAGAGTCAAATAACTATAAAGAGGGCCTTTAGAACTAAGGTCAAACACGAAGGAGATCAACTCGTAAAGAGTACTACATGAGACGTATACTTAATTCATTAGTCCCACTGTCATATGTGGGAACTGTATGAGGAAAGGACTAAACTTTGGTCGGAAAACAAGGTACAAGTCAAGAACGAAAACGAAGAGCTGGAAGTATGTCTAAAGAGTCTTTCATCTATTCTACCAGACCATGAGACATTCAAAAAGTGTCAAACAACACTAGGTGTGTAAGTTCCCGAAAATGTTTCAGTTACTTCGTCTCCACCCACAAAGAGACGTTAATAGAACGAAAAAGATACTAGGTCGCCTATAACCGTTAATATAAAGAACAAGGAGACAGAAAAGATTTAAGTCGAACTTATATACCTTAAAGTGTTAAGTACATGACAACTTCTGAACGAGTCTCTTTAATGAAACCATCGTACGCTCTACTCACGTTGACACACCCCCTACTTGTAAGAAACTTTAACGGAAAGAAAACCTAACCTTACTTATGGTGGAAAGGTCAGGACTCCGGTGACGACTCAAAAGGTGTAAACGATCGTATGACTCACGTCGTCAAATTGTTGTAGTAGAATATACTAAACTATATCGAGTTGACGTTAAGGTAGTGGAGGTGATCGAAACGAGGATCACTATGAAGACTTCCGGGTGAACTACACGTAGAATCCTACAGATCGAGATCCACTCACTAGTGTGGTAGTACCAATAGACCCAGTAATTTTAAAAAACATGTAAAGATACATAAGAAAGTTGGAGAAGAATTATAGAAGACTAAGACAATCCAGCTATAGTAAAGACAGGAAATAACACGGGTGGAAACGTACTTGTCAAGGGAGGGATAGAGATTAAAAAAAACTTCTCTAAAGACCAGAAATAGTAAAACAACAAAAGGAGATAAAGAAACGTGACTCTTGAATCCTTCCGAAAAAAAATTTAGAGAGGAACGATTAGAAACCGTGAGACGTAAGTCTACCCATATAGAAAGAAAAGAGGAAATGGAGGACAAAGAGAAGAAAAGATTCAATAAACATTCTGGAAGAGTCTTTTGGAAAAACTATAGAAAAAGAATCCCTACCAGAACTATACCATACATGTCTAGTTTTTTTGTTCTAGTACCGTAGAATAAGGTAATGAAGTACCGTTTATGTACCTCTTTGTTATTTTTTTCACTGTCCGAAATAAAGGGACCAGATGTTTTAGTGACGTCTTTGACTGACGTCGACACTTTTTTCTCTGTAACTAGGAACCTTCTATTTCGATACTTTTTGGATCTGTCGTATGATTTTTCGTTTATATAGTGAAATGGTCGTTTCCAGACATATCAGTTTCGATACCAAAACGGTCTTCAACATTACCTCCACTCTCAACCTGGTACTTCTTTCGACTCGTAGTTTCTTAACTACGAAAATTTAAGACCACAACCTGTTCTGAGAACTCTCAAGGGACCTGACTTTCCTCTAGATAGGTCAGGTGGAATTTCCTTTATTCAGGACTTATAAGTACCCTTCCTGGTTACGACTTCGAGTTGGAGGTTATGAAACCGATGGACTACCCTTCTTGACTGAATAATCTTTTCAGGGACTACGACCCCTTCTAATTTCCGTCCTCCGGTTCCCCTTACGTCTTCTTTTACAACCCACCGTAGTGGTTGAACTAATTGTACTCAAACTCGTTCGAGACCTTCAACCACTACCTGTCCCTTCAGACCACACGACGTGGGGTACTATATGTCCTTCAATCGTACTATATAGTGCAGGAGACTTGACTACATGTCTCTTTTTAGTCCCTCATCCGTCTTCAGAAACCCCTTCCTCCTTCTTTGTCAAGGACCTATCGACTGTTACTATCCAAACATCCGGAAAAGTTTGTTCTCTTCGATATCCCTTCTTTAAGATACGGTCCAAGTCTCTTACCATTCTCTTTCCGTCCCGCCGTCACGACCCTAAAGTGTCCCGTGACGTAGGGAGAAGATAATTTGAAATAGTCACGAGTTATAACAATCCACTAACCTTTGTACTCAAAACAACACCTTCACCATCTTGTTATAACTTACGTTTCTGACTAAGACTTCTACTTCGAGGTTGTAAATCCGGTGGAATAAACTTCTCGGTCGAGTAACCTCCTCTGGGACTACGACCCTTTCTAACAACCGTCTTCCTCTCCACAGTTTTCCTACTCTACTACTCTACCGTAGTAGCTTAATTACCTGTACTCTAACTCCTTTGAGGTGTTTTATCATTTTCTGTTCCTTCGGACAAAACGACGGCATCTACATTAGTGTTTCACAGTTTGTACTGTCGTAGACTTGTTATGGTTACCTCTGTGTCCCAGGTCACTTCGTAGACCGGGACTACCCTAATCTCTTTCTAAATCCACCTTCCCCTTCGAAGGGTAGTAGATCATGTTCAGGAACTTAGGTTCCGTTCATCGTGTTCTAAAACTTACACAATGGTTTGTAACAAAAGATTTTTTTGTTTTCGACAAAAGACGTCTTCACTCTCGAAACTGACTCAAACAAGAGATCTAATATGACTGTCTACACCTTCCCTAGACCTCACCCGATTCAGACGTTTTTGGTCCACTGGTCTACGACCTCCCGGTCCGAGCACCATCTGTAAGACGTGATCCACCTTTTGCTTAGCTCTCCTTTTCACAGGGTAGATGTCACATGTACGGTTACATAGTCTAACAACGTCGTCTTGTGTAGTTATAACAAAACTCCATTCACTCTTTACGTGCTACCAACTAAACGAAACAGTTAAGGAGACCTATTAATCTACTGATTTACAGACCAAGGAAGTTACGTACCAACCTTAGTACGAACCCTTTCGTTTGATCTAGTCCAGTTGTGTATAAAGTAATTTGTCGTCCGTATCCGTCCAAAGATTCCGGTTCCATCCATAAAATTGGTACTCCCCAGTATACCCCTGTCAAATTAAATAGTCCGAGTCTAACCTGACACGTCCAACGGTATCAACAACGATACTGTTCATCGGTATCGTCGATGCACAACGATACGACCTCTACACTCTTTGACTGTTCTCTCGTTCTCGGAATGCTACGAGAAACGACACACTAAAGTGACATCTTCATCAATCGTTCCTTTCCCACTGGCCATTCCGATTCCATCCCTCACTAGACTCTGTCATTAGTAATCGAGGACACCCTGGGGTCTTTTGTCTTCGTAGCAGAGTCAGTCTCAAGACATAGTACCAAGTCTTTATCTACAGTAAACCGAACTTAGTCATAAATTGGAAACCTTACCGTGTGTATGGAGATTTCTCTTCTAAAGGAAGAGGGGTCCACCGTCTTATTAAGTAAAAACAAGGTCTGAGTCCTTGGGTCTTTCGGGAGACTCCCTGTGGACGAGAAAAGTCCGTGTATACGTTAGATTTTCCAACTTCATAGTACTACTACGGGTAAAAGGTCTACTCTTTTGACTCCAATTCCCTGAACTAGTTCCAGTGTGTCGATTCATACACTTTGTGGTCTTGTGTTAATCCCATTCAAGTCAAGTCAGCGAGTCAGCACAGGTTGAGAAACGCTGGAGTACTTAGTGTCGTACAGTCCGGAGGGTCAGACAGTGGTTGAGGGTCTCAAGTGATTTTGAGTACAGGTAACTCAACCACTACTGTAGGTCGGCGGAGTAGGAGACAGCAGGGAAGAGGAGGACGGGGATTAGGGAGGGTCGTAGTCCCAGAAAAGGTTACTTAGCTGTGAAGAGTACTCCACGGGTTTCATGACCTTAAAGTCGAAGTCGTAGCCACGAAGGTTACTTGTGACTCTTGACTAGAGCAAATCCTATCTAACCAACCTAACCAACGTCAGGTTCCCTGAGAGTTCTTAGAAGAGGTTGTGGTATCAAGTTTTCGTAGTTAAGAAACCGTGAGTCGAAAGAAGTGTCAGGTTGAGAGTGTAGGTATGTACTGGTGACCTTTTCGGTATTGGTACTGATCTACCTGTAAACAACCGTTCCATTAGAGAGACGCAAACTTATACGATATAACCAACCAGTATTGAAAGGAAGGTTCCTCATTCACAGAAAATTAAAGTACCGACGTCAGTGGTGGATGTCGCTAAAACCTCGGGGGTTTATTTCAAACTGTCAAAGGTAACTAAACGGTAGATAAAGGGTACTTCACTTCCCTGATCTAGAATCAAAAGACTTATAACTCGAAATTCGGTTGAAAAAGTGAGAGGAGAAAGTGAAAATAGTCCTCCGAAAAATCAAGGAGAAGTTAAAGACGAAATTCCCGCCACAGTAGACATATAGACTCCGATATCTATAAAGAGAGTATTTAGAACTTATGTCGAACACGAAGAAGGTCGGGTCGTAAAGAGTACTACATGAGACGTATCTTCAATTTATTCGTCCCACTGTTATATGTCGGAACTGCATAGGGAAAAGGATAAACCTTGGTAAGAACAAGATACAGGTCAAGATTGGCAACGAAGGACTGGACGTATGTCCAAAGAGTTCTCCGTCCAGTCCACCAGACCATGAGGGTAGAGAAAGTCTTAAAAGGTGTCAAATAGCACTAGGTGTGTCAGTTTCCGAAACCGTATAAGTTATTTCGTCTGTATCTACGAAAACACCTTGAGAGAACGAAAAAACTACTAAGTAGTCTACAATCGTTAGACTAGAGACCAAGGAGACGGAAAAGATTTTGGTCGAACTTATAGACCTTCAAGTGCCAAGTGTATGACGACTTCGGACCGAACCTCTTAAAACTCATAATGGAATGATCACACACTCTACTCACGTTAACACGTCATCAAACTCTTAAGAAACTGTGCTGCAGAGAGACCCTAATTTTACTTTTGACTAAAAAAAAGGTTAGGACATCGGTGACGACTCAAAGGTTTAAACGACCGTATAACTCAAGACGTGAAAGTGTCGTAGTAGAAAGTCCTAAACCTTACGAGTTGACCTTAAGGTAGTGAAGGTGAGCGAAACAAGTGTCACTATGAAAGATTCCGGGTGAACTGAAGTGTAAGGTCCTACAGACCGAGATCCACTAACTAGTGTGGTAGTACTAATAGACCCACCACTTCGAGAAAAACCTGTCAAGAAGACACATAAGAACGGTGGAGAAGAATTATAGAAGAAGAAGACAATCCAGTTATGTTAAAGACAGGAAATAACTCAGGTAGAAAAGTACTTTACAAGGGAACCATAGAAATTAAAAGAACTTCTCTAGAGATCAGAAAGGGTAAGACAACAAAAGGAGAAAATAAACGTAACTATCAACTCCTTCCGAAAGAACAGAGAGGAACGATAAGAAACCTTGAGACGTAAGTCTACGGATACGACGATGACGATTCAGCAAAGTCAGCACAGACTGAGACACTCTGGGGTATCTACCTTCGGGTGGTCCGAGGGGACAGGGACCCTAAGAGGACCGTTCTTGTTACCTCACCCAACGGTAAAGGAAGAGGTTACGTACTTTCACTTTTACCTTCACTTCAACGAGTCAGCACAGGCTGAGAAGTGCTGGGGCACCTGGTGTCAGGTGGTCCGAGAAGGCAGGTACCCTAAAAGGTCCGTTCTCATGACCTCACCCTACGGTAACGGCAGAGACTATAGAAAGGAAATAGGAAACGAAAAGTGAAGAGAAGAAGAGTGTCGATAAACATTCCAGAGGAATCTGTCGGTAAAACGAAAAAATCGAAAAGAAAAGGTACCCCTACCAGAACTAGGGACAGAAGACATGTTAAAGTACTTGGAGGTAGGTATCCAGTAGTCCGTGAGACAGATAGTCTAGATCAGGCAGTTTAGATAAAGAGTGAAGGTGACATATCAAGAGTTTAACACAAAAAACGAGGTATGGGTGACCCTCACCACCCACCATAAGACCGTGATAACGAATCCGTCTTCTTTCGTTATAAGTCCAAAGTTAACTTCTTTCATTCCTTTTCGTGATCTGGTAATTCGATACTACATTTAGTTTAGGCAATACCAATATGTTACCTCTACTTTTTGTCTAAGTTCCCTAATCCGGACCATCGGACTTTTTGATACCTACCTCCAAACATTGTAACATACCCTTCACCACTGGTTTGGTATGGGTTCGTTTTTGTTGACATTCTTCCGTTTCACCAACGGACTTCTTCGGAAGTTTTGTCGACTCTTTTATTCTTCACTTGTCGTTTGTTCTTTCCCTTTCTAATGAGTTACTTTACGTCTGAAGGTCTCTTATCGTTCCTCTCCATTCTTTCAGAAACATTTACTTTGTACGTTCTTAATCTCCTTTTATTATGTAACATTTCTCATATCTAGAGAAGTCCTTTGAACCTCTATGTTATCCTTATGAAGTACGTTTCTACCCGTGTTATTTCCTGTCTTTTCAGTTTCTGTGTTGTTTTCGTCTACTCTAATTCTTCTCCATCGTTCTTACGTGTCTTCTTGATATGTTTTTACAAGTATGACTAGGTCTATCTCTACTACAACCACATTGAGTACATTTCTGTCTATATGATCTCGTATTTCAGTTGACCCGGAATCTTTCGTAGTGATGTTCGTATCGATCACCTCAACTACCTTAAGGTCGACTCGACAAAATTTGTACGATTTCTTACACTGACATTTTCACGACGTAAGTTATACAGTGGTTTAAATCTTTTGAGTCGTCACCGGTGTCACGACCCTTTCCATCATAAGTAAAGTTAGGTTTTCTTTCCGTTAAGGTTTCTTACAAGTTGGATAGTACGGTAACACGAGTAGAGTGGACGATCGTTCCATTATGAGTTTTAGGAAGTTCGATTCGAAGTGTTATGTACTTGACTCTTGAAGGTCTACATGTTTGAGCAAACTCCTTGGTCTCTAGTTTAACAGTTGTAAGTAACCTAGTATCTCTTTCGTTCCCTTAAGGTCTTTTTTGTAGATATAGAAGTGACTAATACGATTTCGGAAAGTGACACACCTGGTGTTGTTTGACACCTTTTAAGAATTCTCTTACCCTCATCGTCTAGTGGAATGGGGAGAGGACTTTCAGACATACATCCAGTTTTTCACCGTAAATCTTAGTCTGTGCCTTTTTGATTTTCTAAATTTTAACCCTTTCCTCGTATCGTTCCATACGTAACAGTGAGACCAATAACTTGAACATACATCTATGTAGTAAGCTATACGACCTAACGTATTTAGGGTTCGACCCTAGTTCTAGCGACCCTCTTTATAGTTGTAGGTGTCTATACTTCTACTGTGGTGTGATTATCGTCTATCGTTTATTGATTTCTGGTTAACTATTCTTCTACTCTACCTTTACGACCGAATTTTGAGTTGTAAGTTTTTGATCAGTACTTTTTTGTGAGTTGTAAGTACCGTAGGGTAGAGTGGTGAAGTACGGTATATCTACTCCCTTTTCACCTTTGTTACCGTCTAAAATAAAAGAACCCGAGGTTTTAGTGATACCTGGAACTGACGTTGGTGCTTTAATTTTGTGTGAACGAGGAACCTTCCTTCTTTCCGATACTTTTTGGACGTGTCTCATAATTTTTCGTCTCTGAGTGAAACGATCACTCCAGACATCACAGTGTCGATGCCAAAAAGGTCATTAGTCCATGTCTACACTTTAGACCTGGTAGACTTTACCACTTACGGTTTCTTAACTCGAAAACTTGACGCCACGAACTCTTCTAAGACCTCTCAGGAAGAAGTTGTTTCTCTAGTTTGTTCAGTTAGACTTTCCTTTAGTTGAAGACTGGGGACGACAGAGTCGACTCCGTAGATGACTCCCAGAGGTCCACCTTTCTTGCCTACGAAGGTGACGTTTTCACGGATTGGTACCGTCGAGGTACGTTTATCAAACATCGAGGTGGGGACCTCCTTCGAGTCTTTCCGACTTCCAAGTCACATGGGACCCAGAGGGCTATGTACGCAACGTAAGAGGGGTCGTCGTAACCTTCGGTTCCTTCCCCTTAAGACCCGGGACTTTCTCGCCCTATCGAGTCCCTAGGTGACCCCGGTGGTGAATGGTTCATTCTGACATTTCCTGTCTCGTCCGTATACACCGTCTCTCGACCACTGACCCCACACCCTTGTTTTCCCTTGGTCGAGACGTACTTCATGGAGTGGGTTTGAGGGGACCTCCTCTTCGGGTCACTATTCTAGTAGACTCCATTTTACTTCTCTTAGAAAGTAATGGGGAATATTAAGGAAACTTATTCCTCCACCACCTCAACCACCCAGTAGTGTTTGAAAAGGTACCGGATCTGGTAGGAGGTCAGTCATAGGAACCCCAACGAAGAGGGGTGGAAGTCAGTACATCAAGACCTCCTTCAACTTTTAGTACACACGAAGACCCAGTCCCAGTTACTGGTACATTTCGGTTAGTATCTTGGGGTACCGGGACGGTACTATCGACTAGATCCCAACATGTACACTTGACTCAACCCAGTAAGTCTCTTGTGGGAACTTCCAATTACCCAGGCTCGAAGAAAGAAATAATTCTCTACGGAAGTCCTATATTTTGGAACCCCGTCCATCGAACCTGAGGGAGTGATACACATCTTCGGAATTCCTTTTTTTTCAACAGTCCGATTCTGGTAGTTTCATCTCCCTTCCCTTTCTCGCTCCAACTCTCTCTTAACTACTGAAGACTAAAGAACACAGATCAGTGACTCTAGAAACATAAACGAGACTAAGAAGACAGGACCTAAAGGTCTTAGTAAAGTTACTCAAAGGGGAAAGGAACTTCAGTCGACCTCCACTCGAAGAGAGTTGAAATTAAGTCTGAAACAAGATCTAGGAAAGGTTAGTAACATGTGGAGGGTCTTAGTTTGTCTCTGTGGGTAAATAAAGTCGTGGTAATGCTCACTTTGGGACAAAAGAAATTACTCTCATCCCAAACGTCGGGTGGTTTATGTCAAGCGGTGGTAGGACCCGTTCTCACGGGATTCACACTCACTCGTAAACGAGTCTCGTCGGAATAACTAAGGACTCGGTGTGGTTCGTAAAGGTGACGAACACGGTCCGGTTAGGACAGTAAAGGAGTTAGTATTTGACTCTTCATGACGGAGTCCTTTTGCAGTGGATCCTAGGTCCATACATCTATACGAGTGACACAAGAGAATTTACACCATATCGTCACCGGAGATCTTAGGACCCCCTCAGTCTCTGTATGTGGTCAGTCGGACTCGACAATGGACGCTGAGGGTGGTTATAAGTCTGGGTAGTTTTAATAACCAAAATAAAGGGAGAGAACCATTCATAGTTCCCCAAAATACTCGTCGTCCCCTACACCTTCAAGTAGGTTTTGGTTTCACCCTGTTCTGTACTCTTTTCCAACGGTACTCTTTTTCACACACCCTCACCTCCGGACCCTCAACCCCTACGTCGTTTTACTATTTTTTTTTTGTTTGTTTGGTCGTTTTTTTGACTCAGGATGACATCTCGTATTCCTTGATATAAGTGATAGTTCACTATTAGGTGTACTTTTTCTTGTACGTAAGAATTGGCTTACATATCAAAAATACACATATTGACTCAGTGTAACAACACGTCTTCTTGAATTTCGTTGTGACTTATAGTTATGAAGTTATTTTAAAAATCTTTTCTTGTTCTCACAGGTATCAAGAGGAGTGACGGACAAAGAAAGGAAGACTGAGGACGAGGAACAAAAGAGACGTCTCTTACGGTCAAGAGGTGGACGTAGGGGTGTTAGGTTTGAAATAAAATTTTTTTGAAATAAAACATAACCTCATATCGACTAATTGTTATAAGACTCAAAGTCCACCTATCATTTCCCGGAGTCGACATACATAGACCCATAGGACCAGGGTTTCTATGGGGAGGGTTGGTCCAACAGTATATTGACTCGTCTCAAGGGACACGATGTGTCATTGTGCAACAACCAATAGGTAGAATTTATCTCGTCACGGGTGTTGTGTAAGAACCTCTGAATTGAGTCCTTGAGACCCTTCGAAAGAAGTCGGGCGTGAGTGGGAGAAACTGGTGAGGTCCTAACCAACCCATTGCATGAGAGCAGGGGGTAGGGGTGGTCAGTCAGGTATCGGGAGTAGTGGGTCTCATTCAGACTTACGGGGTTACGTCTCTTTGAACCCTACGGTAAACGTACCTTAGGTCACGTCAAAACGGATCTTGGCTCGTAGGGAGGTGTACGGAGGTACTCAAATGTCAAAATCCTAAGGACTTTAAGGGAGGGAAGGAGTTTCGGAAGAAAGTCGGGTAGTCGGAGACTTGAGGGTGTACCTCGACTGTTCTTCGGAGGTGGGACACGGCCCTGACTCATCAGTGACACGTCGGAAATAAGTGTAATCGTTGGTCGTAGGGGGTCTCCCCAGTCCATAGGGTTGAGTGTTTCCCCCGTGGGCCGGACTCGTTCCTCTTCTACGTAGACTCTTGATCCCACTGGTACATTAAATAGTAGTTTTGTTCCTTTTGACGTTCTTCCCTTCCCTCTGACAATTAGGAATACCACCCTCTCGTGTGACTCTCACAGGCGTTAGTAAGAGGAACAGTGTACCGGATAAGTCACTCGACTGAAAGCACAAGTACGTAAACTCCAAAGTCTAACTTGACTTCGAGAAACTCCTGACTCCTGGTTTCACAAGGGGAGAGGAACACTGAGGGTGGTACGGTCGTATCACACCGCAGAGGTGTCAAGAAAGTTCTACTAGTCACAGGGTCTGCCGGTAAATGAGAGTTCACCAACAAAAACAACGTCCGAGAACGGCTCGTTGTCCCGAGTAGTCGTAGACGTTATCACGATCTACTGGACGTCTCCCGCGGGAGGAAGGTCGTCGTCGGGTTCCCAAGGACGTTCTAGGACAAACTCTTGTTAGGGAGTCCCAAGAGGTGATTGGAACTCCAACATCCGAGCTCAACCGTGACCCATAAACTGAGGTAACTATCACTTCTATTATCTCCCTTCCCATAACTGGTGTTTTATACTTTGCATCACGACAATCTCTCTTTACGACCGGGACCTCTAGAAAGAATACACACCTCTGACCCTCACTGGGAACCCGTACTGGGAAGTGGAGCCTTGGGGCACCGTAGCGTGACTACTCGAAGATCTACAATAACTACTCAGAAGAACCCGGTTCCCAGTCACTACAGTATCTCAGGTATTCTCGGAACGTCGGAAGTCTTGTTCGCTATTGGAAAGAAAAGTACCTCTACGACTCTCTTTCACACTATTTCGTCCGTAGTTCCGGTGAGACTTAGAGGGGTCTCGACGCAGGAAGGGTTGACAGAGGATTTGTGGGTAAGTAGAAAACCCCACTGAGAAAAGAAACGAGAACTATACCGTGGAAGGAACTGTAGGACTTTCGTCACAAAGTTATGTGGTATTACGAAACATAGAACTGTGTTCGACCAGAAGGAAGGATCTTCTCAGGGGAGGGGAAACTGATCGTTTAAAGAAGAGTAGCAAGGTTAAGGTTGAATTAACAGTAACTAAGTCCCTTCAGAAAGGGAACTACAAATAGTCACAGGACAGAACCAGTGAAAGACATTTGGGAAGGAATACAGACGACGACGACACGACGACGATTCAGCGAAGTTAACACAGGTTGAGACACGCTGGGGTATCTACCGTCCGTTGGTCAGAGGGGGCAGGGATCCTAAGAGGTCCTTTCTCATGACCTCATCCCCACCGTAACGGAAGAGACAAAGAGTACAGATCGTACATGGTTGCAGTTTTAAGTGATACACACACACAGTAAAGAACACGTAGACGGAAGAATCTACACTCCCACTCAAAATAAGAATAACAGAGGGATTTCACGGACCGTGTGTCACCTACGGGTTACGAACAAACAAATCACTCAATTTACTTCTGACACTTTGATTAATTACTCTTTGTAGGTCTCTCGACATAGACAACCCCTTGTTTGTTACCCAGTTGGTGTCTCATTTCTACCTCTAAGCACCCCTGACGTCTAAGAGTATTACCATCCTCTCTCCCCAAGGAGACCCTCTCCCACAGAAGGTCGTGACAAGGTTGTTGGTCGAGTCTGGGACTCTAGGACCGGTCCTTTATATATTGATCGGGTGGTTTTGAGGTTTCCTGTCCAGTCGAAAACAGACTCCCAAACTGTGTCTTAGGATAGTTAATACGGAGAACAGAAGTCCAGTTTGGACCTAGGGTGGAAGGACTAAGAGACAGTATCGGGGACACGGTGACACACGGGTCAATGTACCCCACAGTAAAAATAATCGACGAAAGTCCAGTATTCTGACGTCGGTTGGAGCGAGGTGACGACCCATCGACGAGGGATTCCTCTAGTCAAAAGGGGTGAACGAGTCCTGAAAGGGACAAAAATTTGTGTAAATAGACATGACTCTTGAAGGAACCAGGGTACATCGGGACCTGTCAAACAGTAGAATATTAACACAAGTCCGACCACATTAGGAGGGACTAGGAGACAAGTCGTGTGACATCTCAGGAGATTGGTTCGAGGTGAGGAGTGTCCCGTCACCCACGTCGGGAGAGGGTCGACGTGTCTGGAGAGGCCTGGGAAAATCCTGGAACCAGTCTCAGGACTAGTCTTCCAGACCCCTAATACTTGGGTACCCAACAAACGTATAGATACACAAATACTCAAACACATACATAAACATACACAGAAATTAACACGAAAACACAGAGACTGATCGATACGTACAAATATACACAAAGACAAATATACACAGACGAACACACAAAGGTACACGGACACACAGACAGACACAGTAACACCCACCACATATACAGACACAGTGATACACAGACTCTTAGGTAAACACACACAGACGGACGCAGGCACATGTCTACACCTCGTAGTGAACCCGACTGGGAGTCTCCCTCTCCGAATGATCAGGTTCACATGTGAGGTCAAAGGGCGAAACTAGTTACCATGGGTCAGCTCGTGAGGGACCATCATCCGAAACAGGTGGGGTAGTTTGTAGTGATGTGACGGGAAGGAGACGTAGACATTTCTCTTTTCTTCCCCTCTAAACACCTCCTTCATTGTTGTTGTGACAACCTCTCGAACACAAACACACAGATGGGTGATTCCGGGATTATTACAGAGGTAAATGTCTACGTCTTTAGTTCCGATCCTCACTAAGTCTTAGTATGACTCCAGTCATTGACCGATTACTCACCGTGTCTCCTACAATATTCGACTCAGTGTACCGACCCGAGATGAGTGATACAGAAGTCTTCTCCGGGTCCTGGAGGACGATGGACACACGAGTCTTTGGGAGTCTACTGTCTCACGACTTCTCAAAAACGAAAGGGGAACAGGTCGAACAGTAAAAAATCCTTTTAGTTTCGGACCCTCGTGATTCCTACACCCAAGTTTAGTGGGTCTCAACCGAGGCGACCAGACACTGGAGAGGATAGGTTTCCCGGGGTTTGAGTCTTCCCTGGGGTGAAGACGAGAGGGACAGAATTTTACTGATTATAAAGAACTTCTTCCCTAAGGTGTAAAACAAAACAAAGGGTGTGAAAATAAAAAGTGACCGAGGACGTTTAACCCATCGACCAGGACCCGAGGGTTACCTTACGATTAGTCCTTCCTTTGTATAGGTGGTAGGAAGAGTAAGGAAGGAATAGATTAAGTATTCGTTTAGCATAACGAAAAAGGAAGTTGAACAAAGGACAACGGAAGGCAATCAGAAGGAAGAGTGAGTGGGGAGATCTTGTTCAATGACCAGAACTCCGGTCCTCGTCCCTACACAAGGTTATTTTGTAATAAATATTTTTGGTCACCACTACGTTCCAACCAGGGATCAATAGGACCCAATCTAATAGAGAGTCCTGTGCAGAAAGAGTTCACAACATATTAAAAGCACGTTGACTTTCGTAGAATGTCGATTAAACCTCTTTCCCTAACAGATAGAGTCTGAATGAACTAGATCATCTTCCGTTTTTGTCCGAGTCTGTACCGTAGAACTAAGAAGTCGAACAGTTTCTACCCCTACCGAGGTTTCTACCTATACAACCCCATCAAGGTCGGGTTCTGCGGTAGTTTTCCTTAAGGGAGTTTGGGTATAAGACGGTACAAATCTGCCTTGCCGACCAGTCATGAATGTTCCAGGGGTTAGACACCCTCTCTTCTCACAAGGGTGAATGTCTATGCACTTCACCCCGATCCTGACCCGACCCCGCGTAACGGTAATCTGGGAGTGTCTTCTTGACTCGGATCCGACACAGAAACCACGTGGAGTCTACCAATCTGTTTCGACCCTCCACTTAAACCCAAGGTAAACACTGTCCGACACTTAAAATTTTACAAACGGAGAGACTTTTTGCGGTGGACTCACTCAGTTCGACCGGAACACCGAAGACATGTCCACCCTAATGGTTCTCAGTCTTTGGGTGACAACGTGGGAACACCTATTTTGCTAGCTCTCGTTCTATCGGAAGAGAAACCGTACTGGATTACTGTCCTTACCTGACGTAAGAGACATTGCATGACACCTAAGACGTTGACAGGTCCTGCTGACTTGGACTTTTGTGTTAGATCGAATGTTCTAAGATACTTTAATGACGGACCCTTTAAGTGAATACCCCTATACACACATAAACACACTCACACATACTCTCTCCTTTTCACTCTCCCTTTCATGAGTTCATGAAACCTCTTCGTCCGGTATCCAAAATAATCTGAGAGTTTCCAGGGGATCTCACTCTTGAGTAAATAGTCCGGGAGACTGTAGAGACTGGAGATCAAAGGGTGACACTTATGAACTTCGGGGACTAACGGGACTCCCAGGGGTCTAGTCAAAATAGGACAGGATTTGTGTGATGTCGTTGACGTCAGGACTTTTCGGTCGGGTCGAGGTAATGAATGGTGTACACACTGGAATCGTTCCGGGAACGACAGACATGGAGTCAAAGGAGTATATAGTTTACTCGATTAGTCTGGTGGACGACACACCCCAACAACGTCCTAATTTGGTTAATAATGGACTTTCACGGAGTCAGACACTTATATTTTCACCCACGAAAAAAGGGGAGAAGAGCGAGGTTCGTTTTACTTGGAACTCGACGAGTACCCGTCTCGTCGACGTTCAGGGGTGGAGTCCAGTGAGAGACCCAACCGATTAGACAAACGAGTACACAGTAGTACCCGTGACGGAGAGGTCCCTGTCCTAGGACACCAATTCTACCGGTCATAGATACTCTCAATCCCATCCTTCACAGGACGGTCTACCAGACGTAGACAAAACGTTCGTTACCAGTGAGGTATCGGTCAGGACTGAGTCGAAGAGAAATGTGTAATGGGTTTTCCACAGTATTCGTTCTTTAGGGTAGTACGAGGGTCTAGGTATCCACTACGACTTCTAGAAAACCCATCCGGCATTCCATCTTTTGAGCATTACAGACTTGGTTGAACACATCGACGTCTGTGTTCTTTACTCACAGTAGTCCACGGTTCCCACCTTTTTCCCACCGTCCTGTTCACTTTCTACCAGGCCCTTGTCTCACAGACATGAGTGTTGTCCCAACTGACTCCTTTTCTCCCTCCCTTGGATGTTCAGTCTACTTGGACACAGTTTCTATTGGACCTTAAGGACTCCTCCACAAGGTTACCACTACAATGGGTGTATTTTGTTAATGTCCCTCTTCCTCACTCACCCAATCCCGTCTTGACCGATGGGAGATAAGGGTGTGACAACGGAGGGAGACCCACAGTGTATAGAGAACTCTAGTGAAAGATTGGTGACACGTCGAGTGTTGGAAATTAGTATCTCCAAAACGTAAAGTATAACAAAAAAAGGATACGATGTAACATACGTCCTATAACTGATATACTGGCCCGCAACTTCACCACGGAGGACGGACCCTACGGGTCTCCGTATTGATGACCCGGAGGTTCTGACGACCTGTGGGTCCCTTCATGACACGGAAGTAAACTCTTCGAGATATCAGAGAAGTGTGGGTCGGAATCGTAGGGGAAGAGGTCCTCCAGCAAGAACTAGTTGGGGTCGGTGAAGGAAGTATGAGTCTGGAGTAGGTCAGTTGTGGTGTGTCCACTGGGAAAGTAAACTGTACATAAATGAGAAACGGATAGTAAGTCCGACCGTACCCGTAAGAACTTCTGTTTATTCGGTAAAAGATTAGATTTTTGACATTCGTGAGACAATCTAAGAATACCGGAATGTGTCTTATGCCCAAGTTAATAAAAATGACGACGCCAAGAACGTAAACACCTTTGACTTAAGGAGACGGACCCCTAAGTGTCCACTAAACGTTAATCAAGATGGAAAACTGGTCTCTACCAAGTGAGAAGTAGACATTGACTCACTGAGGGAATCAACTCTTCATAGACGACGACGACGACGACGATTCAGTGAAGTCAGTAAAGGTCAAGACACGTTGGGGTATGTGTCCTCGGGTGGTTCGAGCGGTCAGGGACCCTAATAGGTCCGTTCTTGGGACCTCACCCAACGTTAAAGGAAGAGGTTAAGTCCTTTCACTTTTCAATTTCACTTTAGCGAGTCAACACAGGCTGAGAAGTGCTGGGGTATCTGACGTCAGATGGTCCGAGGAGGTAGGAATCCAAAAAGGTCCGTTCTCCTGACTTCACGCAGTGGTAACGGAAGAGGAGTCTTCCTTGTTAGAGGTAGTTTGATAACTGTGTAAAAACTGTCTCTTTACCTACAAATGGACGGTGAACCATTAAAGTCCCGGGTCAGTGGTTCTAGTTCTCAACTCCTATTATCACGGAAGAGGAGATCCACTTCTGTGACAATGGGTCTCAAAGACGGAGGAAGTCCTCGGGGTCGGGGTTGTAGGGTGGACAGTAGAGGTCTACTCGGGGTCACGACCCGATTTCGTGGTCCCAATGAAACCTCGTGGTAGGAGGGTTTTGGAGTGTAAGTAATACAACGAATCCCTCAATTATCAATATAAACTGGGTGCCCTTCTTTAGACCCTGTCAGACAATAGTACAAGGAAGTCTTTTAACAAGTCGTACAAAAAAAAAAAAAAAAGTGACTCCGAAATAGAGTACCAGAAGTAAAAACAATCTCCATAAGAAAGTAGCTGGCGAACTGTTTCTTTTGTTTCTTCTACGATGTTAATCGACAGTCACAATTCCATATCGACAATAACGTTTCCGTGACACATAAAAGGTTAGTAAAAATACTCAGTGGAATAATAGTATTAAAATACGTATATGGTACCGTTTCTGTATATAAATTTATTTCTCAGACAATACATTAAAACCCATGCGGTATACTGGTACACCCCAGAGTCACAGGGGAGTCATTTTACCACTTACATTACTAAGTTTGGGAGGTTTATCCTATAGAACCCCTATTCACTTCCCTACCTATATTCCATGGACTATTTATCCTTCCGAGTTGTTACTGTCGGTAATCGTGACGTCAACGGTGGGGTGACATAGAAAGAGTATCTTGCAGTCCCTTCCTCCATCTTCCCCCTAAAGAGAGGAGAAAATGTCCCCTCCTTAAACTTTTCGTTCTCCAAACACTTAACCGAAACCAGTGTGAAGAAAAGTCTATATCTTATCACATATTCATCAAGAGGGTTACAAGAGGTTCAAATTTCTCTTCTCTATCAACTTGTTTCTTAGGTCCTCTATCCCTTGTTCAATCCCTTTACATCTCCGAGATCTTTCTTCCTACTCAGTTTACTTTTTAATTTTCTTTTGTTGTCTCTCTCTTTATGTAAGTTTCGGAAGGTTTCCATACCTCTCTATTTACTATCACTATGTCTCTATGTCTGTATCTGTATATGTATACCTTCATCTCTCACTTGTTTTTCTTGTACAATTTATTTTACATCTTTTCACAATAATGTGTCCTGATGGGGATGTAGACGCAACTGACACGTGACTTAATAACGTTCCTCAAGTTAAAAGTTAACCGGTACTGTACTGACCTGGGTTCTCAACACGTCGATACGTTTAGATGTGATTCAATGAACCCTGGGTGTAAAGGATATCGTTACATGAATAGTTATTCATTCACAACTTGAAATTCTAAAAGTCCCCTTATAAGGTAAGGACAAATTTGACCTACTTATCTTATTAGTTTACTTTTGTTTTTAGTGTCTTTACTTATACTACACCGAATCTCAGAGGTATGAATGTACTGAGACGTTAGACTCTTCCGGTAGTCGGGCTCCTCGTGTTCGGTGAAGTACGAAGAAAGGACCGAGACTCATGAGTCCCTTCAAGTCCAAGAATCGTACATCACCACTGAATCTCGGGGATCAATATACACGAGACTATACGGGATCAAATCGGGAAATCCGGTTATTATCCAGACCCTTTTTTTTTTTTTCGAGAACTATTTTACAAATGGAAGTAGTCACAGGAACCACTCACCTGAAACTTCGAAGAGTCTTATGTCTTTTAACTTGACGTTAGAGAAAGGACTTCGAACCAACCTTTTAGTTTGACTAGACATACCTGTAGATTCTTCTACGGAAGAACCTCTTTTTTCTTTTTTTTTTTTTTTTTTTTTTGGACGATTTTTGTAGTACCTTTACCTATGATTCCCGGTATGAGCTGTAAGCACCAAAGTACAGTAAAAGGATCGGTGAAGTACTCTATACGTAACGACAGAAGTAACCTCTCCTCTAACGATCCTCCTACTCAACAGTTTACCGTTTCACTTCTGAAGTCCCTGTCGGATCCCTGTATGTTGACCGACATTCATAACCCAGATTACCGTCTATAGTACCCGTGGATACTCCGATCAAACGTAATTTCTAAATCCCGTCTCGTCATGTAGTTAACGTACGAAAGTCATAACCTTCTTTACAGTATACGTAGGTGTTCTATAAAATATAGTAGGTCTTTTGGGTGTTCCTTCATTACACAAGACCCAAGACCCAATTTCCGAAGTTTCAGTTTCAACTAGTTCTGTTTTCATCAGAAATAGAATTCTATCGATCGTCAGAGCCTCTTCCGTTACCTTGGGGTGAGGTCATGAGAATGGACCTTTTAGGGTATTTACCTCCTCGGACCATCCGACTTCAGGTACCCCACCTCAGTCTGTACTAACTCACTGAAGTGAAAGTGAAAAGTGAAAGGACGTAACCTCCTCCTTTACCGTTGGGTGAGGTCACATGAACGGACCTCTTAGGGTTCCTGTCACCTCGGACCACTAGACGGTAGATACCACAACGTGTCTCAGCCTGTGCCGACTTCGTTGAATCGTCGTCAGATTAAGAGTGTTTGAGTAACTGGGTCCCCGGTTCTCTTTACTATGAACTTGATCCAACGGTACAACCTGGGACCCGTCGTGTCCTGGGAGGGTCGTGTCGTGACCCTCGTCGGAAAGAATGTGACCTTTCGTCCGTTCAACCGGTACAAAAGTTTTCTTCAGTCTTCAACCTATAAATACATGTTCCATGACTAAAATTATAATCGTTGATTAATTTTTTTTTTTTCATCCTTACTTTAGAGATATCGTTACACGACCTTAGTCGGAATTCAGAGACACACAAAAATAAAGAGTGGATCTAAACCCTCACGTCACCCGTGTCTCTTCTTAAATTAAGTACAACCAACTAAATCTTTCTCTGGCTTAAGTATGACTTGTACACACAAAGGAAAGGTAAATATTTCTTTATAGTGACCCCTTTATGTTTGGCTGCTTAAATTGACGACTTCTATTTACCTACATATAGACTATATTAAAGGAGTATCCCAGATACGACACTTTTTAAGACAGACGGTTTGGTTTGTATGTTTTTTTTTTTTTTTCTTTCTTTCTTTCTTTTTTTTTTTTTCTTTTTTGTTAAAAATTTACAGAAGGGTTAGTTTCTTCTGTTTTGTTGACTGTCGGTTTCATTTCTGTTAGTATAAATTTCTGAGTAGGTCCTAAGGGTCCCGGATAAGGACGTACTCTAGATAATTACTGACAGGGAACTTATGTTCTCCTCGGAAAGGATCAGTGGCTTACACTTATCTACCACGTAACACAGAATTGTGAATAAAAACGTGTAACAAATTTAAGTCAAAACCACCAATTTAGGGTTGTCCCCCTTATACTGTAGTGACTGTTTACTGTGTGTATATACGGGAAACTTGATACCACAACCTCTTCTGAGTTCTCAGGGAACCTGACGTTTCTCTAGTTTGGTCAGGTAGGATTTTATTAGTCAGGACTTATAAGTGACCTTTTTGACTACAACTTCAACTTCGAGGTTAATAAACGGGTTTACTACCTTTCCTAACTGAGTAACCTTTTCTGGGACTATGATCCTTTATAACTTCCGTCCTTCTTTTCCCCTTCTGTCTACTGCTCTACCAAACTACCGTAGTGGTTCAGCTACTTGTACTCGAACTCATTCGAGGTCCTCAACCACTACGTATCCCTTCGGACCGTACGACCTCAGGTACCACAACGTTTCTCTGGTTGTACTAACTTCTTGACTTGATTTGACCTGTTTAACTCTTGTTTCTGACTATTTATATTAACGTAGTTTAACCACTTATCGACGGGTATTGTAGTGTAATAAATTCACCGAAATTTTAAGTCTCAATACTGATGTAACTCTCAACTTATAGAAGATCTCTTTTTGTTTTAATGACGGGTAGGTTTTGTTTTGGTTTCTTTTAGTTTTCTTTATGTTCTTTAGACTTAGATATAAGTTGTTGAATAAAAAGGAGTATAACCAATATAATAACACTGTCTTATTATATATACAATTGTCCATTTTCGTTCTGTTCTTAATTTTGATTACAAGACTTCATTCGGAAAGTCACCGATCTTTATCTCCAAGTGAGTATTGTATTTCTTTAAATTAATTTTGAGACGACAGAATTTAGAACTTGACTTTCGTATATAAATATGGTTGATTAATATAAGTAAAATTGAAATCAAAAATTCCTTTTACACAGGAAGGATGAGACTGGTTACATTTCGAATGTTCGTTACTGTTGAACTACTGTCACTGATAAGACTCCAGATTGTAGATCGAAGATTTATGTAAAGGGTAGTTTACAACGTACCTAAGAATTTGTCTACCGACTAAAGTCCTGACGTATTTCTTTACGTGTTTTATTAAAACCCTTAGCACTTCCTGGTCTTTAATTCCCTGAAGTTTCGGATTACCCCTCACCTGTCTTTCAAATTCTTAGGTTTACTTTTCCGGTTTGTAGATGGTCAAAAAACCCATCTTACTACAAAGACGAAGAGTTGTGTGACAAATACAAAGAGTTTCGAAAGGACGGTTCTTCGTTTCCAAAAGACTAAAGTGTCGACGTCCGTCGTAGGTGTCACCTAAATCTCCGAGTCTACTTCTTTAGATACTGACGAAGGTGGAAAAGAGGATAAAAGGTACTTCCTACCCCGACCTAGGGTACTAGAATCAAAAAATTATAAATTAAAATTCTCGTCACTTACACAAGTTTACAATTATCCGTTGTAGATTTAACAGTGACTATCTAAGGATACCGTGGTTGAGTGGTAAGACTCATGTCTCTTTCTTTTTATTAGTAGTTATAAATGTGATAAAAACAAAGATAATTCGTATCCAATACATTGATGTTTGTCAAGGTCCTTTTGTTCGATCTTACAGAGATGACCCCCACTACTCTCTCACTACCCCTCGTCGATATTATGTCTACTTCGAGTGAGTGACCGGACATCGAGTGGAGACGACACCTCCAGACCAAGGATTATCTGGTTCCTGACCATGACCAGGACTGGGTGACACGACCATAACACCTGAGGACGAGATTTGGGTTATGACCCTGTAAGACATTCCGTGTGGTTGTACAAAGGAGGGTCAAAGACTTGTTTACTTACCGTAATTTTAACACTCTCATTGTCAATAAAGTAGATTTCTTCTTGTTGGTTCACGTTGTATACTGATGTAAGAAAGTTATTTGAAACTTTTCTATAGACGCAAAACTCTTAGTCCCTTTAAACGTGTAACTGACCTATAATTTACAATTGCAAAAACCCTTGTTTCTCGTAAAAAATTATAGAGTTATATAATGGTGTTTATGAGTAATACATAACGGCCCTCGGTCGTGTCCTCTACGGGGGGTACTGTTCCAGTACGCCTTCTCGGACTTCCCGTTCCGTCCTAGTCCTGAGCTCCCTGAGGGGCTGGGGTGGGTACTGTTCCAGTACGCCTTCTCGGACTGTCTCGTTCCGCCTAGTCCAGAGTTCCCCAGGAGACGGGTTCGTAGATGGGGTTTTGGTTTTAGACAGACAAATGACAGACGATATGATGTGAGAAGACTGTAATTGGTCCCGATAGGGGCTGGTGGAAAGAGACTTCTTTTGTTGAATCTCGAAATCAAATATTAAGAGGACCCGTATTATCTCACAAAGGTAGGTTTGGGGAGACTACTTAAAGATCGGACGGACTGTCCAAACAAGTCCGAGGACGTCAATGCGTACACTAAAAAATACCGGAGGGTTGGTACTCTCCGTACCCTTCGGATATTATAATATTTTTATATCTCAGAATGACCCTCAATTCTTTAATCATCTTATCATGACCATCTCCCAAAGTAACAACTCGGTTGTAAACGACGATTCAAAGGTATAGGGAATGGTTAATACAAAAACTCTTGTATGTAATTAATCATATCAACCATACACCTTGTTATTCGACATCGGAAACTAAATTGGTGTAGTCTTTAATAAAGGTACAATATCGGGTGAAGTGGGAATTGGATACCCTTACATTGGAAAAGATCACGAAAGACTCTCACCGCGGACTGAAATCTTATTAGTGGAAACCTCTTTTATTCAAAAGACCAACTGATGAGTAATAGTCTTTCCCAGTATTTTTACAATCGTCTGGAAGACTAGTCTTCTACTACATTTAGTGGACTCTGGAGACATAAAGATACATGTCGAGTTTCATATATTCGGGAGGACCTTTTATTTCAAACCCGGAGCGAGTCACTACGAACCAGAGGGGTACCGTTAGGAAACAGAAAGAGGGAGAGGAAGGGAGAGAAAAGTCCGACTAGGGAACCTCGTGTCTCCGAGAGACGTAAGTGAAAAAAACGGTCCCTAAGATTCTGGACCGGTCCTTCCGCGAGACACTGAAGTGAGTGAGCCTTCTGGCTCTCCCGTGGACTCCGGATACACTTGTCTCGTTCAAGGAACAGACCTCTAAATAACCGAAAGACACATTTGGTTCCTTATAGCCGAGAAAGAGAGGAGATAAAAGAATTGACATTGTAAGGAAGGAATAGAGGATGTTCTAGAGATTAATTAGAGAAAGTCTACGACTGCGGTAGGGGGACTCCTATGGGACTTAGGTTGGCCCCGACCTGGGGTCATTACGTATAAAACACGTAACAAATAAAACAGGGATTTTATGTGGTCCTTTGTACTTATTCTTCATTTTCTCTTATTTTACTCACAGACAGAACTAAATTTTTGTCTAGACGTATCGACGACACTTAACTTAACAAAGGTGTGAACTGAGGGTCACACTACCATAATCCTTCATCCCGAAAACCTTCCATGGGTCCAACTGTATCCCAAAACTACCACCAGGGAGTACTACCCTAATCGGAGAGGAATAAAAAGAGAGATAAGAGGGAGAAGGAGGAAGGGAAGTTGGCGGTGTACACTCTTCTATATTCTTCTATTTCTGACTACGTTCGGTTCTTACAGAAGTAGCCCTTGAGATAACCGGTAGTGGAACTACAACATATCAGAAGTCAGGCACTGTTGGACACCCTGTTTCTCCAATCAAAACATCAATAACAACGGTTTACCGTTTATATCCCAAATACTGTGAGAAGAAATAATATAAACAATACAAACTTTAGTAAAACATTATTTTTCAAATATCTTTCAGGTAAAACTTTAAAGACAGAATCTCTATGGTACGCCTCGGGTTCTATCGTCTAAATCCGTCCAGGGGTCACTTACTCACCAACCTCCTGTTTTACGAGGAATAAGGTTTAGTAGAGAACAGTAGACGGTTGGTAGGGTGTGTGGACTGTTGGAATAATGGGGAGACGGGGTAAGACGTTGAGGTAATGGGACAATCTGACTCAGTAGATCGACCCCTACAATTACTAAGTCCTGTCCCAGACTTTCTTTTTCCTTACGTCTGTAAAAATCTTTCTTACTTGACCCGTCTGGGGAGGAACCAAAAGGGAAGAAATCACGGTAAACGGACACTCCTTAACCCGAACCCATCTCTCCTTCGGTGTTCACCCTGACGTACGTATAAACGGTCTCTTCCCTCCTCCTTAAGTCTTGGGTCCTTGGTCCTCCACCCGTCGAACCGGTCCTGGTTCCTCCCTTCCTTCTTCGTGACCCTTTTCTTATCACGGATGGACTCCTAGTCTGTACGGACTCAGAAGGTCAATTTGAACCTCCAGTGTACGAAGGACGACCTTAAGGACGAGGTCTACACCTCCCCTCTTTCGACATAAGTGAGGATGACTCGGTGTACCTCTCCCTAACGGAGGGGGACTCGGGAAACTAAGGTGAGATTGACACACATAGTAGGGTTCGGTCTCTCGTTGACCGTTCAGTAGGTTTTCTACTGGATGAAATTTGTCATAAATTTTATGATGTTTTAAACAGATTCTCAGGACCTTATAGATCAAAGGACTCAAAAAATCGTCTCTATTAAGTCGTCGGATTAAACCCAAAGACGACTCCTTAGATGTCTAAAGGGGTACCCATTGAAGACTAAAATTCATGGACTAGAGTAGGGTGTCTTTACTACCATTCAAGGTCCCCCATTCCGGAGATTCCAGAAGTCACAGTGTCGTCGTCACACGGTTGACCAGATGTGAGGGTCTGACTAGGGTCCTGGGTACTTATAGTGGTCTGTCAATGTCGGGGACTGGTGGTCTCCTTCGGAGTCGTAGACGTCGTTGTGCGTGGAGACTCGGAGAACAGGTGACTAACCGGGACTCGAAGTCGGACCTTGTTCTCGAGACCTCGTTCAGGTCAGAGGGAGTAGGTTCTACATCCTTTGACTTGGGACCCCCCATACTGAGTGAGATTTCGACGTCCATTCAATCACTTCTGAACCCTGGGTCCTTGAGTCCAAGAGTCTGATCCTCTGAAGGTCCTTCCCTTTATACTTTCTTTTGAGTTAACGTAGGTGATAAACCGTCGAGAGTCTATAGACGTCCGTGGTTTCACCTTCAAGGAAACGGGGAGTTAGACCAAGACTAAAATAGTCGTGTGGACGGAACAACATCGTAGTCCTTTCGTTATGACGTCCGACAAAGGAGACCCAAGATCCGTGTCACCTTCTCGAAGTCAACATCACTGGGGTCCTCCGTCAGTACGTCCACCACTGATTGAGTGAGGGTTGAGTCTTAGGGGTCTCGAGGGCGAGGAGTAAGTCTGTTGTGTCTGGAAACTCACTGACCTATTGTACTTGGAGGTAAGTGTCACTCTTCGTAAGAGAAGAGTCGGAAGACCGTTGAATCTATTCACAGAATATAAAGGAGTCCCTTGAGGACCGACTTCCTTAGACTCCAGACTCCGATCGGACCTACGTCCATTACACAAGAAAGAAACTACGAGGTTTATCTTGAACCTCTAAGTTTCCCGAACTCTCTTAATGTTAGTGAAAAAAAAAAGAAAAAAAAAAAAATCCCTGAAACGAAATACTTGGACCAACCTCTTATTCCTGTCTTTATGTCCTGTTCCGACCTATAGAGACTCAGGGTCTACTGACACTCAACTCAAGGTCGGTGGTCCGAAGTGTCAGTCCACGACTACATTAAGTGTTCGGTGGAAACTCCTTCGTTTTCTCCTTTTACAAAAACCTGTCTCTCATCACTCCAGTTTCCCGGCATCCTTCGTGTACCCCGTTCTACTTTGTTCCCAGTAACGAACAAAGAAACGAGATAGTCACGGAACAGTAAAGATGAGGACTCTTGTTCATGTACCTCTATCAGTCTCCGTAACCACCACGGGGACCGGGAACTACGAGGACCATTATTGGTCAAACACCCGTGCAGGGACTCAGATCTCGTATAAGTCGGAGCACTATCGGGGTCCAAGAGGGAAGAACCCTTCCGATTATACGGAGTAACGACGATTGAGTGTTCACTTCGTACTCTACTCCAATACCACCAACTGGAAATGCGGTTCAAGGTTCGTACCTTTCTTCTAACCGTCACCTTCCCATCGGTAAATAATTTCAACCAATGGAACAAGGAATCGTCCCCGATTAAGGGTTTAGATATTACAAAATAGGGGTCGAAAAACGTACTGACCCAGGAAGAGTTGTAAATGGTAGTAGAGTTTACTCAGAGAGAGTCCGAACGAAAGGGACCGATGACGTGAGAGTGTTCGTGTCTGGGACTAGGTTATTCACGAATCTGTGAAGCGAGGTACTTTTGTTCTTAATATCAATGGTTACACCTTTTCACCCTCTCCCTATTTAACTCTCAAACTCTAATTATAGACATACGATGAAATAAATTATCTATTAGTTGTTTCTGGATGACATCTGGTGTCGTTAAGACGAGTTATCAGACATTATAGGACATACCCTTTTCTTAGATCGTTTCTTCACTATGTACAGATACATAATCCCTTAATTAAAGAGTATATTGATTATAATTATACTACTACATTTACTTTATTTGAGGATGTATCTAATTTTCGACTAAAAAAAATTTACAAGTGTACATCTCTGGATACTTAAAGAAATCTGAACGTTCTAAAGTCTATAATACGACCTACACCGTCTGGCACACGTCTTTAGATCTGTAAAAGACTCCAATGTAAAAGGACTCGAAACCACTGAAAACGAAGATAACAGCGAAAACTAAACAGAAACCTCCCATGTGGTTGACCCACTATCAACTTCCTACCCTTCCCACCTCTCACTTTAGGGTCGAGAGATCGGAACCAAACCCCGTGCAAACTCCGTGTTGAATATAGGGTTCAAGGGACGCTTTTGTCCGACATCAAAGGGAGAGGTACTGAACGTACTTTAGTTTCGGTCTGACCAAAGTAGGAAAAAATACGGGACGAAGGGGACTCGGGAGTGACCAAAGAGACCCTCTTGAAAAAAAAAAAAAAATTTAAAACCGACGTGATCCAGAAGTAACGACGAGTCCTGAAGAGACAAACGTCGTTCATCCCCGACGAGACATTAAAGTCACGTGACCGAAAAGTTAGGATACGAAGAGAACTACGTTTGGTGTCCGAGATTCGTGAGTCTGAGTCATCAACACCTGGTGGTCGATCAACGGGACCCCGTAAAACTTTCTAACAACAACTTAGTACGTTTCTGCGGTAATAAGAACCGGGGGTCTCCTCTTTTTGAGTTAGACCCAGGGCTCTGCTCCGAACTAGTGAGTCTCGAAAACACGTTACGACGATACAGTGAAGTCGGTATAGGCTGAGGCACGTTAGGGTATCTGTCGTCTGGTGGTCCTAGGGGGTTGGGACCCTAAGAGGTCCGTTCTGGTGACCTCACCCAACGGTAAAGGAAGAGGTTAAAATTTTGCAAAATAATTTCATATTTCCTCTATCTGCTATCCGTAGTCTTCACCCGTCTTTTTCATGGGGGGACGATCAGAAGTCGACCTACAATATATCAATGATCGCCAGACAATTACTTTCTTTCCTTACAGAATTTTGAGTCTTACCGTGGTCCGGGGAGTGGGTATTTTACGTAAAACCCTATTAGAACCGTGGTTTACCAAGTAGGACCCGGTATTTTACTAATTGAACTTAGAACTTCTTCCCGTATAGTGGTATGTTTATCAAGGTAAATGTATCTAATCCCCTTGTTATAGACTCATATTATATGACCAAGCAGTTCATCCAAGACTCGGTTCTCCGCCTTGGTTGAACTTCTGTCTCAAACCCCATTTACGTATCATGTAATTGTATCGGATTCTGTTTGTAAAGGTAAACTTTTTCCGTAACCAATAGAGATCCAAACTCTTATCAATTGAAGTCCACTTTGGTCCACAGTAATACCGTTATGTCATAAAATTCTCTTTAGAAAAATTTAAACATATCTCTTCCTTTTTTTATAACGATCAAACAAAGGAGAACAGCGAATTCTCTCTATTTTTACAGACTGTGAACATCCGATAAAGGAGGTAAACCTCTGGGGACCGGAGGGACGGACAATGGGAGAGTTAAACGTTAGAAGGGTTTGGTCCTGAGTTTACGTATAGAATTCGTGACCTAGTTTTCCCTTTTGTGAGACCTTTATTAAACTTTATTTAGTGAAAATGTACTTTGAACCGTGGTACCGGATAAATACTTTTCTGACTATCTCCTAACAGGAACGAAGTTCATTGGAGGACTCTCGTCCTGACTAACTCTAAGGGGAGGGTTCCCAAGAACGTTCTAGAACTTCGAGAGGACGGTACACCGAAACAAGAACGAAGTCAAAGACTTAGGGTGTGATCTCGTGTCGAAGGTCTCCCGTCCCGACAGTGAACTGAATGAAGATTCATATGGAGTCATCTATAACAGAGTAAGTCTGGGATTACAGTTCTGTTCCGATACGTCCAAATTGCTGACATTAGTTTGGGATTTATTGTAACAGAATTTATGTTGTGTTAAAGTTAAGAGAAAGTATATTACAATCACGTCCAGAGAGGTGTCTCTACTCCCGGGTGAAGAAAAAACAGTGTAGAAGACGGACACGATGAATGGAGACCAGATTCACCGACGAGGTCGAGGACAGTAATGTACACGTAAGGTCAATCACCCTGTCTTTTATTATGAAGGTAAACCTTCACTGTATAGTGGAGATGAGTTAAAGGTGACCGGTTTCATAGAAGGTACCAGTACCGTTTGGACCCCCACTACCCGTGTGTCTTCCCGTCCCCTTACACTTGGATGAAGTCTTGTAAGTACTGCTCATTGTTCCCGGTGGTGGGAAGTAAGTGAGTTATACGTCGGAAACACATGAGGAAAGTGTTAAACCTTGGTCATCCGACAAGGTTTAACTCAAGATTGACAACGAAGAACTGGACGTATGTCTAAAGAGTCTTCCGTCCATTCTACTAGACCATAAGGGTACAGACAATTCAAAAGGTGTCAAACAGCACTAGGTGTGTCAGTTTCCGAAAACGCACCATTTCATTCCGTCTTCATCCATATAAAGACCTTAAGATAACGAAAAAGATACTAGGTTACTTACTACCGTTAAAATAGAGACCAAAGAGACGGAAAAGATTTAGATCGAATTAGTATACCTTAAAGTGTCAAGTACATGACAACTTCTGAACGAACCTCTTAAATGAAACCATCGTACACTTTACTTACGTTCACACACCATCAACTTCCAAGAAACTTTAGTGGTAAGAAACCGTAACGTTACTTTTGTTGGAAAGGTCAGGACACCGGTGACGACTCAAAAGGTTTAAACGATCGTATAACTCACGTCGTGAAATTGTTGTAGTAGAAAATCCTAACGACCTAACGAGTTGACGTTAAGGTAGTGGGGGTGATCAAAACGAGTATCAATACGAAGAATTCCGGGAGACCATGTAAAGTCCTACAGATCGAAATTCACTCACTAGTGTGGTAGCACTAATAGACCCAGTAATTACAGAAATAACATATCAAGAAGATATATAATAAAGTTGGAGAGAATTATATAAGATGAAGAAAATCCAGGTACAGTAAAGAACGAAAATAAACCGAGTAGAAACGTACTTTACTAGGAAGAGATGGAGATTGAAAGAACTCGTCTAGAGACCATAAAGAGTAAGATAACATAAGGAGGTAAAGAAACATGACTGGTGAATTCTTCCGAAAAATTTTTAGAGAAGAACGATAAGAAACCTTGAGACGAAAGTCTACCCATACAGAAAGAAAAGAGTCTTCGGAAGAAGAAGGGAAGAAAAGATTCAATAAAGAAAGATAGAAAAAAAAAAAAAGATTAAAAATAAATAAATAAATAAAAATTTTAAAAATAACAATGAAATAAAATGAAATGTTATGACATAACCAAAACGGTATGTAACTGTACTTAGGTGGTGTCCACATGTACGTAAGGGTTTGTACTTGGGGGGAGGGTGGAGGGAGGGGTATTGTAGAGAGACCCAGTAGTGGTACGTGGTCGGGGGGTTCGTACGACATAGGACGCAGTCTGTATCTGACCACTAAGCTAAGATTCCGTAGGAGTCTTTTGGTAAAACGGAAAAACGTGAAGTAAAAGAACTCCTACCAGAATTACACCAAAGATGTTTAGTTTTTTACTTTTAGTGACGTAGGTCAAAGAAATAAAGTACCGTTTATGTACCTCTTTGTTACTTTTGTCACTGTCTGAAATAAAAGGACCCGAGGTTTTTAGTGACGTTTATCACTGACTTCGACACTTTTTTTTCTACGAACGAGGAACCTTCTTTTCGATACTTTTTGGAACTGTCGTATGATTCTTCGTCTCTGTAATGAAATACTCGTTTCCAGACATATCAGTTTGGATACTAAAAAGGTCTTCAACACTATCCTACACTCTCAATCTGGAATTTATTTCGACTTGTGGTTTCTTAACTAGGATAACTTGACACCACAACCTGTTCTGACAACTCTCAGGGAACCTGACGTTCCTCTAGGTTGGTCAGGTAGGATTTCCTTTAGTCAGGACTTATAGGTAACCTTCCTGGATACGACTTGGACTTGAAGGTTATCAAACCGGTTGACTACCCATCTTGACTGAGTAATATTTCCTGGAACTACGACCCTTTCTAATTTCCGTCCTCTTCTGTACCCTTCTGTCTTCTACTTTAACAAACCACCGTAGTAGTTGAACTATTTGTACCCAGACTCGTTCGAGACCCTCAATCACTACATGTCCCTTCGGACCGTACTACGTGGGGTACTATATCGTTTCTCACCTTGTACTGAACTATTTGTACCCAGACTCGTTCGAGACCCTCAATCACTACATGTCCCTTCGGACCGTACTACGTGGGGTGCTATATCGTTTCTCACCTTGTACTGACTCTCTGACTTGACTTGACTATATGTCTCCTGTTAATCCCTCGTCCGTCTTCAGAAATTCCTTCCTCCTTCCTTGTTAAGAACCTGTCGACTGTTACTACCCAACCGTTCACCAAAGTTCGACCTCTTTCACATCCCTTCGTTAAGATACGGTCCACCTCTCTCACCATTCTGTTTCCGTCCCGCCGTCACGACTCTAAAGGGTCTCCTGTTCTAGGGACAAGATGATTTGAAATAGTTACGAGTTATAACAATCCACAAACCTTTGTACTCAAAACAAAACCTTCACCATCTCCTTATAAGTTACCTTCCTGACTCCGACTTTAACTTCGAGGTTGTGAATCCGGTAGATTACACTTCAGGGTCGAGTAACCTTCTCTGGGACTACGACCCTTTCTAACACTCGTCTTCCTCTCCCTTATTTTCCTATTCTAACACTCTACCGTAGTGACTGAGTTTCCTGTACTCAAAGTCCTTTGATGTGATTTATCATTTTCTGTCCCTTCGGAAGAAACAACGGTTTGTACATTAGTGTTTCTCAGTCTGTACTGAATCTTTGACTTGTTATTGTTACTCCTGTGTCTCAGGTCACTTCCGAGACCAGGACCAACCTCACCTCTTTCTAAATCCACCTTCCCCTCCAAAGGGTAGGAGACAACGTCCAGGAACTTAGGTTACGTTCCTCGTGTTCTAAAACTTACACAATGGTTTGTAATAAAAGATTTTTTTGGTTTTTTGAGAAAAGACGTCGTCTCTCTCAAAACTGACTCAAACAAGAGATCTAAAATGACTAGCCGCAGTCCGACTCAGGCGTTTTGATCCACTGGTCGACGACCTCCCACTCCGGACACCATCTGTGAGACGTGATCCATCTTTTGAATAGGTCTTTTTCACAGGGAAGACCGTACATGTACGGTTACATAGTGTAATAAAGTCGTCTTGTGAAGTTACAACAAAACCCCGTTCGATCTATGTATCCTACTCACCAAACGAAAAGAGACAAGGACACCCATCAATCTACCGATTTTCAGACCAATGGAGTGACCTACCAACCATAGTACGAACCCTTCCTTTTGATCTAGTCGAGGTGTGTATAAAGCAGGAATTTGTCGTTCGTATTCTTCTAAAGATTCCATTACCATCCATTAAATTTGTACTCCCTGGTTTACCCCTGTCAAAGTAAATTGTCCGACTTTAACCTGACATTGCCAACGGTATCAACAACGATACTGTTCTTCAGTAGTGTCGATGAACAACGATGCGACCACTATACCCTTTGCCTTTTCTCTGACTTTCGTAATGTTGAGAGGAACGTCACACTAAAGTCCCCTCTTCATCAACTGTTCCTTTCCAACTGACCATTCTGACTCCTTCCCTCATTAGACTCGGTCATTAGTAATCGAGAACACCCTCGGGTCTTTTGTCTTCGTAGTCGAGTCAGTCTCAAGACACAGTACCAAGTCTCTATCTACAGTAAACAGAACTTAGTTATCAATTGGAACTCCTACCGTCGGTATTGAAAATTTGTCTTCTAAAGGAAGAGGGTTTCACCGTCTTATTAAGTATAAACAAGGTCTTAGTCCTTGTGTCTGTCGGGAGAGTCCCGGTGAACAAGAATCGTCCGTGTGTACGTTAGATCTTCCACCTTGATAGTAGTACCACGGGTTAAAGGTCTACTCTTTTTACTCCAATTCCCTGAACTCGTTACAGTGTGTCGATTCGTACACTTTTCGGTTCGTGTTTAAGTCTCATAGTCAGGAGTTTAACACACAAAAACGAGGTGTGAGTGACCATCACCACCCACCAATACACCGTTTTTACGAATCCGTCTTCGTTCGTCATAAGTCCGAATTTAACTTCATTCATTCCTTTTGATCGTCTTGTAAGTCGATACTGGATTTAGTTTAGGGAATAGTTAAATAAATCACTTCTACTTTTTATTTAAACTCCCTAATCCAGACCATCGGACTTCTTGATACCCACCTCCAAACATTGTGACATGACCTCAACGAGTGGTTTTGGTAGGGGTTCTTTTTGTTTACACTCTTCCTTTTCCCAACGGACTTCACCGGAATTCTTGTCGACTCTTTTATTCTGTTCACTTTCCGTTTCCTCTTTCCCTTTTTATATGAGTTACCTTACGTCTGAAAGTCTCTTATCGTTCGTCTGTATTCTTTCGGAAGTATTCATTTGTGACGTTCTTAATCTCCTTTTATTATCTTAACATTTCTCATATCTAGTGAAGTCCTTTTAACCTCGATGGTCTCCCTGTGAAGTACCTTTCTACCCGTGTTATTTCCTGTCTTTTTAGTTTCTGGATTTTCTTCGTCTACTCTAATTCTTCTCCACCCTTCTTACGTGTCTTCTTGACATGTTTTAGTCAGTATTACTGACCCTATCACTACTACGAACCCAGTGAGTACATTTCGGTCTTATGACCTCATACTTCAATTCACCCGGTATCCTTCGTAGTGATGTTTGTTACAATCCTCTCCACTACCTTAAGGTCGACGCAATAAATTTTGAGGTTTTCTTACTCCGACATTTTCACGACCTTTTACAGTGAAAAGTAAGGTTAGTTTGTTTTTTCCGTTAAGGTTTCTAATAAGTTTGATAGTACGTTAACGAGAGTAAAGTGAACGATCGTTCCATTACAAGTTTTAGGAAGTTCGATTCGAAGTTGTGACGTACTTGACTTTTAAAGATCTACATGTTTGACCAAACTCCTTGGTCTCTAGTTTAACAGTTCTAGGTGACCTAGTATCTCTTTCTTTCCCTTAGGGTCTTTTATAAAGGTAGACGGAGTGACTGACACGATTTCGGAAAGTGACACACCTGGTGTTGTTTGACACCTTTAAAGAATTCCTTTACTCTCATAGTCTAGTAGAATGGACAGAGGACTTTTCAGAAATACATCGAGTTTTACGTCGTCAATCTTAGTCTGTTCCTTGTCGACTTTCTAAATGTCGACTCTTTCTTCGTACTGTTGCAAATATAAGAGTGAGGCCAATAAATTTAAGATATATCTTATGTAGTAAGCTATACGACCTGACGTATTTAAGGTTCGACCTTTATTCTAACGACCCTCTTTATAGTTGTAGGTGTCTATACTTCTACTGTGACGGGATTATCGTCTTTCGTTTTTTCTTGATTTCTCGGAGAACTTCTCCTCTCCTCTACGTTTTTGACTGCATTGTGAGTCGTAAATTTTTCGATAAGTGTTTTTATATGAGTTGTAAGTACCGTAGGACAGCGTGGTCTAGTACCGTATATTTACTCCCTTTTCACCTTTGTCACCGTCTAAAATAAAAGAACCCGAGGTTTTGGTGATACCTGGAACTGACGTCGGTGTTTTAATTTTCTGTGAACGTGGAACCTTTCTTCTTTCCGATACTGTTTGGACTTGTTACATAATTTTTCGTCTCTGAGTTGAAACGATGTCTCCAGACGTCACAGTGTCGATACTAAAACGGTCATTAGTACATGGCTACACGCTAAACCTGGTATTCTTTCCCGCTTTCCGTTTTTTAACTCGAAAACTTGATACCACGAACTCCTCTAAGAACTGTCAGGGAATATGTTATTCCTCTAGTTTGATCGTTTAGACTTTCCTTTAGTTAAACACTGGGGACGACAGAGTCGACTCCGTAGATGACTCAGGGAGGTCTATCCTTCTTGTCTACGGAGGTGACCTTTTCACGGATTGGTACCGTCGAGGTTCGTTTATCAAACATCGAGGTGGGGACCTCCTTCGAGTCTTTCCGACTTAAGAGACGGATGGGACCCAGAGGACTATGTACGTAATATAAGAGGGGTCGTCGTAAACTCCGGTTCCTTCCCCGTAAGACCCGGGACCTCCTTCCTCTACTGATGAGTTCCTAGGTGACCCCGTTTATGAATGGTTCACCTTGACCTTTCCTGTCTCCTCCGTATACACCGTCTCTCGACCATTGACCCCACACCTTTGTTCTCCCTTGGTTGAGACGTACTTCATAGAGAGGGTTTTAAGGGATCTCCTCTTCGGGTCACTATTCTAGTAGACTCTACCCTACTTCTCACAGATAAAGTAATACCGAATATTAAGAAGACTTACTCCTCCATCACTTCAACCACCCAGTAGCGTTTGAGAAGGTACCGGATCTCATAGACGGTCAGTGATAGGAACC
Source organism: Capra ibex (assembly GCA_006410555.1). Classification (NCBI taxonomy): domain Eukaryota; kingdom Metazoa; phylum Chordata; class Mammalia; order Artiodactyla; family Bovidae; genus Capra; species Capra ibex. The sequence goes on from SJYO01038983.1 coordinate 25,836,799, forward strand.
CCGACGGAGAGGGGTCGAAGTCAGTACATCAAGACCTTCATTAACTGTTAGTACACACACCGACCCAGTCCCGGTCTCTGGTACACTTCAGTCATTATTCTGTGGTACAGGGACGGTCCTACCGACTAGACGTCGACATATACCTGGACTCCACCCAGTAAGTATAATGTGAGAACTTGAGACTACAGACGTTAGAATAAAGGAATGATCCACTACGGAAACCCTAATTTTTGGGATCCCGTCCATCGAACCTGAGGGAGTGATCCACATCTTCGGAATTCCTTCTTTCAACGGTCCGATTCTGGTAGTTTTTAGTCCTTTCCCTTTCTCCCTTCCACTCTTTCTTAACTACTGAAGACTAAAGAATCCAGGTTAGTGACTCTAGAAACATAAACGAGACTAAGAACACAGGACCTAAGTAAGGGTCTTAGTAAAGTTACTCAGAGGGAAAAGGAACTTCGGTCAACCTCATCCCGAGGAGAAGTAAAACTAATTCTGAACCGAGATCTAGGAAGTGAGGGTCTGTGTTTGTCTCCGTTGGTAAACATAGGTGTGGTAATTCTCACTTTGGGAAATAAGAAATGACTCTTATCCCACACGTCTGGTGGTTTATGTCAAATGGTCGTAGGACCCGTCGTCATGGGTTTCACACTCACTCACACATAATCCTCACCGGAATGACTATTGACTTGTTGAAGTTCGTAAATGTTACGGGCACGGTCCGGTTAGGACAGTAAAGGAGTTAGTTTCTGACTCTTTATGTCGGAGTCCTTCTGTAGTGGGTCCTAGGTCCAGAGACATCTACTTGAGTGAAACAAGAGAAGTTTCCAACACGTCGTCACCGGAGATCTTAGGACCCCCGTGTCTCTGTGTGTGGTCCAGTCGTACTCGGGAATGACCACTGAGAGGGGTTATAGGTCTGGGTCGTGTTAAGAAACAAAATAAAGGGAGAAAACCATTTATAGTTCCCCAAAAGAATCGTCGTCCGCTATACTCTCAAGTAGGTTTTGGTTTCTCTGACTTCTGTACAACAGTACTTCTTCCCACACCACTCACCTCCTGACCCTCTACCCCTTTGTCTCCTTACTTTTTGTTGTTTCAGGATGACATTGTGCATTCCTTGATATAAGTCATAAGTCACTATTTGGTGTACTTTTTCTTAATCTTTTTTTTTAAAGATACACATATTGACTCAGTGTGACGACACGTCCTCTTGAATTACGTTGTGACTTCTAATCGGTGTGAAGTTATATTAATAAATCTTTTCTTGTTACACAGGTATCGAGAGGAGTGAGGGACAAAGAAAAGAAGACCGAGGACGAGAAACAAAAGAGACGTCTCTTACGACCAAGAGGAGGACGCAGACGTATTAGGTATGAAATAATTTTTTGAAATAAAACACAACCTCATATCGACTAATTGTTATAGGAGTCAAAGTCCACCTGTCATTTCCCTGAGTTGGCATACATAGGCACATAGTACCAGGGTTTCTGTGAGGAGGGTAGGTCCGACAGTATATTGACTCGCCTCAAGGAACACGATGTGTCGTTGAGTAACACCAATAGGTAGAATTTATCTCGTCACGGGTGTTGTGAAAGAACTTCTGAATTGAGTCCTTGAGACTCTTCGACGTAAGCCGAGTGTGAGTGGGAAAAACCGGTAAGGTCCGAACCCACTCATTTCATGAGACCAAGGGGTAGGGGTGACCAGTCAGGCATCGGGAGTAGTGGGGATCATTCAGGGGTCACGAGGTCACGTCTGGTGGAACTCTACGGTAAACGTACCTTAGGTCACGTCAAAACGGGTCGTGGTTCGTTGGGAGGTATACCGAGTTACTCAAACACCAAAATCTTAAGGATTTTAAGGGAGAGAAGGAGTGTCGGAAGAAACTCGGGTAGTCGGACGAGACTTGAGAGCGTCCCTCGACTGTACTTCGGAAGTGGACCACGGTCCGGACTCATCAATGACACGTGGGAAATAAGTGGAATCATAGGTTATAGTGTGTCTAACCAACCCATGGGGTTGAGTGTTTCCTCCGTGGACCGGTCTCGTTCCCCTTCTATATCGGCTCTTGATCCGACTGGTACATTAAATAGTAGGTTTGGTCCTTTTGACACTCTTCCCTTCCCTCTGACAATTGAATACGACCCTTTAGTGGGACCCGGACAGAGGTCGGTAAGAAGAACATTGTACCGGACAAAGTCCCTGACGACCTCGACTTAAAGTACAAGAACGTGGATTCTCAAGTCTAACTTAACTTCGAGAATAACCTGACACCTGGGATCAAAAGGGGAGAGGGACTGTGGGTTGTACGGTCGTACTATACCGTAGAGGTGTAAATAAAGACCTTCTAGTTAAAGGGTGTACCGGGAAATGAGAGTTCACTGACCTAAACACACTCCGTGACCGGGTCGGTGTCCTGAGACGTCTTAGACGTTACCACACTGTACCGGAGGTCTTCCGCGGGAGGAGGGTCGTCGTCGGGTTGCCAAGAACGTTCGAGGTCAAACTCTTGGTTCGGAGTCATAACAGGGGAGTGGAACTCCTACATCCGAACTCGACCGTGACCCATCAACTACGGCAACTACCACTTCTATTATCTCCCGTCCCATAACCGGGGTCTTGTACTTTGCATCACGACGATCTCTCTCTCCCCCCTCTCCAACCGGGACCTCTAGGAAGAACACACACCTTTGACCCTCGCTGCGACCCCGTACTGGGAAGTGGACCCTTGGGGCAACGGACCGCGGTTACTCGAAGACATACAATAACTGGTCACATGAACCAGGAACTTAGTTACTACAGGACCACAGTTTTAGTCGCACCGTCGGCGGTCTTGTTCGTTATTGGAAAGAAAAGTACCTCTACGACTCTCTGTTACCTTCTTTCGCCCGTAGTTCCAGTGAGACTCAGAGGGTCTCAACGGGGGAAGGGTTGACAGTGGATTTGTCACGAAGTAGAGAACGGGAGTAAAGGAAACGAGATCAGTGTCGTGGAAAGGACTGTAGGAACTTACTTCATGAACTTATGTGGTCCTATAAAACATGGAACTGTGTTCGACTAGAAAGAAGGATCTTCTGAGGTGAGGTGAGACTGATCGTTTAAAGAAGAGTAGAAGGTCTAATGTGGAATTGATATAACAGAAGCCCTTCTGAAAGGGGGTCACAAATAGTCAGAGGACAGAACCAGTGAGAGACATCTGGGAAGGAGTACAGACGACGACGACGACGACGACGATTGAGTGAAGTTAACACAAGTTGAGACACGTTGGAGTATCTCCCGTCGGGTGGTCCGAGACGGCAAGGACCCTAAAAGGTCCGTTCTCATGATCTCACCCAACGTTAACGGAAGAGGAGGAGTACAGATCGTACATGGTTACAGTGTTAAGTGATACACCCGCTCAGTGAAGTACATGTAGACGGAAGAATCTACACTGCCGGTCAAAATAAGAGGAACGGAGGGATTTCAAGGACCGTGTGTCACCTGTGGGTTACGAACAGACAACTTACTCTGTTACTTCTGACTCTTTTGTTATTCTTTGGAGGTCTCTCGACATAGACCACCCCTTGTTTATTGCCCAGTGCGTCTAACTTCTACCTTTAAGCGTCCCCGTCGTCTAAGAGTATCATCCCCCTCTCCACCCGAGGAGACCCTCTTCCACAGAGGGTCGTGACGAGGATGTTGGTCGAGTCTGGGACTCTGGGACCGGTCCTTTATGTACTGATCGGGTGTCTTTGAAAACAGACTCCCATAGTGTGTCTTAGGACAGTCAATACGGATAACAGAAGTCCAGTGACGACCTAGGGTACGGGTTCTTACACCCCACAGAAAAATAGTCAACGAAAGTACAGAATTCTGATGTCGGTTGGAGGGAGGTGACGATCCATCGACGAGGGTTTCTTCTGGTCAAAAGGGGTAAAAGAGTCCTGACAGGGACAAAATTTTACTGTAAATAGACATGACTCTTGAAGGATATAGGATACATCGGGACATGTCAACTAGTAGAATAGTATTGACCGAATAGTATAGTCCGACCTCTTTAAGAGGGACTACGAGACAAGTCGCGTGAAATGTCGAGAGAGTGGTACGAGGGGTGGAGTTTCCCGTCACCCACGTCGTGAGAGGGTCGTCGTGTCTGGACAGAAATGGGAAAGTCCTGAGACCAGTCTCGGAACGAGTCTTCCGGACCCCTAATACTTGGGTACCCAAGAAACACATAGATACACGAACACACAAACAAACACACACACAAACATACACAGAGACACACACGAACACACAGAGACTGATCGATACGGACAAAAATACACAGAGACGCATACAAATATACACAGACGAACTCACAAAGGTACACAGACACAGCAACACCCACCACATATACACACGCACTGATACACAGACTCTTACGTAAACACACACAGACGGACACAGGTACTTTTAATCACCCTCGTAGCGAACCCGACTAGGAGTCTCCCTTTCCGAATGGTCAGGTACACATGTCAGGTCGGTGGGTGAACCTAGTTACCATGGGTCAACTCGAGAGGGAACATCATCGCAACCAGGTGGGGTGGTCTGTAGTGGTGTGACGGGAGGACAAACATAGACATCTCTGTTCGTCCCCCTCCTAGGAACCTTCTGTCATTGTTGTGGTGACAGACTCTCGACACGAACAGATGGGTAGTTTCGGGATTATTCCAGGGGTACACGTCTACGTCTTTAGTTCCGATCCTCGTTAAATCTAGGTCTCACTCTAGACAATGACAGAGTACTCACCGTGTCTCCTCCACTCTTCGGTTTAGTGAACCGACCCGAGGTGGGTGATACAGAAGACTTCTAAGAGACCTTGGGGTCTCTGGACTCACAAGTCTGTAGGAGTCTCCTATCCCACCACTTTGCAAACCGAAAGGGGAACAGGTGGAACGGTAAAAAGTCCTTTTAGTTCCGGACCCTGAAGATTCCCACACCCAAGTCAAGTGTGTCTAAACCGAGGTGACCGGACACTGTAGATGACAAATTTCTCGGGGTGTGAGTCTTCCCTGGGGGTGGAGACGAGAGGGACAGAATTTTACTGATTATAAAGAACTTGTTCCCCAGAGTGTGAAAACGCAGGGTGTGAAAGTAAAGAGTGACCGAGGATGTTTAACACATCGACTAGGACCCGAGGGTCACCTTACGATTACTCCTTCCTTTCTATAGTTGGTAGGAAGAGGAAGGAAGGAATAGTTTAAGTATTCGTTTAGTATAACGGAAAAGGAAGTTGAACAAAGGACAACGGAAGGTAATCGGAAGCATGAGTAAGTCAGGGGATCTGGTAGAATAAACAGAACTCGGGTCCTCATCTCAACCCAAGGTTATTTTAAAATAAATATTTTCGGTCCCCACTTCGGTCAACCCGGGACCCCGGTATCAATAGACAAAATTTATTAGAGAGTCCTATGAAGAAATAGTTCACAAGATGTTAAAAAGCACGTTGACTGTCGTAGAATATCGATTAAACCTCTTTCCCTAACAGGTAGAGTCTGAATGAACGAGTTCATCTTCCGTTTTTGTCCGAGTCTTTACCGTGGAACTAAGAAGTCCAACAGTTGATACCCCTACCGAGGTCGTCTCCTATACAAACCCATCAAGTTCGGGTTCTACGGTAGTTTTCCATACAGGAGTTTGGGCATAAGGTGGTCCGAATCTGGTTTGTCGACTAGTCACGAATGTTCCAGTGGTTACACACACTCTCTTCTCACAACGGTGAATGTCTATACACTTCACCCCGATCCTTACACATCCCCACGTAACGGTAATCTAGGAGTCTCTTCTTAACTCCGACCCGAGACAGGAACCACCGGGTGTCTACCAATCTATTTCGACCCTCCCTTTAAACCCAAGGTAAACTCTCTGTGACACTTAAAATTTTGTAGGACGGGGAGACACTCAGTTTGACCGGAGGACCGAAGACATGTCCAACGTGCTGGTTCTCAGTTCGGTCCAGGGTGACCACGGTGAAATACCTGTTTTGTTAACTCTCGTTCTATCGGATCAGAAACCGTAGTGACACTGAATTACCGTCCTTACCTGACGTAAGAGACATTACATGAGACCTAAGACGTAGACAGATCCTTCTGTCTTTGGTTTTTGCGTTAGAACAAACGTCCCAAGATACTTTAATAACGGAACCCTTAAGTGAAAATCCCTATACACATATAAAGACACTCACGCATACTCTCTCTTTCTCTCTCTCCCCCTGTTGAGTTTATAAAATCCCCTCCGTCCGGTATCCAAATAATCTGAGTCCCCAGGAGATCGTACTCTTTAGTAAATAGTCCGGGGAGCTGAAGAGTCCGGGAGTCAAAGGGTGAGACCTATGGACTTCGGGGACTGACGGGGGTCCCAGGTGTCTAGTCAAAATAGGACAGAGGTTTGTGGGGTGTCGTTGAAGTCAGGACTTTTCGGTCGAATTGAGGTGGAAAATGGTGTACACACGGGAGTTGTTCCGGGAACGACATACGTGGAGTCAAAAGAGTATACCCAGGACTCGATTAATCTCATTGACGACACTCCCCAGTAACGTCCTAATTTGGTCAATAATGGACTTTCACGGACCTTATCAGACACTTATATTTTCACCCACGAAAATAGGGAAGAAGAGTGAGGGTCGTTTTACTTGGAACTTTACGAGTACCCGTCTCCTCAACGTTCAGGTTTGGAGTTCGTTGAGAGACCCAATCGATTAGACAAACGAGTACAAGTGGTACCCGGGACAGAGGGGTCTCTGTACTGGGACACCTATTCTACCTGTTATAGATACCCTAAATCCGATTCTTCCCAGGACGGTCTACCAGGACGTAGACAAAACGTTAGTCACCAGTGAGGTATCGGTCAGGACTGAGTCGTAAACAATATGACAATGGGCTTGACACAGTGCTTGTTGTTAAGGAAATTAAGAGGGCCTAGGCATCCAATAGGACGTCTAGAATAGACATTCGGCCTCCCACCTTCTGACTTCTACAGACTTGGATTGCTCAAATCGACATCTGTGTTCTCTACTCACAGTAGTCCACGGTTCCCACCCTTGTCCCACCGTCCCGTCCACTTTCTACCAGGGTCATCCCCCACAGGTATGAGTGTTGTCCGACTCGAGGACGTTTTCTGTCTCCCGTGGGTGTTTTTTCTACTCGGACACAGTTTCTCTTGGACCTTAAGGACTCCCCCACAAGGTTACCACTACAATGGGTGCATCTCGTAGATGTCCCTCTTCCTCCCTCACCAAATCACGTCTTGTCCGATGGGAGACAAGGGTGTGACGACGGAGGGAGACCCACAGTGTATAGAAAACTCTAGTGAAAGATTGGTGGCACGTTGAGTGTCTGAAACCAGTGTCTGTATAGAAGTAAACTATATAAAAAAGGACACGATGTAAAATACCTCCAATAACTAAGATAGTGGTCCGCAACTTCACCATGAAGGACGTACCCTTCGGGTCTCCGTATTGGTGACCTGGAGGTCCTGGTGACCTGTGGGTCCCTTCAGGACCACGGAAGTAAACTCTTCGAGACAGTAGAGAGGTTTGGGTCTGAAGTGTGGCGAAGAGATTCTCCAGGAAGAACTAGTTGGGGTGGGTGAGGGAGATTTGAGTCGGGTGTGGGTTAGTTGTCGTGTGTCGACTGGGAAAGTAAACTGTACATAAATGAGAAACGGACAGAGAGTCCGACCGTACCCGTAAAAACTTCTGTAGAACTTGTGTTTTATTCGGGAAAAAGATTAGATTTTTGTCTTTGGTTTTACTAAGAATACCGGTATGAGTCTTATGTCCAAGTCATTGAAAAATGACGACAGCAAGAACGTAGACACCTTTGACTTAAGAAGATGGACCCCTAAGTTTTAACGAAACGTCTACCAAGATGGAAAACTAGTCACTACCAAGTGAAAATTAGATATTGACTCACCGAGTGAATGAAACCTTCCTTGATAATGAGAGTTTGATTACTGTATAGAAACTGAGTCTTTACCTACAAATGAACGGTGGTTCATTAACAGTCCGGACCAGTGTTTCTGGTTGTCAACTCCTACTCTCACGGAAGAGGAGACCCACCCCAGGGAGAAAAGGTCACAGAGACGGAGGACGTCCTTGGGGTTGGGGTTGTAGGGTGGAGCGTGGAGGTCTACTCGGGGTCACGATCCGATCTCGTGGTCCTCCGAGACACCTCGTGGTAGGAGGGTTTTATGAGTGTAGGTACTACAAGGAGTCGCCCTTTCATCAATCTAAACTCGGTGCTTTTCTTTAGACCCTGTCAGACGTTCGTACGAGGAAGTCCTTTAACAAGTCGTACAAAAAAGGTGACTGCCATAAAGAGTACCAGAAGTGAGAGGAATCTCCATAAGAAAGTGGCTCGTAAACTGTTTCTTTTGTTTCTTCTACGATGTTAATCGACAGTCACAATTCCATATTGACAGTAACATTGTCGGGACACATAAAAGATCACTATAAATACTCCGTGTAATAATAGTCTTACAATACGTATATGGTACCGTTTCTGTATCTGAAGTTATGTCCAAGAGAAGACGTTAGAACCCATTCTATATACTGTTACACAACAGAATTAGAGGGGAAACCATTTTACCACCTTACATTGTTATGTTTGGGAGGTTTATCTTATATGACCTTTATTCACTTCACTACGTATATTCCATGGACTATTTATCCTTCAGAGTTGTTACTGTCGGTAATCGTAACGACAACGGTAGGGTGAGTAAGAAAGGTATCTTGGAGTTCCTTCCTCCATCTTTCCCCTGAGAATAGGAGAAAATGTTCCCTCGTTAAACTTTACGTTCTCCGAAGACTCACTCGACACTAGTGTGACGAACAGGTTATATTTTGTCACGTTTTTCACATAGAAAGAGGTTCAACTTTCTCTTCTCTCTCAACTTTCTTCTTAGGTTCTATATCCCTTGTTCATTCCCTTTATGTCCCCGAACTCTTCCTTCCTCCTCAGTTTACTTTTTAATTTTCTTTTGTTGTTTTTCTCTTTGTGAGGGTCACTGAAGGTTTATCTACCTCTCTTTTTACTGTTACTATGTCTCTCCGTCTGTATCTGATCCCTTTTTCTCCTGTACAACTTCTTTTACATCTTTTCACGATGAGGTGTCATGGTGTAACTGTAGACGTATCTGACACGTTGACTGACCTAGGGTTCTAAACACATTGGGTTTAGATGTCGTTCTGGAACCCTAGGTGTCAAGGATATAGTTTAATGAATAAGTATTATTTCTCAACTTGAAATTCTGAGAATCCCTTTATAAAGTAATGGAAAATTTGGACTACCCACCTCCTTATTAGTATACCTTTCTTTTTAGGCTCTTTCCTTATACTACACCGAATGTCAGGGGTATGAATGAACTGATACGTGAGACTCTTCCGGTGGTCGTGCTCCTCGTGTTCGGTGAAGTACAAAGAAAGGACCGAGGTTCATTAGTCCCTTGAAACCCAAACATCGTACATCACCACTGATTCTCGGGGATCAATATATACGAGACTAGATGGGATGAAAAGGGGAATTCCGGTGATTTTCTAGACTTCTTTTGTGTTTCCAGAGCTATTTTAGAAACGGAAGTAGTGGCAGGAACCGCTTACTGGAAACTTCGAAAAGCCTTATGTCTCTTTACTTGACGTTAGAGAAGAAACTTCGAACCGACCTTTTAGTTTGACTAGACGTACCTGTAGATTCTACTACCTCTTGGAACGGATAAACCTCTTTTTTGACTATTCTTTTAGTACTTTTAACTATGATGCCCGTTACGAGTTGTGAGTAGAAAAGTACAGTAGAAGGATCGGTGAAGTACTCTATACGTAACAACAGAAACAACCTCTCCTCTAACGATCCTCCTATTCAACAATTTACCGTTTCACTTCTGAAGTCCCTGTCGGGTCCCTGTATGTTGACCGAAATCCATCACCCAGATTACCGTCTGTAGTCTCCGTGGATACTACGGTCCGACGTAGTTTCTAAATCCCGTCTCGTCATGAAGTTAACGTACCAAAGTCATAACCTTCTTTACAGTATACGTAGGTGTTCTATAAAATATCGTAGGTTGTCGACATGTTCCTTCTTGACACACGATGCAACACCTAATTTTCGAAGTTTCAGTTTCAACTATTCTGTTTTTATCAGAAATAGAGTTCTCTCGTTTTTCAGATCAAGAGTGTTTCAGTACCGGGCTCCTCCGTCCTCTATACTATGATCCTGATCCACCGGTACAACCTTAGACCCGTCGTGTCCGGAATGGTGACCCACGTTGAAAAGGAGGTGAAGTCAGAACGACCTTTCGTCCGGTCAACCGGTACAAAAGTTCTCTTAGTCTTCAAACCTATAAATACATGTTAGGTGACTAAAATTACAATCTTTGATTATAAAAAGAGTCTTTTTTGTGACCCTTACTTTAGAGGTGTCGTTATACGACCTTAGTCGGGAGTCAGAGGCGTCTAAAAACAAAGACAGGATCTCAACCCTCACGTCACCCCTGTCTCTTCTTAAATTAATAACAACCAACTAAATTTTTCTCTGACTTATGTATCATTTGTACGACTGAGTAACCTTTTCTAGGACTATAATCCTTTCTAATTTCAGTACTCCTCTTCGCCTTCTGTCTCCTACTCTACTCACCTACCGTAGTAGTTCAGTTACCTGTACTCGAAGTCGTTCGAGACCCTCAACCACTACCTATCCCTTCGGACCGTACCACGTCAGATACTGTAACGTTTCTCTACCTGTGTTGATTTCCTGACTTGACTTGACTTGTTTAACTCTTGTTTCTGGTTAATTAGATTAACTTTGTTCAACAACTGATCGATAGATATTGTTGTGTAATGCATTCACCGAAATTATAAGTCTGAATACTGAGATGTACGTCTCACCTTATAGAAGATTCCTTTTTGTTTTTATAACGGGTAGTTTTTGTTTTGGTTTCTTTTGGTTTTCTTTTTTTTTTTTTTTTTCCTTTCTCTGGACTGTGATATAAGTTGTTGATATAAGGGAACCATAAAGATTAAAAGAATTTCTTTAGAGATCAGAAAGGACTAGATAACAAAAGGAGATAAAGAAACGAAACTAGTGACTCCTTCCGAAAGGATAGAGAGGAACAATAAGAAACATTGAGACGTAAGTTTACCCATTTAGAAACGAAAAGAGGAAACGAAAAACGAAGGGAAGAAAAGTGTCGAGACACATTCCGGAGGAGTCTGTCGGTAAAAAGAAAAAACGTAAAGAAAAAGAACCCCTACCAGAACTAAGGACAGAAGGCATGTTACAGTACTTGAATGTGGGTATCAAGTAGTCCGTGAGAGATAATCTAGATCAGGGAATTTAGATAAAGAGTGAAGGTGACATATAGGGATTCCCTAAACTAAATCCAGTATGGACTTACCAGATCACGAAAAGAGGTGAAAGAATTTAAAGTCAGACTTAAACCGTTACTCCACAAGTACTAGACTCGGTGGTAGTCCAGGGTCAGAACAAAAACGACGGACATATCTCGAAGAGGTAGGAACGGACGTTTCTTATATTAGTCAGAATAAAACCAAGGTTGGTAGACAACTATAGGTACACGTCTCAGAAGAGAAAACAACGACCCTCTCCCACAAACGATACTGGTGACGCAAGAGAACCATCTTGAGATAATCAGAAACGGGACGAAGTAAGACATGAGGTTCCGGTTTAACTGCACAATGAGGACCACAAAGAACTGAGGATGAAACCGTAAGGTCAGGGGATTTTACTTTTACTGTAGAAAACCCCCACAATCAAGATCTTCCAGAACATTCAGAAGTATCTTGACAAGTTGAAGTCGAAAAAGTCACAATGAAAGTCCCGTATCTGAACCTAATGGCACTATAACTTACCAAACAGAGCCTTTGCTTGTCTCTAGTACGACAATAAAAACTCTAACGTAGGTTCATGACTTAAAATTTGAGAAAATAACTGATACTACAGAAGAGGTAAAGAAGATTCCCTAAGTACGGATGTCAACATCTATATCACCAGTAGACTTAATTTAAGTGGACAAGGTCAGGTGGAATCAAGCGACTAAGGATCTTACAGATACAAGTGAGAACAGTAGAGGAGAAACTGGTGAAGGTTAAACGGAACTGAGTACCTGGATTGTTAGGTCCAAGGATACGTTATAACGAGAGATGTCGTAGTTTAGAAGGAAGATAGTGGTCAGGGTAGGAGATGACCCACAACAGATACGAAACCGAGGTAGGGAAGTGAGTAAGACCTCAATAAAGAGACGACTAGACGTCATTTATAACCCGTGTATGACTGGACCCCCTAAATAGAAAGTCACAGGATAGCAAACGGAATAGTGTGACAAGTACCCCAAGAGTTCCGTTCTTATGACTTCACCAAACGGTAAGGGAAGAGGCACCTGGTGTAAGACAGTCTGGAGAGGTGGTACTGGGCAGGTAAAACCCACTGGTGTGTACCGTACCGAATCAAAGAACTCAATCTGTTCCGACACTAGGTACACTGTCTAACCGATCAACAGACACTAACACCAAAGTCAGTCAGACGGAAGACTACGGGAGACAGTCACGGATGGGAGAATAAACCCAAAGAGAATGGAACCTTCACCCCATACAGAAGTGTCGACGAGGTCGTTTCGAGACGGTAACGAGGAATGGAACCTTCATCCCATCGAGGAGACTCGACGACGGGGACTAAACGTACACCCCTTCAAGGAGAGACGGTGCGAAGTTGTGACTGTACCGTCGACGGTACGTAGACGTGACGATAACGTTGACTCCGTTCGTTATTTAGTTGTTGAATAAATAGGAGTATAACAAAGACGATAACACTGTCTTAACATACAGACAATTGTCCATGTTCGTTCTGTTATTAATTTTGATTACAAGACTTCATTCGGAAGGTTACCGATCTTTCTCCAAGTGTGTATTACGTATCTTCGAATCAAGTTTGGGACAACAGAATTTAGAACTTGACTTTCATATTCAAACACGGTTGATTAATATAAGGAAAAATAAAATTAAAAATTTCTTTTACACATGAAGGAGGAAGCTGGTGACATTTCGGATCTTCGTCACTGTTGAACTATTGTCACGGATAAGACTCCAGATCGAACATCGAAGATTGATGTAAAGGGTAGTCTACTAGAATTTCTCTACCGACTAAAGTCCTGACCCATTTCTTTACGTGTTTTACTAGAACCCTTAGGACTTCCTGGTCTTCCGAGTCCCTGAAGTTTCTGGTTATCCCTCACCCCTCTTCAAATCCTTAGGTTTACTTTTCCGGTTTGTAGATGGTCAAAAAACCCGTCTTACTACAAAGACGAAGAGTTGTGTGACAAATACAAACAGTATCGAAAGGACGGTTCTTCGTTTACAGAAGACTAAAGTACCGACGTCCGTCGTAGGTGTCAGCAAAATCTTCGATTCTACTTCTTTAGACACTGACGAATGTGTAAGAGAGGATAAACGGTACTTCCTACCCCGACCTAGGGTACTAGAATCAAAAGATTACAAATTAAAATTCGACCGGTCTACACAGGTTTACAATTATCCGTTGTAGATTAAACAGTGACACTATCTGACGATCCCTTAGTTGAATGGTAAGACTCGTGATTCTTTCCTTTTATTAGTAGTTACAAATACGATAAAAACAAAGATGATTCGTATCCAATACATTGTTGTTAGTCAAGGTCCTTTTGTTTGATCTGACAGGGAAGACCCCTACTACTCTCTCACTACCCCTCGTCGATATTATGTCTATTTTGGAGTGAGTGACCGGACGTCGAGTGGAGGACGACACCTCCAGACCAAGGATTATCTGGTTCCTGACCATGACCAGGACTGGGTGACACGACCATAACACCTGAGGACGAGATGTTGGTAATCACCCTGTGAGACATTCTGTTTGGTGGAACGACGGAAAGACAAAGACTCGTTTATTTACCGTAATTTTAACCTTCTCCTTGTGAATAAATCAGGATTTCCTCTTGTTGGTTCACGTTTTATACTGATGTAAGAAAGTTATTTGGCACTTTTCTGTAGACGAAAAACTGTTAGTCCCTTTAAACTCGTACCTGACCTATATTTGATAAGTGAAACCTCCCTTGGTTTCTCGAAAAAAAAAAAGTTTAGAATAGTAAGATGGGTTTTATTAGTAATACATGTAAACCACTTTATAATATAGAAAATGGTTTTGTGAATTTCTTTTTACTTATTCGTCATTTTTCTCTTACTTTACTACCAGACGGAACTAATTTTTCATCTGTCGACGATACGATACGTATCGATTACACCTAACTTAACACAGGTGGGAACTAAGGGTTACACTACTATAATCCTTCATCCCGGAAACCCTCCATGGGTCCAACTGTGTCCCGAAACTACCACCAGAAAGTACTACCCTAATCGGAAAAGGAGAAAAAAAGAGAATAAGAGGGAGAAGAAGGAAAGGAAGTTGGTGGTGTACACTCTTATATCGTTCTTCTCTTTCTGACTACGTTCAGTTCTTACAGACGACCCTCGAGTTAACCGGTGGTGGAACTACAACGTATCAGAGGTCAGATACTGTTGGACACCCTGATTCTCCAATCAAAACATCAATAACTACGGTTTATTACTTTATATCTCAAGTACTGTGAGAAGAAAAAATATGAACAGTACAAACTTTGACAAAACGTCATTATTCAAATATCTTTCAGGTAAAACTTCATAGACAGAATCACTATGGGACTCCTAGTGTTCTATTGTCTAACTCCGTCCAAGGGTTATTTACTCATCAACCTTCTGATGTATGACAAATGAGGTTGAGTAGAGAACAGTAGACTTTTGACAGGGGGTGTGGACTGTAGCAATAGTCCGGGAAATGGGTAGACGTCCAACCGTCACTTTCCCATCTGTAAATAATTCGAACCAATGGAACCAGGAATCGTTCCCGATGAAGGGTGTAGATGTTACAAAAAGAGGGTTTAAAAAAGTAACGGTCCAGGAAAAGTTGTAAATCGTAGTAGACTTTACTCAGAGAGAGTCCGAACGAAAGGGACCGATGACGTGAGAGTGTTCGTGTCTGGGACTAGGTTTTTCACGGATCTGTGAAGGGAGTTAGTTTTGTTATTAATATCAATGGTTTCACCTTTCCACCCTCTCCCTATTTACCTCTCAAACTCTAATTATATACATATGATGATATAAATTATCTATTAGTTGTTTCTGGATGACATGTCGTTTCCTTAAGACGAGTTATCAGACATTATAGGACATACTCTTTTCTTAGATTCTTTGTTACCCATGTACACATACATATTCCTTTAATTAAAGGGTGTGTTGATTATAATTATGTCACAATATTTAGTTGATGTGAGGATATATTTAATTTTGGACTAAAAAAAATTACGAATGTACGTCTCTCGGTACCTCAAGAAATCTAAGTGTCCTAAAGTCTATACTACAACCTCTACCGTCCTACCCACTTCTTTAGATCTATATTAGACTCCAACGAAAAAGGACTCGTAACCACAGAAAACGAAGATCACAGTGGAACTAAACAGAAACCTCCTAGATTATGTTCCCGAACCTCTGTGGTCGACACAATCAACTTCCTACTTTTCCTCCGTAATCACCCTCTCACTTTAGGGTCGAGGGATCGGAACCCAACCCCGTGTAAACTCCGTGTTGAATATAGGGTTCAAGGGACACTTTTGTCCGACATCGCAAGGAGAGGTACTGAACGTACTATAGTCTGTGTCTGACCAAAGTAGGAAAAAGTACAGGACAAAGGTGATTCTGGAGTGACCAAAGAGACCCTCAAAAAAAAAGAAAAAAAGTTAAAACCGTCGTGATCCAGAAGCAACGCCTCTTCCGTTACTGTGGGTAAGGTCATGAGAACGGACCTTTTAGGGTACTTGCCTCCTCGGACCTTCCGACGTCAGGTATCCCAGTGACTCCCGGTCTGTCCTGACTTGTTGAAGTGTATGTTAAAAGTGAAAGTAAGTAACCTTCTCCTTTACCGTTGGGTGAGATGACAAGAACGGACCTCTTAGGGTCCCTGACCCCTCAGACCACCCGACGGTAGATACCCCAGCGTGTCTCAGTCTGTGTTGACTTCACTGAATCGTGGTCGTCGTCGTCCAGAAGTAACGACGAGTCCTGAAGAGATAAAAGTCGCTCGTCCCCGAGGAGACATTAACGTCACGTGACCGAAAAGTTAGGACACGAAGAGAAGTACATGTAGTGTCCGAGATCCCGTGAGTCCGAGTCATCAACACCGGGTGGCCGAATCAACGGGACCCCGTAAAGGTCAGAAGGGTTTGATCCAGAGTTCGCGTATAGAATTCATGACCTAGTTTACCCTTTTGTGAGACCTTCCTTAAACTTTATTTATTGAAAATGTACTTTGAACCGTGGTACCGGATAAATACTCCTCTGACTATCTCCTAACGGGCACGAAGTTCGTTGGAGGACTCTAGTTCTGACTAACTCCAAGGGGAGGGTTCCCAAGGATGTCCTAGAACTTCGAAAGGACGGTACACCGAAACAAGAACGAACTCAAAGACTTAGGGTGTGATCTCGTCTCGAAGGTCTCCCGTCCCAACAGTGAACTGAGTGAACATTCATATACAGGCATCTATGACAGAGTAAGTCTGGGATTACAGTTCTGTTCCGATTGTGTTTCTAATCAATAAAATAATACTCACAATCCAATGTTCAAGTTGCTGACATTATTTTTGGAATCATTATAAAAGAATTTATGTTATGTTAGAGTCAAGAGACAGTTACAATTGTGTCCAGAGAGGTGTCTCTACTCCCGTGTGAAGAAAGAACAATGTAGAAGACGGACACGATGAATGGAGACCCGATTGTACCGACGAGGTCGAGGACAGTAATGTACACGTAAGGTCGATCACCCCGTCTTTAATTATGAAGGTAAACCTTCACTGGATAGTGGAGATCAGTTTAAGGTACCCGGTTTCATATAAGGTACCCGGTTTCATAGAAGGTAACAGTACCGTTTGGACCCCCACGACGGTGTGTCTTCCCGTCCCCTTACACTAGGATGACTTCTTGTAAGTACTACTCATTATTCCCGGTGGTGGGAAGTAAGTACAGAGACATTAAGCAAGAAGAAACCAAGAGGGGTGTGTCGAGAGTCAGACAAAACCGGATATCTATACCTATACCTACTCCAATATTCTCTCCTGTGCCGGGTCTGACATGTTTATACCTCTTTTGTTCTTAGCTTTCTTTTAAAATTTTTTTCATATTTTTACGTTTTAGATTTCCTTTCGTACGAATATTATTATTTAAACGGAAATATTTTAAATCCATATTACCAACTACTTACTTAAATATTTTATTTTCTCTCTTTACATTTTATATTTATATAAGTGATTTGTATTGTTTTATTATCCCGATATAGTATAATTTGTGTATCATCATAGTCCTAATTCAAACTTACGTGTAATGTATTTTGATTTTGTTGGTTTGAAATCGTTCTATTTGAACTAAAAAGAGAGGGTGACTTTGTTTGGACCTTCACCTGTTCCGTCTCGAACCTACGATAGGTAGAGGTTCCAATGTACTAACAGGTGATATTGACATCCTCAAGGTCCGTAGTGTTGATTTTAGGTCTGTTGTCAATCCTTCATCCACCCCTTCCCTTCTCAGGGTAGAAAGTCGATTTAGTCGAGGAACTTTCGTCAGCAGGTTCTTTAGGGAGAATGTCTAGACAAACGTAGAGATTCAGTGGACAGTACTGATTGTCGTGTCCACTCATTCTTCACATCAGGACATCGATGACCCGAATACCGATATATTGTTTCATAAAAGTCAAAACTTTCTCTTAGTTTCTTATGTAGTAAAACATCGTCATGGGTGGAATCTCTTTTTGTTGTTGTTATTTTTCTTACCTTATCCGACTTGTCGACGTGTGTCACACCCTCGGTTCTTCTTCCTTCTCGTTACTCTTTGTCGATCTACCTAGACTTGATACGAGGTCTTTTATTTCCGTCTGACCAGTCATCTCTAGAGGATTGTTAACTTCACTCCTGATGTGTATGGTGTACTGGGTTAAACAATACTTTTGACGAAAAGGTTGAGTCCAGGGTTTAAAGAGAGATAAGAAGTCGAAAATTTATGTAACAGAAACATTGGAGTGTAAGACTGGATGGACAGAGTAGAAGAAATAAAGACAAGTGTAGTGAAGAGGTAGATCAGATGGTCGTAATGTTCTAGTTCCTAACTCTTGAATCATTGTGAAAGATCTTCACCCATCTTTGTGATACTGATAAAGATGACATTATAATCAAAGAGGACTAGTTCCAGAAAACTTCTTGACTATACGGATCTTAATACCTCCAGAGTGTAAAGGAGATTTTAGGGTTAGTTCTTACACTGAAGGAACCTGGACCTCCCCTACGTAAGTGAAAACCTAGGTGTCCAGAATCGTCTTGTCATTCAGGGGATTCATACTTGTTCAATGTAAACTTTTCCCACAAGTTTTTAGGGTTAAAGAAGTATTCAAGTCGTTTCAATGAATCTGTCGGTTGATTCTGTTCACCGATATACAATGATGTCAAATTATCAAAATACTATGAAAAGAAAAGTGTGTTTGTTATGTAATTTTTTTTGTGTTATTTCTTTTGTAAAAATTAGAAAGTCATGGAGCTATCCCGTACCGTTGGGTGAGGTCATAAGAACAGACCTCTTAGGGGTACCGTTCTCCTCGAACCATCTGACGTCAGATATACAACTTTTAAGTCTGTGTCGACTCGTTGATTCGTGTAGAAATTTTTATCTTATCATCATGGTACATGTAATGGTGACGTAAATACGAAGGAAAGTCTGACGAATCCGAACTTTATTTTCAGGACGTGATAACATGAGGTATGTCAAGACATGTTATTTCATGTGTTTACGAGTGGTTGAACGGAATCTACACGGGTACTGTTACCTACAGTCTAAACCCTTGAGTAATTACACTAACGTGTATGTTTACGTGAAAATATACAAACTTTCAAAAGTTGAACTTGCAAACATACATTGTTTGAACGATGTGTCCAAAAGTCACTTTTTACAGCACTTCATTGTTCTCTCCTCTCATTCCTCGACGGACAAGAAAAGGAAAAACACACATAATACCGGTGAGATTTATCCTTAAAGTAACCCACATTAATTTCGGACCACATACCCTTGTACCGAGGTTCACTGTCTCCTGGTCTTAGGGTCGTCCATCCTGTTCTCGGTACCTACCAACTTTTCTCGGTTCTCACGTTTTATCCTCCTTCGTTCAAAAGTGACCAAATACACTTTCTGAGCCGTTTATAGTAGGTCGAAACACACATCACTAACTCGACACCAAATCTCCTTCTCAGCGACAACGGGTCCTACTCGTTCTGTCCTCTTCTTTCTCCTCTGACTTGGCACTTTTAGTTTGTACTTACAGATCATAACAGATACATACAGTTCATACAGATCATAACTTCTCTACATTCAGGACAGTTAAATAGGCGAGGGAGGACTCTTCTTAATCTCAACATTTTCTCCCTTCCAGGTGTGATACGATCGTGGAATAAGAAGAAGACAGATCACTTGTAACTAAAGGTTACGGTAAAGAAATATTTGTCTTCTACGTGAAGTATACTGACTTCAGAAGAATAAATGACAAGGTATATTTGAAAACCACGACAAGACACGGGTCCGTGTACCCCGGGACCCCGGACCGTCCGAGACAAAGTAGACGTGTCACGTCACATACCCCTGGACGACAGCAGATCCGGGACCCAATATAGAAGTCAGACCCAAGTGTAGACTCCTCAATTGAGATCAACCCAAATTAAGCTAGTAGAACGAGAAATAGAAGTCAGACAGGGTACAAGAAAGAAAGGTACAGAGAAAAGTAGGGACTGAAGAGACACTGATTTATCAAAAAGACTAAGGGAAAATATAGGAAACAGTAAAATAATTGTCATTGACAAAAAATTCATCAAAATTCTAGGTACCATACGTAAAATTGAACGGTCAGATAGTAATAATTTATACTATTAATAATTTAATACGTAAATAAATAGTAAATAAACAGACATGCGCTAGAATCTCACCGTACGTCCTAGAAGGAACACCATCCCTGAGAGATAAACTCCTCCCGTGTGAGTCATGAACGTCGCACATTTGAGATGAACTCTGTACGTCTGAATCAACGAGTCACCGTTCACCTTAGTATCAAGAGACCGTTTCCTTGTTTTGAAACAGTAAACGTTTACGAAACGTAACGTTTCTTCTAGGAATTGGTGACCTGGTGATTCCTTCAAAGATATAAATTGAAAATTATGTATAATGGATAAATAGTAAAACTTATTACAAGTAACGGGGACATATAGGTCTAAAAGTGAAGCAAAATTTAAGGTTGAGTAAACTCCGGAAATTTTTTTGTAAATAATGTAACCAGACAACCACCACTACGTCAGAACGTCAACAACATACAGACTCTTTCATAAAATAGAACAATAACTATACATAAAAAGAACCCACATATTAAGACACAGTTAATACAAAGAGAGTCGTAAATTCTACGCACGTTCACAGGAGACCGATTGTAACAAAGTAAACGGATTAGACGACAGTAGGACTAAAAAACAAGATGACATAGACAAAAAGGAAGACCAATGTAAAGAAACCAACTAAAAGAATTTGGTACTTAATACTACACGGAAACATATCAACAGTATAAAGAACAGAAACTTAATTAACTCGAAGACACAATTACCCAAATTTCGAAAGTAGTAAGGACCTTTAAAAAATCGGTCATTAATACTTTAAGAAACGAGATAAGAGGACAGAAAATGAAGGACACCCTAAGGTAAATGTATATAAAATCGTATGAAATTCAATGAAGTTTCGAGTGACAACGTGTTAATAAAAAAAGGGTGTCAGAAACGTAAAGATATAATGTACAGAGATAAATTATATGAGTTATTAGAAGTCGAAATACTTATATTAGTAATAACTATATCATTCGTAAAATTACAGGAAGAAAGGATTAATGTATTATATATAAAATGAACACAAAAATGATTAACTAAAAGGGAGTAATACGTATAAAAGAACGAAGAAATGTGTAGACCTAAAAAAGAAAAATTTAAATAAATAGAATTAGTCTCCTTTTAATGGAATGTTTTAACTCTACTTTGATGCTGTTTATGAAAGTGTTAAATATACCTTTAAAATTTGACCTAACACCTATACCAGTGAAATTGAAACCTACTACCTATAAAAAATTAAAAAATATTTAATAAGGAAAGTTATAAACGTTTGTAACAATTAAAGAACCTTTCTTAAAGTCAATAACTTCCGAACGACATTTCGAAAAATTCGACTCTACTTTGGTCTGAAATATGGTCCAAATGATAAGGGGTGATCGTTCCGTTATAACAGAAGTTCCGGGACAACTAGAGTACCCTTAATACTCATTAAAGCCCCCTTCAGGATTCCACCACCTCCTTATCCTGTCCCTCTGGTGAAAGAGGGAATTGTTTAATTAGATTTCTTGTAAACCTACGACTCATTTAGTGTGTTTTGTTGAAGACTTACGTCCCTCTCCTGTAGTCCGTGGGTCTTTTCGTCGGGTAACAGAAGTTTTTTTCCACCCTTTTTTAAATTTTCTATTTTTCTCTCCGTTTTCTCCATCCCTACCTCTAGACAGGACCCTTCCCTCAGTTTTTTCTCTCTTAAGACAAAGGTTTGTGGTCCTTTGTGAGAGTGACCACTCAGACACTACTCGGAACTTTGGAGTCTCCGGTTGTATTCATCCTTCTTTTATTTATTTTTTTCATTTGGGTTCCTATTGTACGAGTTACCGTTGAGGGTCTCCCCTTCGTCACGTCTGTGGACGTAGTCAAGGATCGTTCTCCCCCGACCCGTCCCTCCACTCCCGACGTAACAAATCTCATTTGTGGACCGGACTTACGCGGTTCCCGTTAGACTCCCTTGAACTCTATCGTTTGGTCCGGGATTCTAACGATTGGGTCACTTTTGAGCATTTGATTCTGTGGTGGTCCGGACGAGTGTTTTGATTCCTGTCTCGTCTCCATCGGTCTACGCCTGGACGGGTAGGGGACGGTCTCTGTCCCCTCACTCCCGTCAGTTCCGACCTTCCCCTGTTAACGCCGGGGTCTCTCCGTAGTAGATGGTTTGACGTTCGTCCGAAGTAAAGATTGGTTCTGAAGAACCCTAAGACCCACCAGGTGTAGTCGGATTCTTCCACACGGCCAACATGTGGGTCTTTTGGCTCACCTTCCCTACCCTCTCCGCTATTAATCCTCACTGGCACGAACGATTTGTGGACCAGTGGACTCGCCGAGTTTGGACCCTTCGCGTACGTTGGGTCCCGGGTGGAGTCTGTCAAGGACCATCTCGTTGGATCTAGGACTCGTCACATCTGACCCTTTCGTGTGTGTGATACTCGACCCTGTTTGGGTCACAGGGGCTCTGTACTTTCACTATAAACAAACGTCACGAGGAGGGAGGGGTGTCGTGATGACTTGTTCACTCGGATTTTTTAACAGGTGGTGGTAGGGGAATCTAGTCCCGTCTTTAATCTGTGATTTCTCTGGTCTTTTTCCTTCTTCGATGTTGTCTTCCTTGACGGGACCTTCACTGTCCACGTTATCTAATTTTGGGACGTTAATCGTGACGGATGTAACCGAAGACCAGTTTAGTGAAGTACCCTTTATCTACCCCTTTGTCCCCTTTGGTGCAGTCTGCAAAATAAAACCCCCCGAGGTTTTAGTGACGTCTACAACTTACGTCGGTACT
This sequence comes from Capra ibex, assembly GCA_006410555.1. Taxonomy (NCBI): domain Eukaryota; kingdom Metazoa; phylum Chordata; class Mammalia; order Artiodactyla; family Bovidae; genus Capra; species Capra ibex. Next base: position 25,859,618 of record SJYO01038983.1, read on the forward strand.
TTAATTTTCTACGAATCAGGAACCTTCTTTTTAATACTGTTTGGATCTATCGTATAAGTTTTCGTCTGTGTAATGAAACGGTTGTTTCCAGATAGATCAGTTCCGATACCAAAAAGGTCACAGTACATACCTACACTCTCTACCTGATACTTCTTTCGACTCGCGGTTTCTTAACTACGAAAACTTGACACCACAACTTTTGAGGACTCTCAGGGAACCTGACGTTCCTCTAGGTTGGTCAGGTAAGACTTCCTCTAATCGGGACCCTAAAGAAACCTCCCTTACTACGAATTCGACTTTGGGGTCATGAAACCGGTAGACTTCTCTTCTCAACTGAGTAACCTTTTCTGAGACAACGACCTTCCCTAACCTCCGTCCTTCTCTTTCCCTGCTGTCTCCTACTCTACTGACTTACCGTAGTGACTGAGATACCTATGTTCAAACTCACTTGAGGTCCTCAACCACTACCTGTCCCTCCGGACCGCACGACGCTAAGTAAACCAACGTTTGTCGGTCTGTACTGAGTCACTGACTTGACTTGACTTGACTTGTATTCTTCCCCGGATATCTAGAATATCTTCATATTACACCTAGTTCCTTGATAGACTTTCACTTGACTGGGGTGTGACAGGTGTTGTGGTCTCTTTCAGGATCTATGTAAAAATGACAAAAGTAAGAAATTTAAATAAAAAAAATTAAAAATTGAGGTAATGATGAGGAAATTAAAAGTAAAAATATTAGCTGATAATGTGACTTTTTTTTCTTGTATAAAGAAATATATATATATGTATATATATATATATGTCATTAAAAACACCGAAACAAAAAAGGAAATTATAACATAAAAACTCTTATATTTGAGATGAGATCTAAAAATTAGAGACTAAAAACAATAAACAATAGTTAAAACATGGAAATTCTTGGGTTAGAAGTCATCGGTAAAAATGAACCCTCGTTCTAGTGACCAGACTAACGAGAGAGGGGGAAACCTAGAGCAAAAAGAGGTTGTCCAGCAGAGATAGAGGAGGGAGGGGGTAGAGAATAGATGGGTTGAAACACTTAGAGAAACACACGAGGTCTGACACCTTTTGTTAATCCCTTGAATTATGACCGACCTAGACGGAGAGAGAAAAATTAAAAGGGGAAATAGAGGGACCGGTGGAGACAGAGGAAGGAAGGAGAAGAGAAGAGAAACACTGAGACTTGTAGAGACTCCCTAGGTCTGACAACTCTCGTGTATCACTTCACAAATGACCGATCGAAGGAGAGAGGGGAAAACTAAGGGGGAGAAGAGGAGGACCAGTGGAGATAGAGGTAGGAGGGAGAAGAGAAGAGGCACATTGAGACACTTGGAGAGACCGACAGGGAGTGACACCTCTTTGAAAAGTAGAAATTGGATCTACAAAATTGTAACCACGACATATCTACCTCTTCAGAACTCCGATGACATTCTTATTCTGACTTTTGATTCTCGTTCTCCAAATTCAGGTTTAGGTCTCTTGTGGTTTCTTGAGGACTGAGGTCTCTTGTAATTAACTCTCCTCGAGTAGTTTACGGAGGTATGGATGTGACTTTGGTTCGTGGTGGGTTCCCGGTTGTTCAAGGTGTCGTTCTGTATGGTACGTTTTAGAGGTCGTTGTGTCCTTGTATCGGGACTTGAAGGTATATATCCGACGGGTTTCAGTGAGGTTTGGGTAACTGTAGAGTATTGAGCAACGACCTGTGAAGTAACGTAAAGTCTCCCTTCTTTAGGTCAAGGTGGGGGATCTTGTGTCTGTGTTCAAAGGGATTGGTCCTTTCAAACAGTTCGGTGGGTAGGTTTAGGTGGATGTCGTTTCTTTGAGGTGTTATTTCTCTTGAGGTGTTTGACGGTCTTATACCTTTCCACTGGGGTTTGTGTCGTTATATTTGTTCTACTTCTCCGTCGCTTTATAGGTCGTACATTTACTTGTCCTATTTACAGGTGGTTTGGTTTGTTTTCTCCTTCTCTGTCCTTTAGTTGGACTATTTCTTAAGGTTTATTACTATCACTTTTACTAAGTTTTAGAACTTTTATTTTTCCTTAATGTCTATTTATCGGACCTCTGTTCCTAACTCTCCTACGTTCTTTCCAAATTGTTCCTGGATCTTCTTTAAATTTTTTTCTCATTTATATATTACTCATTACGTTATTTACTCTACTTTTTTTGTGAGACCTCCCTTGGTTCTCATCTTATTGTCTCCGTCTTCTATCCTGTTCACTCCATCTTCTATCTTACCATCTGTATTTACTTTGTCTCTCCCTTTTTCTTTTTACTTAATTTTCTTTACTCCTATTAGAGTCTCTGAAGACCCTGTTACAATTTACGGGGTTGTAAGCTTTGTCCTCAGGTTCTACTTCTTTCGTTTTTCTTTCTGGTTGTCTTTTATGAACTCTATTATCAACTTTTTAAGGGATTTAACCCCTTCCTTTATTAGTGTGTTGAGGTTCTAGGACTCTCAGGGTTTTTCCTCTTTGGGATCCTCTTTGTGGTTCTTTGTCGGGTTCTGTGTTTTATTATTTTATTTGTGTTTCTTGTTTATAATTTTCGTCGTTCCCTTTTTGTTGTTTATCGTGTGTTCCCTTAAAGGCATTCCTATTGTCAACTGGAAACTTATCTTTTAGAAGTCCGGTCCTCCTTTACCGTCCCGTATGAATTTTACTACTTTCTTTTTTTGGATCTCGGGTCTAATAACATGGGTTGTACCTAGTGTAAGTTTACACTTCCTCTTTAGTCTTCGAAATGTCTGTTCGTTTTCGACTCTCTTAAGACGTGGTGGTTTGGTCGAGAGGTTATTTACGATTTCCTAGAAGAGATCTGTCCTTTGTGTCTTTCCCACATATTTGAGTTTGTGTTTTGTCATTTCATTTACCGTTTCCCCAGTATAAATGTTATTAATGGATTTTGCATTCACCCAACTTATTGGGTTTCTTTTCTGTTTCGGAACGACTTACCTATTTTTTGTTCTACGGATATATACAACAGATGTTCTCTAGGTGGAACTTTGTTCCCCGTGTAAGTCTGACTTTCACTTCCCGACACTTTTGTATAAGGTACGTTTATCTCTGGTTTTCTTTCGTCCTCATCGTTGAGAGTATAGTCTATTTTATCTGAAATTTTGTTTCCGACACTTTTCTCTGTTTATTCCTGTGATGTATTACTAGTTTCATAGTAAGGTTCTTCTTCTATATTGAAAATATTTATATTTAAGTGGGTTGTATCCTCGTGGCTTTATACATTTTGTTTACGATTGTTCATTCTTTTGTTTAATCGTTATTATGTTATTATCACCCTCTGAAATTATGGGGTGAGTGTAGATACCGATCTAGTTGATTTGTCTTTTAATTATTCCTTTGTGTTTGAATTTACTATGTTATCTGGACAATCTGGATTAACTATAGATATACTGTAAAGTGGGGTTTTGTTGTTTAAAGTGGAAAAAGAGTTCACGTGTACCTTGGAAGAAGTTCTATCTAGTGTCGGTCCCGGTATTAGATCGGAACCACTTAAGTTTTTTAACTTTATTAAAGTTCGTAGTAAAGATTGGTGTTACGTCATTCTAATCCACAGTTAATGTCCAATTTTTGATAACTTTTAAGGTTGTATCCTTCCAACTTGTTGTACGACGCTTATTGGTTATTTAGTGTGTGTGTGTGTGCGTTTTTAGTTTTTTATTTAGTTTTATACGTATCTTTACTTACTTTTAATTTTGTTTTGTTGGGTTTGGGACACCCTTTGACATTTTCGTCTCGATTCCCCTTCTAAGTATCGTTATGTCCGTATGAAGTCCTTTGTTCTTTTTTCATTTTACTTATTGGATTGAGATGTGGATTTCGTTGTTCTTTTCCTTCTTTACCTCTTGGGGTCACAATCATCTTCCTCTATTTAGAAGTTTTATGTCCCGTCTTTATTTACGTTTTCTTTGTTTCTCTGGTATCGTTTTTAGTTGTTTCCGTTTTCGACCAAGAAACTCTCCTATTTACTTTAACTTTTTGGTAATCGGTCTGAGTAGTTCTTTGTTTCCCTCTTTTTAGTTTAGTTAATTTGATCTTTACTTTTACCTCTCTAGTATTGTCTTTTGTCTTTATGTTCCCTAGTACTCTCTGATGATATTCGTTAATATACGGTTACTGTATCTGTTACACCTTCTTTACCTGTTTACTAATCTTTTCATGTTGAAAGGTTTTGACTTGGTCCTTCTTTGTTTTTTTTTAATTGTCTGGGTAGTGTTCGTACCTTAACTTTGACATTAGTCTTTAGAAGGTCGTTTGTTTTCGGACCCTAGTCTACCGAAGTGTCGACTTAAGATGATTTTTAAATCTCTTCTCGATTATGTATAGGATGAGTTTGAGAAGGTCTTTTAACGTCTACTTCTGTTTGACGGTTTGAGTAAAATACTCCGGTGGTAGTGGGATTACGGTTGTGGACTGTTTCTACGAGGTTTTTCCTTTTGATGTTCGGTTATAGTGACTACTTATATCTACGTTTTTAGGAATTGTTTTAAGATCGTTAGTCTTAGGCTGTTGTGTAATTTTTCTAGTATGTAGTACTGGTTCACCGGAAATAGGGTCCCTACGTTCCTAAGAAGTTATAGACGTTCAGTCAGTTATATTATGTGGTGTAATTGTTTAACTTTTTATTTTCGGTATACTAATAGAGTTATCTACGTCTCTTTCGGAAACTGTTTTAGGTTGTAGGTAAATACTATTTTGGGAGGTCTTACGTCCTAATCTTCCTTATATGGAGTTGTGTTATTTTCGATATATACTGTTTGGGTGTCGTTTGTCATAGGAGTTACCACTTTTTGACTTTCATAAAGGGGATTTTAGTCCTTGTTATGTTCCCACAAGTAAGTGTGGTGATGATAAGTTGTATCCAAACCCTCGTAACCGGTGTCGTTAGTCTTGTTTTTTCCTTTATTTTACCTAGGTTTAACCTTTTCTTCATTTTGGGAGTGACACGTGTACTGTACTAGGAGATGTATCTTTTGGGTTTTCTGAGGTGGTCTTTTAATGATCTCGATTAGTTACTTATATAATTTCAACATCCTATATTTTAGTTATGTGTCTTTAGAAAACTTAAGGATATGTGATTATTACTCTTTTATCTTTCTCTTTAATTCCTTTGTTAAGGTAAGAGGTAACGTTGCTTTTCTTATTTTATGAATCTTGATATAGATGTATTTCTTTGTCTTCTGGATATATCTCTTTTGACATTTTGTGACCACTTTCTTTAGTTTCTTCTGTTATTATTTACCTCTTTATATGGTACAAGTACCTAGTCTTTATAATTATATCACTTTTATTCATATAATGGGTTTTGTTAGATATCTAAGTTACGTTAGGGATAGTTCTATGGATGTCATAAAAAGTGTCAATCTTGTTTATTGAAGTGTTAAACATACCTTTATGTTTTTTTGTTTGTTTGTTTGTTTTTGAGTTTATCGATTTCGTTAGAACTCTTTCTTCTTACCTTGACCTCCTTACGTGAACGAATTGAAGTCCGAGATGATGTGTCGTTGTCAGCAGTTCTGTCATACCATGACCGTGTTTCTGTCTTTATGTCTAGTTACCTTGTTTTATCTTTCGGGTCTCTACTTAGACGCGTGGATACCTTTGGAATAGAAACTGTTTCCTCCGTTCTTGTATGTTACCTCATTTCTGTTAGAGAAATTGTTCACCACGACCCTTTTGACCAGTCGGTGAACTTTTTCTTACTCTAATCCTATGAAAGATTGTGGTGTGTGTGTTCTTTTTGGAGTTTTACCTAATTTCTAGATTTGCATTCTTGTCTTTGATATTTTGAGGATCTCCTTTTACATCCGTTTTGTGAGAGACTGTATTTAGTGTCGTCCTAGGAGATACTGGGTTGAGGGTAATACAACCTTTATTTTCGTTTTCCTTTTGTTTACCCTAGATTAATTTTAATTTTCGAAGACGTGTTGTTTCCTTTGTTATTCGTTCCACTTTTCTGTCGGAAGTCTAACCCTCTTTTATTATTTTTTACTTCTTTGACTATTTTATTTAGAGTTTTTATATGTTCGTTGTGGACGTCGAGTTAAGGTCTTTTTATTTGCTGGGTCAATTTTTTACCCAGTTTCTTGATTTGTCTGTAAAGAGGTTTCTCCTGTATGTCTACCGATTGTTTGTGTACTTTTCTACGAGTTGTAGTGAGTAATAGTCTCTTTACGTTTAGTTTTGGTGTTACTCCATGGTAAAGTACGGTCAGTTTTGTCGACGATAGGTTTTCAGATGTTCGTTATTTACGACCTCTACCACACCTTTTTTCCCTTGGGAGAATGCGACAATCGCCCTTACGTTTGTTCATGTCGGTGATACCTCTTGTCACACCTCTAAGGAATTTTTGGACCTGTAACTTGACGGTATACTGGGTCATTAGGGTGACGACCCGTATGTGTGTTTCCTTTGGTCTTAACTTTCTCTGTGCACATGGGGTTACAAGTAGCGTCGTGACGAATATTATCGGTCCTGTACCTTCGTTGGATCTACAGGTAGTCGTCTGGTTACCTACTCTTTCAAAACCATGTATATGTGTTACCTCATAATGAGTCGGTAATTTTTCTTATGTAAATTTAGTCAAGATTACTCTACCTACTTTGACCTCGGCTAATGTGTCTCACTTCATTCGGTCTTTCTTTTTGTTGTTATGTCACATGATTGTGTATGTATACCTTAAATCTTTCTACCATTACTATTGAGACATACGCTCTGTCGTTTTCTCCGTGTTCACATATCTTGTCAGTAGACCTAAGACACCTTCTCCCGCTCTCACCCTACTAAACCCTCCTACCGTGACTTTGTACATATAATAGTATACACTTTACTTAGAGGTCAAGTCCAAGCTACGTACTATGTCTTAAGAGCCCCGACCACGTGACTCTACTGAGTCTTCTTACCATACCCCTCCCTCCACCCTCTCCCCATGTCCTACCCCTTGTGCACATGTGGGTACCATCTAAGTATAGTTACATACCGTTTTAGTATGTTATAACATTTCATTAATCGGAGGTTAATTTTATTTATTTAAATATAAATTTTTTACTCATTAAAGGTCCGACCACCCACCCTGTGTTAATCTGGACCACGTTAAACTCTGAGTTACTAACAAAGGATATTAAGTCTGATCATGATAGTTGAGATGTCTTTTGACCTTCCCGTAGTGGACATGGAGGGTGTCAAGAGATATATATCGAGAGAGGATACTTGAGATTGACATATCTCAGTATTTAAAGAGAAGAACCCCTCTGACAAACAGAGACGGATTCATGTGGAAGGTACATACACAACCTTTGATAAACATCTCAACCCCATAACATCTTCAGAAGAACAAACAGGGGACGGAGTCCTTAGGTAAGAGACGACGGTCTACAAACTTCATTTTGTTACAATAAAGTAAACAGAAAAGATGAAACGTCAATAAACTCTGTCCTCCTATTTACACAGTAAATGAGGAAATGTAGCGGATATTACCTCCAGAGGGACGTTAATCTTGAGTGACTTACGGAACACTTACGATCCATAACTGAAGACACGTACCCCCGTTTGAACTGACCCCTATACACAATCCCGGAATCCCTCGGGGTCAGAACGGTCTCTTTGTCCGGTTAATGTTTATCATAAACAATACAACGGACAAGTCAAGTCAAGTAAGCGAGTCATTACAGGTTGAGGAACGTCGAGGTACCTGACGTCGTGCGGTCCCGAGTGACAAGAAGTGGTTGAGGACCTCGAACCCGTTTGAGTACGGGTAGCTCAACCACTAAGGTAGGTTGGTAGAGTAGGAGACAGTTTGAGAAGACGAGGAGGAAAGTTAGAAAGGGTCATTGTCCCAAAAAGGATTTTTCAGTCAAGAAGTGTAGTCAACCGGTTTCATAACCTCCGAGTTAAAGTCGTAGCCAGGAAGCTTACTTATAAGTCCTAACTAAAGGAAATCCCACTGACCCACCTAGAAGAACGTCAGGTTCCCTGAGAGTTCTCAGAGCAGGTTGTGGTGTCAAGTTTTATTAGTTAAGAAGTAGTGAGTGGTAAGAAATACCACGTTGACAGTATAGGTATGTACTGTTGACCTTTTTAGTATCGAAACTAATATGACTAGAAAAAGTCGTTTAATTACACAGATGAAAATTTTGTAAACATATACAAACAGTATCAAAAAGAAGTTTTCTCGTTCGTAGAAAATTAAAGTACCGACGTCAGTAGTTGACATCACTAAAACCTCGGAGACTTTTATTTCAGAGAGTGACAAAGGTAACAAAGGGGCAGATAAACGGTACTTCACAACCCTGGTTTACAGAACTACTAGAACTAAAAGACTTACAATTCAAATTTGGTCTACAAAGTGAGAGAAGAAAGTGAAAGTAGTTCTCCGAGAAATCAAGGAGAAATTGAAGACGGCACTCCCACTACAGAAGACGTGTAGACTCCGATAACTATAAAAAGGATCTTTAGAACTAAGGTCGAACACGAGGTAGGTCAACACGTAAAGTGTACTACATGTGACGTATATTCAATTTATTCGTTCCACTGTTATATGTCGGAAATACATGAGGAAAGGGCTAAACCTTGGTCAGACGACAAGGTACTAGTCAAGATTGACAACGAAGAACTGGACGTATGTCTAAAGAGTCTTCCGTTCATTCTACCGGACCATAAGGACAGAGATATTCAAAAGGTGTCACAAAACACTAGGTGTATCAGTTTCCGAAAACGTACTAGTTACTTCGTCTTGATCCACAAAAAGATCTTTAGAGAACGAAAAAGATACTAGGTTGCTTACAACTGTTTAACTAGAGACCAAGGAGACGGATAAGATTTAGATCGAACTTGTATACCTTAAAGTGTCAAGTACATGACAACTTCTTAACGAACCTCTTTAATGAAACCATCGTACATTCTACTCACGTTGACACACCATCAACTTGTAAGAAACTTTAGTGGAAAAACCACTAACGTTCCTTTTGTTGGTAAGGTCAGGACACCCGTGACGACTCAAAAGGTGTAAACGACCGTATAACTCACGTTGTGAAATTGTCGTAGTAGAACATACTAGAATATATCGAGATGACGTTATGGTAGTGGAGGTGATCGAAACGGGAATCACTACGAAGACTTCTGGGTAAACTGAAGCGTAAAGTCCTAACAAATCGAGATCCACTCACTAGTGTGGTAACACCAATAGACCAAGTAGTTGTAGAAAAGACACGTCAAGAAGTTACATAAGAAAGTGGGAGAACAATTATATAAGACGAAGACAATCCAGGTAGGGTACAGAGAGAAAATAACACGGGTAGAAACGGACTTTTTAAGGGAGGGATAGAGATTAAAAGAACTTCTCTAGAGACCAGAAATCAAAAGATTACAAAAGGAGATAAAGCAACGTGACTAGTGAATCCTTCCGAAAAAAAGGAAAAAAAAAAAGTTAGAGAAGAACGATAAGAAACCTTGAGAAGTAAGTCTACCCATACAGAAAGAAAATAGGAAACGTAAAACGAAGAGAAGAAAAGATTCAATAAACATTCCGGAGGAGTCTGTTGGTAAAACGGATAAACGTAAATAAAAAGAAGCCCTACCAGAACTACACCATATATGTCTAGTTTTTTACTTCTAGTATCGTACGTCAAGCCAGTGAAGTACCGTCTAAGGACCTTTTTGTTACTTTTGTCACTGTATAAAATAAAAGGACCCGAAGTTTTAGTGATATCTATCACTGACGTCAACACCCTTTTTGTTTGTTTTTGTTTGTTTGTTTGTTTGTTTGTTTTTGTGTGTGATCGAGGATACTTTTTGGACTGTCGTATGATTTTTCGTCTCTGTAATACAATGGTCGTTTCCAGACATCTCAGTTTCTATACCAAAATGGTCTTTAGCACTCACCTACACTCTCAACCTGGTATTTCATTTCACTGATAGTTTCTTAACTACGAAAATTTGACACTACAACCTGTTCTGAGAAATCTCAGGGGACCTGTCGTTTCTCTAGGTTGGTCAGGTACGATTTCCTTTAGTCAGGACTTAGAAGTAACCTTCCTGACTACGACTTCGACTTGGAGATTATGAAACCGGTGGACTACCCTTCTTGACTGAGTAATCTTTTCTGGGACTATGTCCCTTTCTGATTTCCGTCTTCCGTTTCACCTTTTGTATTCTACTTTAACAACCCACCGTAGTGACTGGACTACTTGTACTCAAACTCGTTAAAGGCCCTCAACATCTACCTGTCCCTTTGGACCGTACGACGTGGGGTAATATGTCGTTTCTCGACCCGTACTTACTCTCTGACTTGACTTGACTATATGTCTCCTGTAGTCCCTCGTCCGTCTTCAGAAACCCCAGGTCAGTTTGGACACCGTGACCACCCTCACCACTTTCTAAATCCACCTTCCCCTCCAAAGGGTAGGAGACCACGTCTAGGAACTTAGGTTCCGTTCCTTGTGTTCTAAAACTCAACAATGGTTTATAACAAAAGATTTTTTGTTTGTTTGTTTGTTTTTTGACAAAAGATGTCCCGACTCTTGAAACTGACTCAGACAAGAGGTCTAAAATGACACCCTATACCTTCCCTATACCTCACCCGACTCAGACGTTTTAAATCCACTGGTCGACGACGTCCCGGTCCGAATACCATCTGTAAGACGTGATCTACCTTTTGTTAGGTCTCTTTTGCACAGGGAAGACCACACATGTACGGTTACATAATGTAACAAAGTAGTCAAGTGAAGTTACCACAAAACACCGTTCGTTCTTTACGTGCTATCCACCAAACGAAAACAGCTAAGGACACCCATCGATCTACTGATTTACAAACCAATGAATTAACGTACCAACCTTAATCCGAACCATTTCTTTTGAGGTAGTCCAGGTGTATATAAAGCTGTAATTTGTCGTTCCTTTCCTTCCAATGATTCCGTTGATATCCATTAAATTTGTACTCCCCAGTTTACCCCCTTTTAAGTAAAATGTCCGACTCTAACCGGATATTTTCAACGGTATCAACAACGATACTGTTTATCGGTATTATCGAGGAACAACGATACGACCTCTACACCCCTTGACTGTTCTCTGGTTCTCGGAAATCCTGAAAGGAACGTCACACTAAAGTCCCCTCTTCATCAACTGTTCCTTTTCGACTGACCATTCCGACTCCTTCCCTCAATAGGTTTGGTCATTAGTAATCGAGAACACCCTCGGGTCTTTTGTCTTCGTCACCAAGTCAGTCTCAAGACCCAGACCCAAGGTTTTATCTACAGTAAACCGAACTTAGTTATAGATCGGAACCCCTACAATCGGTATTGGAGATTTGTCTTCAGAAGGAAGAGGGTCCACCGTCTTATTAAGTATAAATATGGTCTGAGTCCTTGAGTCTTTCGAGTGAGTCCCAGTGAAAAACGTCCGTGTGTACGTTAGATCTTCCACCTTAATAGTAGTACTACGGGTCAAAGGTCTACTCTTTTGACTCCAATTCTCTGAACTAGTTGCAGTGTGTCGATTCGTACACTTTTCGGTTTGTGTTTGGATCCCATTGTCAGGAGTTTAACACACAAAAACGAGGTGTGGGCGACCTTCACCACCCACCACTAGACCTTCGTTACGAATACCTCTTCGTTTGTTATAAGTACAAATTTAACTTCTTTTATTCCTTTTGATGATCTTGTAAGTTGATACTGGTTTTATTTTAGGGAATAATAATATATCACCTCTACTTTTTCTCTAAGTTCCCTAATCTAGTCAATCGGACTTCTTGACACCTACCTCCAAACGTTGTAACAACACTCCACCGGTAGTTTTGGTATGAGTTATTTTTGTTTACACTCTTTCGTTTCACCAACGGATTCCTCCGGAATTTTTATCGACTCTTTTTATTCTCTTCATTTTCCGTTTCCTCTTTCCTTTTTTTTTTTATATGGGTCACCTTACGTCTGAAAGTCTCTTATCATTCCTCTCTATTCTTTGAGAAGTATTCACTTATCACGTTCTTAATCTCCTTTTATCTTAACGTTTCTCATATCTAGAGAAGTTCCTTTCACCTCTATGGTCTCCTTGTGAAGTACGTTTCTACCCGTCTATTGTCCTGTCTTTTAAGTTTCTGGATTGTCTTCGTCTACTCCAATTCTTCTCCACCGTTCTTACGTGTCTTTTTGAGATGTTTTTTCCGGTCTTACTAACCCTATCCCTACTACGACACCAGTGAGTGTATTTACGTTTATATGACCAAATACTTTAGTTCACCCGAAATCTTTCGTAGTGATGTCCTTTTCGTCGATCCCTTCCACTTTTTAAGGTCGAATCGACAAATTTTAAGGATTTCTTACTTCGACATTTACACGACGTAAGTTATACAGTCGTTTAAACCTTTTGAGTCGTCACTGGTGTCACGACCTTTTCCAGTCAAAAGTAAGGTTACGTTTTCTTTCCGTTAAGGTCTACAGTCGGATAATACGGTAACACGATTAGAGTGAACGATCGTTCCATTACGAGTTATAGAAAGTTCGATTCAAAGTTGTCATGTACTTGACTCTTGAAGATCTACATGTTTGACCAAACTCCTTGGTCTCTAGTTTAACGGTTGTAGATAACCTAGTATCTCTTTCGTTCCCTAAGGGTATTTTGCAAAGGTAGACGAAGTGACTAATACGATTTCGGAAAGTGACACACCTGATGTTGTTTGACCTTTTAAGAATTCCTTTACCCTAATGGTCTAGAGGAATGGAAAGAGGATTGTTCAAATATACATCTAGTTTTGTGTTTTCAATCTTAGTCTGTGTCTTGTTGACTTTCTAAATTTCAACCCTTTCCTCTTAATGTTCCATATGTAACAGTGAGACCGATAAATTAAATATACATCCTATGTAGTAAGTTATACGACCAGACCTATTTAGGGTTCAACCTAAGTTCTAACGACCCTCTTCATAGTTGTAGGTCTTTATACTTATACTGTGGTGGGATTATCGTGTTACGTTTCTTCTTGATTTCTCGGAGAGCTACTCCTCTCCTCTACGGTTTTGATCGAATTTGAGTTGTAAGTTTTTTGACAAGTGTTTTTCTGTGAGTTGTAAGTACCGTAGGTCAGGGTGGTGAAGTACCGTATATGTACTCCCTTTTCACCTTTGTCACCGTCTAAAATAAAAGAACCCGAGGTTTTAGTGATACCTGGAACTGACGTCGGTGTTTTAATTTTGTGTGAACGAGGAACCTTCCTTCTTTCCGATACTTTTTGAACGTGTCACATAATTTTTCGTCTCTGAGTGAAACGATGTCTCCAGATATCACAGTGTCGATACCAAAAAGGTCATTAGTCCATGTCTACACTATACACCTGGTATTCTTTTCCATTTACGGTTTCTTAACTAGAAAACTTTACACCACGAACTCCTCTAAGAACTCTCAGGGAATATGTTGTTCCTCTAGTTTGGTCAGTTAGACTTTTCTTTAGTTGAAGACTAGGGACAAAAGAGTCGACTTCGTAGATGACTCCCGGAGGTCCACCTTTCTTGAAAACCAAGGTGACGTTTTCACGGATTGGTACCGTCGAGGTTCGTTTGTCAAACATCGGGGTGGGTACCTCTTCTAGTCTTTCCGACTTCCGAGACACATGGGACCCAGAGGACTATGTACGTCCTATATTTTGGGATCCCGTCCATCGAACCTGAGGGAGTTATCCACGTCTTCGGAATTCCTTCTTTTAACATTCCGATTTTGGTAGTTTCTTCTCCCTTACTTTGTCACTCCCACACTTTATCTCTTGACTACTGAAGACTAAAGGACCCAGGTCAGTGACTCTTGAAACATAAACGAGACTAAGAAGACAGGACCTAAGGGTGTTAGTAAAGTTACTCAGAGGGGAAAGGAACTTCGGTCAACCTCCACCCGAAGAGAGTTGACACTAAGTCTGAATCAAGATCTAGGAAGGGCTAGAAACGTGTGGAAGGTCTGTGTTTGTCTCCGTGGACAAATAAAGTCGTGGGAATACTAACTTTGGGAAATAATAAATTACTCTTATCCCATACGTCTGGTGCTTTATCTCAAGTGGTCGTAGGACCCGTTCTCGTGGGATTCACACTCACTAACAAATCGCTTTGTCGAAATGACTAAGGACTTGGTGAGGTTCGTAAATATGGCGGACACGGTCCGGTTAGGACAGTAAAGGAGATAGTTTGTGACTCTTTCTGTCGGAGTCCTTCTGTAGTAGGTCCTAAGTCCAGAGAGATCTGCAGGAGTGCCACAGGAGAAATTTCCACCATATCGTCACCGGTGATCTTAGGACCCCCTCAGTCTCTGTGTGTGGTCAGTCGTACTCGGGAATCCACACTGAGGGTGTTTATAGGTCTGGGTCGTGTTAAGAACCAAAATAAGAGGAGAAAACCATTCATAGTTCCCTAAAAGAGTAATCGTCCCCTATACTCTAAAATAGGTGTTGGTTTTTGCCGGTTCTGTACTCCAACGGTACTCCTTCCCATACCCCCTCCCCTCCTGACTCTCAAACTCTATTTCTCTTTACTATTTGTTGTTTCAGGATGACGTCTCGTATTCCTTTATATAATTGGTAGGTCAGTATTTGGTGTACTTTTTTTTATTCCTTTTTTTATATACAAAGATATACACATATTGATTCAGTGTAACGACACGTCATCTTGAATTGTGTTGTGACTTCTAATCGGTGTGAAGTTTTAAAAAAATAAAATAAAAAATTAAATTAATAATAAAAAAATTAAAAATAAAAATGAAATAAAATGAAGTTTTATGACATAACCAAAACGGTATGTAACTGTACTTAGGTGGTGCCCACATGTACTCAAGGGTTAGGACTTGGGGGAAGAGTGGAGGGAGGGGTATAGTAGAGAGACCTAGTAGGGGTACGTGGTCGGAGTTCATAGGATATAGGACACAGGTATCTATAGGAGAGAGGGACAAAGAAAGGAAGACTGAGGACGAGGAACAAAAGAGACGTCTCTTACGACCAAGAGGAGGACGTAGGGGTGTTAGGTATGAAATAATTTGTTAAAATAAAAAATAACCCCATATCGTCTAATTATTATAAGACTCAAAGTCCACCTGTCATTTACCTGAGTTGGTATACATGGGTACATAGGACCAGGGGTTTTATGGGGAGGGTAGGTCCAACAGTATATTAATCAAGGGACACGGTGTTTCATTGAGCAACAACCAATGGGTAGAATTTATCTCGTCACGGGTGTTGCGTAAGAACTTCTGTATTGAATCTTTGAGACCCTTCATTGAATCTTTGAGACCCTTCGAAGGAAGTCGGACGTGAGTGGGAGAAACCGGTGAGGTCCAAACCAACCCATTGTATGAGACCAAGGGGTAGGGGTGGCCAGTCAGACACCGGGAGTAGTGGGGCTCATTCAGGAGTCACGAGGTTACGTCTGGTAGAACCCTACGGTAAACGTACCTTAGGTCACGTCAAAACGGATCTTGGTTCGTTGGGAGGTATACCGAGGTACTCATCTTAAGGACTTTAAGGTAGGGAAGGAGTTTCAGAAGAAACTCGTATAATCGGTCGAGAATTGAGGGGATACCTCGACTGTACTTCGGAAGTAAGACACGACCCCGACTTGTCAGTGACACATGGGAAATAAGTGTAATCGTAGGTCGGAGGGGTGTCACCCCAGCCCATCGGATTGAGCGTTTTACCCGTGGGCCGGTCCCGATCCCCTTCTACGTAGGCTCTTGATCCCACTAGTACACTAAATAGTAGGTTTGGTCCTTTTGACTCTCTTCTTTCCCTCTGACAATTAGGGATACCACCTAGTCGTGTGACCCTGACAGGAGTCGGTAAGAGGAACACTGTACTGAATAAAGTTCCGACGATCTCGACTGAAAGACACAAGATGGTAGACTCCCAAGTCTAGCTTGACTTCGAGAAACTCCTGACTCCTGGACTCACAAGGGAAGAGGAACACTGAGTTTGATACGGTCGTACCATACGACAGAGGTGTAAATAAAGTCCTACTAGTCACAGGGTCTACCGGGAAATGAGAGTCCACCAAGTAGAACACCCTCCGAGAGGGTCGGGGTCCCGAGTCGTAGACGTCATCACGCTTTACCGGACTCTCCCGTGGGAGGAAGGTCGTTGTCGAGTTCCCAAGGACGTTCAAGGATAAACTCTTGGTGGGGAGTCCCGAGAAGGGAGTGGAACTCCTATATTCGAACTCGACCCTGACCCATCAACTATGGTAACTGCCACTTCAATTCTCTCCTGTCACATAATTGACGTTTTGAACTTTACATCACGACAATCTCTCTCTCCCTCTCTCCAACCGGGACCTCTAGGAAGAACACACACCTCTGACCCTCACTGGGTCCCTGTACTAGGAAGTTGAGACTTGGGGCACCACACTACAGCTACTCGAGGACCTACAATAACTGGTCAGAAGAACGTGGTTCCTAGTCACTACAGAACCATAGGTGTTACCGGAGCGTCAGGGGTCTTGTTCGTTATTGGAAAGAAAAGTACTTTTACGACTCTCTGTCACACTGTTTCGTCCGTAGTTCCAGTGGAACACAGAGGGGTCTCGACGGGTGAAGGGCTGACAGAGGATTTGTCCGGAGGTAGAAAACACGACTGAGAAAAGGGAACGAGAGCTGTGTCGTGGAAGGAACTGTAGGAACTTACGTCATGAACTTATGTGGTCCTAGAAAATATAGAACTGTCTTCGACCAGAAGGATGTATCTTCTCAGGGGAGGGGAAACTGACCGTTTAAAGAACAGTAGAAGGTTTAAGGTCGAATTAACAGTAACTAAGTCCCTTCAGAAAGGGAACCACAAATAGTCAGAGGACAGAACCAGTGAAAGACATCTGGGAAGGAGTACAGACGACGACGATTCAGTGAAGTCAGTACAGACGTACGATACAAACTAGGGTATCTGTCGTCGGGTGGTCCGAGGGGGTAGGGATCCTAAGAGGTCCGTTCTTGTGACCCCACCCAACGGTAAAGAAAGAGATTACGTACTTTCACTTCCGAGAGTTAACACAGGGTGAGAAACACTTGGTTACCTGACGTCGGATAGTCCGAGGAGGTAGGTACCCTAAAAGGTCCGTTCTCATGACCTCAACCCACTGTGACGGAAGAGGTACAGAGTAAAGATCGTACATGGTTTGAGTGTTAAGTGATAGAACGGGAGTGTAGATCCTTCCGTCTACGTGTTCTTTACTGTATGTGTATGTATCCCTTAACACTGGAACCATGTACGAGTACTGTGTGTGTGTGTACAAGTACAGATCGTACATGGTTTGACTGTTAAGTGATTCACACACACACACACACAGTAAAAAACACGGAGACGGAAGAATCTACACTCCCGTTCAAAATAAGAGAAACGGAGGGATTTCACGGACCATGTGTCACCTACGGATTACGAACAGACAAATCACTCACTTACTTCTGACACTTTTATTACTTACTTTTTGTAGGTCTCTCGACATAGACCACCCCTTGTTTATTACCCAGTCGGTGTCTCACTTCTACCTCTAAGTGCTGTCGTCTAAGAGTATTACCACCCTCTCTCCCCGAGGGGACCCTCTCCCACAAAGGGTCGTGACGAGTATATTAGTGGTGTCTGGGACTCAGGAGTCGGTCCTTTATGTACCGATAGGGTCTTTGAGGTTTCCTTTCCAGTCGAAAACAGACTCCCATAGTGCGTCTTAGGATAGTTAATACGGAGAATAGGAGCCCAGTGGGGACCTAGGGTGGAAGGACTAAGAGAGAATATCGGGGACGAGGTGACACACGGGTCCATCTACCCCACAGAAAAAATAAGCAACGAAAGTTCAGTATTCTGACGTCGGTTGGAGAGAGGTGACGACTCATCGACGAGGGATTCCTCTAGTCAAAAGGTGTAAACGAGTCGTGAAAACGGTAAAAATTTGACTGTAAACAGACATGACTCTTGAAGGAACCAGGGTCATCGGAACCTGTTAACTAGTAGAATATTGGGACAAGTGTGACCACATTAGGGGGGACTAGGAGACAAGTGGTGTGACATCGTAAGAGATTGGTACGAGGTGCGGAGTGTCCCGTCACCCGTGTTGGGAAAGGGTCTACGTGTCTCGAGAGACCTGGGAAAATCCTGGGAACAGTCTCCGGACCAGTCTTCCGGACCCCTAATACTTGGGTACTCAACAAACGTATAGATACACAAATACACAATAAATATATTCACAAACATACACAGAGATTACACGAAAACACAGAGACTGATCGATATGTACAAATATACACAGAGACAAATATACAGACGAACACACAAAGGTACACGGACACACAGAGAGACCCAGTAACACCCACTACATATACAGACACAGTGATACACAGACTCTTATGTAAACACACACAGACGGACACAGGTACATGTCTACACCTCGTAGTGAACCCGACTGGGAGTCTCCCTCTCTGAATGTCCAGGTACACATGTGAGGTCAGAGGGCGAACCTAGTTACCATGAGTCAACTCACGAAGGACCATCATCCGAAACAGGTGTGGTGGTTTTAGTGGTATAAAGGGAAGGGGACGTAGACATCTCTCTTTTCTTCCTGGATAGAAACCTCCTGTCATTGTTGTCGTGACAACCTCTCGAACACAAACACGAACAGAGGGGTGGTTCCGGGATTATTCCAAAGGTACATATCTACGTCTTTAGTTCCGATCTTCGCTAACTCTTGGTATGACTCCAGTCAAGTCAAGTCAAGTCAGTGAGTCAACACAGACTAAGAAATACTGGTTTACTTAGCGTCGTATGGTCCGGAGGGACAGGTAGTGGTTGTGGGCCTCAAGTGAGTCTGAGTACGGATAGCTCAGTCACTACGGTAGGTCGGTAGAGTAGGAGACAACAGGGGAAGAGGAGTACGGTGGTTATGAAGGTCGGAGTCTCAGAAAAGGTTACTCAGTTGGGAAACGTAGTCCACCGGTTTCATGACGGAAATTCGAAATCGTAGTAAGGAAGATTTCTTTAGGGTCACTACTATAGGAAGTCTTTCCTGACAAACCTAGAGGTACGTCAGGTTCCCTGAGAGTTCTTAGAAGAGGTTGTGGTGTCAAGTTTTATTAGTTAAGAAGTCGCGAGTCGGAAGAAGTGTCAGGTTGAGAGTGTAGGTATGTACTGGTTTCCTTTTGATATCGGAACTGATCTGTCCGGTATCAACCGTTTCATTACAAAGACGAGAACTTATACGATAGATCCAACCAGTATTGAAAAGAAGGTCCCTCATTCGTAGAAAATTAAAGTACCGACGTTAGTGGTAGACGTCACTAAAACCTCGGGGGGTTTTATTTCAGACTGTGACAAAGGGGACAAAGGGGTAGATAAAGGGTACTTCACTACCCTGGCCTACGGTACTAGAAGCAAAAGACTTACAACTCGCAATTCGGTTGAAAAAGTGAGAGGAGAAAGTGAAAGTAGTTCTCCGAAAATTCAAGAAGAAGTGAAAGACGGTATTCCCACCACAGTAGACGTATAGACTCCAATAACTATAAAGAGGGTCGTCAGAACTAAGGTCAACTACAAAGAAGGTCAGGTCACAAAGAGTACTACATCAGACGTATCTTCAATTTATTTGTCCCACTGTTATATGTCGGAACTGCATGAGGAAAAGGATAAACCTTGGTCAGACAAAAAGATACAGGTCAAGATTGACAACGAAGGACTGGACGTATGTCTAAAGAGTTCTCCGTCCAGTCCACCAAACCATAAGGGTAGAGAAAGTCTTAAAAGGTGTCAAATAACACTAGGTGAGTCAGTTTCCGAAACCGTATCAGTTATTTCGTCTTTATCTACAAAAAGACAAATGACTCCAGTCATTGACCGATTACTCACCGCGTCTCCTCCAATCTTCGACTCAGTGTACCGACCCGGGGTGGGTGATACAAAAGACTTATCCGGATCCTGGAGGACGATGGACACACGAGTCTTTGGGAGTCTACTGTCCCACGACTTCTCAAAAACGAAAGGGGAACAGGTCGAACAGTAAAAGGTTCTTTTATTTTCGGACCCTTACGATTCTTACACCCAAGTCTAGTGGGTGCAAACCGAGGCTACCGGACACTGGACATGACAGGTTTCCCGGAGTGTGAGTATTCCCTGGGGTGGAGACGAGAGGGACAGAATTTTACTGATTATAAAGAACTTGTTCCCTAGGGTGTAAAGCAAAACACGGGGTGTGAAAGTAAAAGTGACCGAGGGCGTTTAACCCGTCGACCTGCACCCGAGGGTCACTTTACTATTACTCCTTTTGTTCTATAGGCGGTTGGAAGAGCAAGGAAGGAATAGTTTATGTATTCGTTTAGTATAACGAAAGAGAGGTTGTACAAAGGACAACGGAAGATAATCAGAAGGAGGAGTGAGTGAGGGGAGCTGGTTCAATGACGAGAACTCGGGTCCTCGTCCCTCCACAAGGTTATTTTGTAATAAATATTTTGGGTCGCCACTACGGTTCACTAGGGACCTCGGTATAAATAGGACCCTATCTAATAGAGAGTCCTATGTAAAAATAGTTCACAAGATATTAAAAGGACGTTGACTTTCGTAGAATGTCGATTAAACCTCTTTCGCTAACAGGTAAAGTCGGAAGGAACGAGATCATCTTTCGTGTTTGGCCGAGTCTTTACCGTAGAACTAAAAAGTAGAACAGTTCCTACCCCTACCGAGGTCTCTTCCTATACAACCACATCAAGTTCGGGTTCTGCGGTAATTTTCCATGTGAGAGTTTGGGTATAAGGTGGTACGAATCTGGCTTGCCGACCAGTCACGAATGTTCCAGGGGTTAGACACTCTTTTTCTCACAAGGGTGAATATCAATGTACTTTACCTCGATCTTGACCGACCCACGTAACGGCAATCTAGGAGTTTCTTTTTAACTCCTACCCGATACAGAAACCACCTAGAGTCTGTCAATCTAGTTCGACCCTCCCCTTAAACCCAAGGTAAACACTCTCCGACACTTAAAATTTTGTAGACGGGGACACTTTTATGGTAGACTCACTCAGTTTAACCAGAACACCGAAGACAGGTCCACCCCGTTGGTTCTCAGTCCGGTCCTGGGTAACCACGGTGGAAGACCTGTTTCGTTAGCTCCCTTTCTAGAGAAACCGTACTACAATACTGTCCTTGTCTGACGTAAGAGACATTCCATAACACCTAAGACGTAGACAGGACCTTCTGTCTTCGTCTTTTGTGTTAGAATGAAAGTCCTAAGATACTTTAATGACGGACCTTTTAAGTGAAAACCCCTATACACACATAAAGACACTCACACACACTTTCTCTTTCTCTCTTTCCATTGATGAGTTCATGAAACCTCTCCGTTCGGTATCCAAAATAATCTGAGAGTTTCCAGAGGATCTCACTCTTGAGTAAATAGTTCCGGGACTGTAGAGACCGGAGGTCAAGGTGTGAGACTTTTGAAGTTCGGGAATTGACGGGGGTCTCACGGGTATAGTCAAAATAGTACAGGGTTCGTGGGGTGTCGTTTAGTTCACGTGAAAACTTTTCGGTCGGGTCGAGGTGGTGAATGACATACACACTGGAGTCGTACCGGGAACGACAGACATGGAGTCAGAGGAGTACACAGAATACTCGATTAGTCCGGTGGAGGACACACCCCAACAATGTCCAATTTCGTTAATAATGGACTCTCACGGACCTTGTCAAACAGTTATATTTTCACCCACGAAAATAGGGTAGAAGAGCGAGGGTCGTTTTACTTGGAACTTGACGAGTACCCGTCTCCTCGACTTTCAGGTGTGGAGTTCAATGAGAGACACAATCGATTAGACGAACGAGCACACAGTGTTACCCGTGACGGAGGGGTCTCTGTACTAGGAAACCAATTCTACAGGTTATAGATAGACTCAATCCGATCCTTCCCAGGACGGTCTAACAGGACGTAGACAAAACGTTCGTCCCCAGTGAGGTATCGGTCAGGACTGAGTCGAAGACAAATGTTCAATGGACTTACCACAGTATTCGTTCTTTGGGGAAGTACGAGGTATCTGCTACGACTTCCAGAAGAACCATCCCACCTTCCACCTTCTGAACATTACAGACTTGGATTGAACACATCGACGTCTGTGTTCTCTCCTCACAGTAGTCCACGGTTTCCACCTTTTGTCCCGTCGTCCCGTTCACTTCCTACCAGGTCCATGCCTGACAGACATGAGTGTTGTCCGACCTGACCCCGTTTTCTACCTCCTGTGGGCGTTCAGTCTACTCGGACACTGTTGGTTTTGGATCTTAAGGATTCCCCCACAAGGTTACTACAACAATGGATGTATCTCGAAGATTTCCCTCTTCCTCCCTCACCCAATCACGTTTTACCCGATGGGAGATAAGGGTGTGACGACGGAGGGAGACTCACAGTGTATAGAGAACTCTAGTGAAAGATTGGTGACACGTCGAGTGTCGGAAACTAGTGTCTCCACGAACGTAAACGGAAAAAAAAAAAAGGACACGATATAAAATACGGCCTATAACTAAGATACTGGTCCGCAACTTCATCATGGAGGAAGTACCCTTCGGGTCTCCGTATTGGTGACCCGGAGGTCCTGGTGACCTGTGGGTCCCTTCAGGACCAAGGAAGTAAACTCTTCGTGACATCAGAGAAGTTTGAGTCGGAATCGTGGGGGAAGAGGTCCTCCAGGAAGAACTAGTTGGGGTCGGTGAGGGAGGTTTAGTCTGGTGTAAGCTAGTTGTGGTGTCTCCACTGGGAAAGTAAAGTGTACATAAATGAGAGACAGATAGAGAGTCTGACCGTACCCGTAAGAACTTCTGTTTTATTCGGGAAAAGATTAGATTTTTGTCATTCGAGACACAATTTAAGACTACCGGAATGTGCCTTATGCCTAAGTCATTGAAAAATGACGACACCAAGAACGTAGACACCTTTGACTTAAGGAGGGGGACCCCTAAGTGTCAACGAAACGTCAACCAAGATGGAAAACTAGTCTCTACCAAGTAAGAAGTAGACATTGACTCACAGAGGGAATGAAGTCTTCCTAGACGATGACGACGAGGATGTTACGAAGTCAGTACAGGCTAAGACACGTTGGGGTATCTGTCCTCGGTGGTCCGAGGGGATAAGGACCCTAACAGGTCCGTTCTTGAAACCTCACCCAACGGTAAAGGAAGGGGTTAAGTCAATTCACTTTTCACTTTCACTTCAACGAGTGAGCATAGTCTGAGAATCTCTGGGGTACTTGATGTTGGATAGTCCGAGGAGGTAGGAACCCAAAAGGTCCCTTCTCCTGACTTCACCCAGTGGTAACGGAAGAGGAGTCTTCCTTGTTAGAGGTAGTTTGATTACTGTGTAGAAACTGTCTCTTTACCTACAAATGGACGGTGGACCATTAAAGACCCGGGTCAGTGGTTCTGGTTCTACTATCACAGAAGAGGAGACCTACCCCGGAGACAACGGATCCAAAAGACGGAGGACATCCTCGGGGTCCGGGCTGTAGGGGGGACAGTGGAGGTCTAGACGGGGTCACGATCCGATCACGTGGTCCCAGCGAAACCTCGTGGTAGAAGGGCTTTGGAGTGTAGGTATAACAAGGAGTCCCACACTTATTAATATAAACTCGGTGCTCTTTTTTAGACCTTGTCAGACATTCGTACAAGGAACTCCTTTAACAAGTCGTACAAAAAAAGTAACTCCCAAAAAGAGTACTTGAAGTGAAAACAATCTCCATAAAAAGTAACTCGTAAACTGTTTCTTTTGTTTCTTCTTCAATGTTAATCGACAGTCACAATTCTTTATTGACAGTAACGTTACCGTGACACATAAAAGGTTAGTAAAAATACTCAGTGGAATGGTAGTCTTAAAATATGTATAGGGTACCACCGAGTCTCCAATTTCACAGACGGAGGTTACACCCTCTGGACCCAAGCTAGGGACCCAGCCCTTCTAGGGGACCTCTTCCTTTACCATTGAGTGAGGTCATAAGAACGGACCTCTTAGGGTACCTGCCTCCTCAGACTATCCGATGTCAGGTGCCCCGGTACTTCTCGGCCTGTGTTGACTCGCTGAAGTGGAAGTGAAAGTGGAAGGGTACCGTTTCTGTATCCAAACTTATTTCTAAGAGAAGACGTTACAACCCATCCGGCATACTTGTACACCCAAGAGGTAGAGCGGAGTCATTTTACCACCTTACATTACTAAATTTCAGAGGTTTATCCTGTAGAACCCCTATTCACTTTACTACCTATATTCCACGGACTATATATCCTTCAGAGTTGTTACTGTCGGTGATCGTAATGACAACGGTAGGGTGACATAGGAAGAGTATCTTCGAGCCCCTTCCGCCATCTTCCCCCTAAAGATAAGAGAAAATGTTCCCTCATTAAATTTTACTTTTCCAAACACTTTACCGACACCAGTGTGACATATTCATCCAGAGAGTTAGAAAGAGGGTCAACTTTCTCTTCTCTATCAACTTCTTAGGTCTTTTATCCCTTGTTAAATCCCTTTTCATCTCCGAACTCTTCCTTCCTACTCAGTTTACTTTAAATTTTCTTTTGTTGAATCTCCCTTTCTGTGAGTCTCGGAAGGTTTCTCTACCTCTCAATTTACTATTACTATATCTCTACGTCTGTATCTATATATGTGTGACTTCATCTCTCCCTTGTTTCCCTTGAACGATTTATTTTACATCTTTTCACGATAAGGTGTCCTGGTGTGACTGTAGACGTGACTTGTTGACGTTCCTCAAGGTTAAAGTTACCCAGTACTGTATTGACCTGGGGTTCTCAGCACGTCGATACGTTTAGATGTGGTTCTGGGAACCCTGGGTGTCAAGGATATCGTTGTATGAATAGTTATTCATTCACAATTCTAACAGACCCTTTATAAGGTAAGGGAAGATTTTGACTACTTATCTTATTAGTCTACTTTTCTTTTTAGTGTCTTTCTTTCTACTACACCGAATGTCAGAGGTAGGAATGTACTTAGACGTTAGACTCTTCCGGTGGTCTAGCTCCTCGTGTTTGGTGAAGTACGAAGAAAGGACCGAGGTTCATGAGTCCTTTCAAGTCCCAAAATCGTGTATTACCACTGGCCCTCAGACATCAATATATACGGGACCGTACGGGTTCAAATTGGGAAATCCGGTTATTATCCATAATTTTTTTTTTTTTCTTTCTTTCTTTCTTTCTGGTGTGTTTCGAGAGCTATTTTACAAATGGAAGTAGTCACAGGAAACGCTTACCTGAAACTTCGAAGAGTCTTATGTCTCTTAACTTGACGTTAGTGAAGGAATTTGAACCAACCTTTTAGTTTGACTAGACATACCTGTAGATTCTTCTACCTCTTGCAACGGATAAACCTCTTTTTTTGTTTGTTTGTTTGTTTTTGGACGATTCTTGTAGTACTTTTACCTATGATTCCCGGTACGAACTGTAAGCACCAAAGTACAGTAGAAGGATCGGTGAAGTACTCTATACGTAACGACAGAAGTAACCTCTCCTCCAACGATCCTCCTATTCAACAGTTTACCGTTTCACTTCTTAAGTCCCTGTCAGGTCCCTGTATGTTGACCGAAATCCATAACCCGGATTACCATCTATAGTCCCCGTGGATACTACGGTCAGACGTAGTTACTAAATCCCGTCTCATCATGAAGTTAACATACGAAAGTCATAACCTTCTGTACAGTATACGTAGGTGTTCTATAAAATATAGTAGGTTTTTTACATGTTCCTTCATCACACAGGACCCAAGACCCAATTTCCGAAGTTTCAGTTTCAACTAATTCTGTTTTTATCAGAAATAGAATTCTATCGATCGTCAAATCAAGCGTGTTTGAGTACCGGGGTCCTCCGTTCTCTTTACTATGATCCTGATCCAACGGTACAACCTGCGACCCGTCGTGTCCTGGGAGGTTCGTGTCGTGACCCTCGTCGGAAAGGATGTGAAGTTGGTACGACCTTTCGTCCGTTCAACCGGTACAAAAGTTCTCTTCAGTCTTCGACCTATGAATACATGTTACATGACTAAAATTATAATCGTTTATTAAAAAAAAGATTTTTTTTAGTCACCCTTAATTTAGAGGTGTTGTTACACGACCCTAGTCGGAAGTTAGAGACGTCCAAAAATAAAGAGCAGATCTCAACCCTCACGTCACCCGTGTCTCTCCTTAAATTAAGTACAACCAACTCAATCTCTGACATCCGTACGACTTGTACACACAAAGGAAAGATAAATATTTCTTTATAGTGACCCCTGTATGTTTGGTTGCTTAAATTGACGACTTCTATTTACCTATATAAAACTATATTAAAGGGGTATCCCAGATACGACACTTTTTAAAATAGACGGTTTGTTTGGTATGTTTTTTTAAAAAAACTTTACAGAAGGGTCAGTTTCTTCTGTTTTGTTGACACCGTTGGTTTCATTTCTGTTAGTATAAATTTCTGAGTAAGTCCTGAGGGTCCCGAAGAAGAACGTACTCTAGATAGGTACTGACAGGGAACTTATGTTGTCCTCGGACAGGATCAGTGGTCTACACACATCTACCCCGTGACACAGAATTGTGTGTAAAAACGTGTAGTAAATTTAAGTCAAAACCACCAATTTATATGTGTCCCCCTTATACTGCAGTGACTGTTTACTGTGTGTGTGTACGGGAAACTTGATACCACAACCTCTTCTGAGAACTCTCAGGGAACCTGATTCCTCTAGTTTGGTCAGATAGGATTTTTTTTTTTTTTTTTTTTTTTAGTCAGGACTTATAAGTGACCCTTTTGAGTACGACTTCAATTTCGAGGTTAATAAACGGGTGGACTACCCTTTTTGACTGAGTAACCTTTTCTGGGACTATAATCCTTTCTAACTTACGTCCTTCTCTTCCCCTTCTGTCCTACTCTACCAACCTACCGTAGTGGTTCATCTACCTGTACTCGTACTCATTCGAGGTCCTCCTTCGGACCGTACTACGTCAGTTACAGCAACGTTTCTCTGCCTGTGCTGACTTCCTGACTTGACTTGACTTGTTTAACTCTCGTTTCTGACAATTTAGATTAACGTAGTTCAACCACTGATCGACACGGATTGTTGTGTAATGACTTCACCGAAATTTTAAGTCTTAATCCTAATGTAAGTCTCACCTTATAGAAGATTGTTTTTTGTTTTTATGACAGGTAGGTTTTGTTTTGCTTTCTTTATTTTTCTTTTTGTCCTTTCTTTAGACTTTTATAAAAGTTGTTGAATAACAAGGAGTATAACGAAGACAATAACACTGTATTAGTATACGTACAATTGTCCATTTTCGTTCTGTTATTAATTATGATTACAAGACTTCATTAGAAAAGTCACCAATCTTCTTCTCTAAGTGTGTATTGTATTTCTTCAAATTAAGTTTGGAACGACAGAATTTAGAACTTGACTTTCGTATTCAAACATGGTTGATTAATATAAAAAAAAATAAAATATAAAATTCCTTTTACACACGAAGGATGAGACTGGTTACATTTCGGATGTTCGTTACTGTCGAATCATTATCACTGATAAGACTTCAGATTGTAGGTCGAAAATTTAAGGAAAAGGGTAGTCTACTAAGTACCTAAGAATTTCTCTTCCGACTAAAGTCCTGACCCATTTCTTTACGTATTTTATTAGGACCCTTAACACTTCCTGGTCTTTCAATTCCGTGAAGCCTCGGGTTACCTCTGACCTGTCTTTCAGATCCTTGGGTTTACTTTTCCGGTTTGTAGATGGTTAAACAACCCGTCTTACTACAAAGACGAAGGGTTGTGTGACAAATACAAAGAGTATCGAAGGGACAGTTCTTCGTTTGTAGGAGACTAAAGTACCGACGTCCGTGGTAGGTGTCACCAAAATCTCCGAGTCTACTTCTTTAGACAGTGACGAAGGTGGAAAAGGGGAAGATAAACGGTACTTCCTACCCCGACCTAGGTACTAGAATCAAAAAATTATAAGTTACAATTGACACTATCTAACGATCCCGTGGTTGAGTAGTAAGACTCGTGACTCTTTCCTTTTATTAGTAGTTATAAATACGATAAAAACAAAGACAATTCGTACCCAATACATTGATGTTTGTAAAGGCCTTTTTGTTCGATCTGACAGGGAAGACTCCCACTACTCTCTCACTACATCTCGTCGATATTATGTCTACTCCGGAGTGAGTGACCGTACACCGAGTAGATCACGACACCTCCAGACCAAGGATTATCTGGTTCCTGACCATGACCAGGACTGGGTGACACGACCACAACACCTGAGGACGAGATTTGAGTTATCACCCTGTTACACATTCTGTTTGGTGGGACGAAGACGGGTCAAAGACTTGTTTATTTACCGCAATTTTAACTCTCTTCTTGTCGATAAATCAGAATTTCCTCTTGTTGATTCACGTTGTATACTGATGTAAGAAAGTTATTTGATACTTTTGACGAAAAACTGTTAGTCCCTTTAAACATGTACCTGACCTATAATCTACAATTAAAATAACCCTTGTTTGCTTTTAAAAAAAGTGTAGGATAGTAAAATAGGGTTTAGGAGTAATACATTTAAAACACTTTATAAGTGGAACAGGGTTTTGTGAGGTACTTTTTACTTATTCCTCATTTTCTCATACTTTACTGTCAGACAGAACTAAATTTTTGTCTTGACGTATCGACTATACCTAACTTGACACAGGTGGGAACTGAGGGTTACACTACCATAATCCTTCATCCCGGCAACTTCCATGCGTTCAACTGTGCCCAAAAACTACCACCAGTGAGTACTACCCTAATAGGAGAGGGAGAAAAAGAGAGAATAAGAGGGAGAAGAAGGAAGGGAAAGGGGTGGTGTACACTCTTGTATCGTTCTTCTCTTTCTGGACTACATTCAGTTCTTATAGAAGTGGTCGTTGAGTTAACAGGTGGTGAAACTATAACGTGTCAGACGTCAGATACTTTTGGAAACCCTAATTCTCCAATCAAAACATCAATAACTACGACTTACTACTTTATATCCCAAGTACTGGGAGAAGAAAGAATATAAACAATACAAACTCTAGCAAAACATCATTCTTCAAATTTCTTACTTCAAAGACAGAATCACTATGGGACTCCCCGGGTTCTATCGTCTAAGTCCGTTCAGGGATGACTCACTGACAAAACTTTTGGTGTACGAGGAATGAGATTAAGAAGAGAACAGTAGACTTTTGGTAGGGGGTTGTGTGGACTGTTGGAATGGAGGTTGGGATAGACGTAGAGATGAGGGGACAATTCGATGACTCAGCAGATCAGTTTCTAGATCTACTAAGTCCTGTCCCAGACCTTCCTCTTCCTTACGTCTGTAAAAATGTTTCTTACTAGACCCGTCTAAGGAGGAACAAAAAAGGAAGAAATAACGGTAGACGTCCACTTCCTATCCCGGACCCATCTCTCCTTCGGTATACACTCTGACGTACCTATAAACGTTCTCTTCCCTCCTCCTTAAGTGTTGGGTCATTGGTCCTCCACCCGTCGAACGTGTCCTGGGTCCTCCCTTCGTTCTTCGTGACCCTTTTCTTATTACGGATGGACTCCTGGTCTGGATGGACTTAGAACGACAATTTGAACCTCCAGTGTAGGAAGGACGAAATTAAAGACGAGATCTACACCTCCCCGATCTTGACATGAGTGACGATTACTCAGTGTCCCTCTCCCTGTCAGACGGGGTCCTCTGGAACCTAAGGTAAGATTGCCACCCATAGTAGGGTTCGGTCTCTCGTTTACAGTCCAGTAGGTTTTCTACTGGATGAAATTTATCATAAATTTTATGGTGTTTTAAACAGATTCTCAGGACCGTATAGAACAAGGGTCACAAAAAATTCTCTCTACTAAACAATAGGATTAAACCCAAGACGACTCCTAAGATGTTCGAAGGGGTAACCATTGAAGACTGAATATGGATGGACTGGAGTAGGGTGTATTGGGTTTACTACCATTCAAGGTCCCCTGTTCCGGAGATTACAGGAGCCACAGTGTCGGTGACACACGGTTCACCAGATGGTGAGGATCAGGACTCCGTTCTTGAGTACTTGTAGTGGTCTGTCAACGTCCGGGGACGGGTGTTCTCCGTCGGAGTCGTAGGAGTGGTTGTGGGTGGAGACTCGGTGAACAGGTGACTAACAGAGACTCGAAGTCATACCTTGTTCATAAGACCTCGTTCAGGTCAGAGGGAGTAGGTTCTCTACCCTTTGACTTGGGACCCCACATACTAAGTGGAATTCCGACGTCCATTCAATCACTTCTGAACCCTGGGTCCTTGAGACCGAGGATCCGATCCTCTGAAGGTCCTTCCCTTTCTACTCTCTTACGAGTATACGTAGGTGACGACCCATCGAGAGTTTAAAGAAGTTCGTGGTCTCACCTTCAAGGTAAGGGAAACGGAGAGTTCAGCCCAAGACTAAAATAGTCGTATAGACGGAGGTACATCGTTGTCCTTTCGTTATAAGTCCCTACAAAGAAGCCCCAAGGTCCGTGTCAACCCGTCGGGGTCGACATCACGGGGGTCCTCCGACAGGAGGTCCAACACTTACAAAGTGAGAATTGAGTCTTAGGTTTCTCGAGGGCGAGGAGTAAGTATGTTGTGTCTGGAACCCACTGACATATTGTACATGGGCGTAAGTTCTCTCTTCGTAAGGAAAGAGTCGGAAGTCCATTGTATCTATTCACAGAATACAAAGGAGTCCCTTAGGGACCGATTTACTACGACCACAGACTCTGATCGGACCTACTTTGCCTACACAAGGGTGAAACTATGAGTTTCATCTGGAACCTCTAAGTTTCAGGAACTCTCCCAACGTAAGTGTGAATACAAAAAAGTCCTGAAACGAAATACTTAGACCAACCTCTTTTTCCTGTCTTTGTGTCCTGTTCCGACCTGTAGAGACCCAGGGTCGACTAACACTCAACTCAAAGGTAGGTGGTCCGAAGTTTCAGACCACGACTACAATAAGTGTTCGGTGGAAACTTCTTCCTTACCTCCTTTCTCAAAAACCCGTCTCTCGTCACACCAGTTTCCCTGTACCCTTAGTGTACCCCGTTCTACTTTGTTCTCAGTCAACAAAGAAACGAGATAGTAAAGGAACCGCAAAGATGAGGACTCTTGTTCATGTCCCTTTATCTCCGTAACCACCACGAGACCGTGGACTAAGAGGGCCACTATTCGTCAAACACCTGTGAAGGGACTCAAGTCTCATATTAGTCGGAGTACTATCGGGGTCCAAGAGGGAAGTACCCTTCCGACTGTACGAAGTAACGACGATTGAGTGTTTACTTCGTACCCTACTCAAGTACCACCGACTACACATCCGGTTCAGGGTTCGTACCTTATTTCCAACTGTCACCTTCCTATCGGTGAATAATTCGAACCAATGGAACCAGGAATCGTCCCCGATGAAGGGTGTAGATGTTACTAAAAGAGGGTCGTAATAGTACCGGTCCAGGAAGAGTTTTAAATGGTAGTAGAGTTTACACAGAGAGAGTCCGAACGAAAGGGACGGGTGACGGGAGAGTGTTCGTGTATAGGACTAGGTTTTTCAAGGATATCTGTGAAGGGAGGTAGTCTTGTTATTAATATCAATGGTTTCACCTTTCCACCCTCTCCCTATTTAACTCTCAAACTCTACTTATATGCATATGATTAAATAAATTATCTATTGACTTTTTCTGGATGACGTTTTGTGTCCTTAATACGAGTTATCAGACATTACAGGACATACCCTTTTCTTAGATTCTTTGTTACCTATGTACACATATATATTCCCTTAAATAAAGGGTATGTTGATTATAATTATGTTATGACATTTAATTGATATGAGGATATATTTAATTTTCGACTTAACACTTTTTACGAATACAGATCTTTGAGTACCTCAAGAAATTTGAGTGTCTTAAGGTCTATACTACGACCTCTACCGTCTCACCCACGTCTTTAGCTCTGTAAAAGACTCCAACGTGAAAGGACTCGAAACCACAGAAAAACGAAGATCACAGTGGAAACTAAACAGAAACCTCCTAGATTATGTTTCCGTGACTCTGTGGTCAAGTAACAATCAACTTCCTACTCTCCCTCCACGATCACCCTCTCACTTTAGGGTCGAGGGATCAGAACCCAACCCCCTGTAAACTCCGTGTTGAATACAGGGTTCAAGGGATACTTTTGTCCAACATCGAAGCGAGAAATGATGAACGTACTATAGTCTGAGTCTGACCGAGTAGCAAAAAGTACGGGACGAAGGGGACTGAGGAGTGACTAAAGAGATACTCTTATAAAATTTTATGTTGAAATAAATGAAATTAACCTCCGATCAATGAAATGTTATACAATCAAGAAAACGGTACTCAAGTCAAGTCAGTGAATCAGCACAGGTTGAGAAACCTGACTTACTTAACGTTGTCCGGTCCGGAGGGACAGGTAGTGGTTGAGGGCCTCAAGTGAGTCTGAGTGCAGGTAGTTCAGTCACTACTGTAGGTCGGTAGAGTAGGAGACGGTAGGGGAAGAGGAGGACGGGGTTTAGGGAGGGTTGTAGTCTCAGAAAAGGTTACTCAGTTGAGAAGCGTACTCCACCGGTTTCATGACCTCAAAGTCCTAATCGTAGTAAGGAAGGTTTCTTTAGGGTCTCGACTAGAGGAATTCTTTCCCGACCAACCTAAAGTAACGTCATGTTCCCTGAGAGTTCTCAGAAAAGGTCGTGGTGTCAAGTTTTCGTAGTTAAGAAGCCACGAGTCGGAAGAAGTGACAGGTTGAGAGTGTGGGTATGTATTGGTAACCTCTTTGGTATCGGAACTGATCTGACTGGAAACAACCGCTTCTTTATGTAACTGTTCTTGGACGGTGTCCACATGTACTCAAAAGGCACGAATTTACGGGAGGGTGGGGGGAGGGATAGTGAAGGGAGACCCAGTAGGGTCATGTGGTAGGGGTCCGTGGGACAGAGTAAGTAGTTTGGACCTGACCTCTAGGTAAAGTGTATACTATTATATGTACAAAGTTACAGTAAGACTCTTTAGTAAGGTGGTAGCGAGAGACGGTGTCCCAGGTTTTCTGACAAGATATGTAGACACAGAGAAAACGACAGAACGTATATCCCAATAGCAAGTTAAGTCGAGTCAAGTCAGTGAGTCAGGACAGGCTGATAAACGCTGGGGTACTTAGCGTCGTACGGTCCGGAGGGACAGGTAGTGGTTGACGACCTCAAGTGAGTCTGAGTGCAGGTAGCTCAGTCACTACGGTAGGTCGGTAAAGTAGGAGACAGCAGGGGAAGAGGTGGACGGGGGTTAGGGAGAGTCGGTAGTCTCAGAAAAGGTTACTCAGTTGAGAGAAGTACTCCACCGGTTTCATGACTTCAAAGTCGAAATCGTAGTAAGGAAGGTTTCTTTAAGATCCCGACCAGAGGAAGTCTTACCTGACCACCCTAGAGGAACGTCAGGTTCCCTGAGAGTTCTCAGAAGAGGTTGTGGTGTCAAGTTTTCGTAGTTAAGAAGCCACGAGTCTGAAGAAGTGTCAGGTTGAGAGTGTAGGTATATACTGGTGTCCTTTTTTTGATATCGGAACTGATCTACCTGGAATCAGCCGTGCCATTACAGAGACGAAAACTTATACGATAGATCCAACCAGTATTTAAAAGAAGGCACCTCATTCACAATGGTAGAAAGATTTAAGGTATATATACAAAATCATATGAGATAACCACAAAAAGAAAGACCGAATGAAGTGAGACACATTATTCGACGTCAAAGTGGATGGAGTAATCTTGATTAAGTTTACATAAGAAAAATTACTGACTCATTATAAGGTAACACATATACATGGTACCGAAAGAATAGCTAAGTAGACGACTACCTGTAGATCCAACGAATGTACAGGACCGAGAATATTTGTCACGACGCTACTTGTAACCCCATGTGCACAGAGAAAGTTAAGACCAAAGGAGTCACACATACTGGTCGTCACCCTAACGACCCAGTATACCGTCAAGTTCAAGGTCCAAAAAATCCTTAGAGGTGTGACAAGAGGTCTCACCGACATGATCACACGTAAAGGTGGTTGTCACATTCTCCCAAGACAAAAGAGGTGTGGTAGAGGTCGTATATGTCGAACATCTGAAAACCTATGGTCGGTAAGAATGACCGTACTTTACCATGTAGTAAAACCAAGACTAAACGTAAAGAGACTAACACTCGCTACAACTCCTTGAAAAGTACACAAACAATCGGTAGACATATAGAAAAAACCTCTTTACAGACGAATCAAGAATCTGGGTAAAAAATTAGGCCAGTAAATAAAAAGACCTTAACTCGACGTACACAACGAACGTATAAAAACTCTAATTAAGAAACAGGTAACGAATTAAACGATAATAAAAGAGGGTTAGACTTCCGACAAAAAAGTGGAATATCAAAGGAAAGTGTAACTTCCATTCCTTCCCATCGTTACTCCTCTATGGGAAGTAGGTTCCATTCCTCGTCACCGACGTGAAACTTACTCGTCGGTACTTCTCTATGAGGTCCGGGTTTCATTTCTTTGGGTTCATTTTACCATCCACAACGTTTTCTCGTAGTCTCCCGTCTGTGTGACTTTGGTATGAGTGTTTTTTGATCGGTTAGATTAGTGTGATCCTGGTGTCGGAACAGATTGAGTTACTTTGATTCGGTAAGGACACCCCGTTGGGTTCTTCCCACCCTGTACCACCTCTCCAGACTGTCTTACACCAGGTGACTTGTTCCCTTACCGTTTGGTGAAGTCATAAGAATGGAACTCTTGGGGTACTTGTCATACTTTTCCGTTTTATTATCCTATGACTTTCTCCATGAGGGGTCCAGACATCCACTGGTTAAACGATGACCTCTAGTCACCTCTCTATTGAGGTCTTTCTTACTTCCCTACTTTGGTTTCGTTTTTGTTATGGGTCGACACCTACACTTACCACTATCTTCGTTCCAGGCTACGACATTTCTCGTTATAACGTATCTTTGGACCTTACAGTCCAGGTACTTAGTTCCGTTTAACCGTCACCAGTTTGTCCTCTACCGTTCTCACTCGCAGCTGTAAGATCCTTAGTCACTTGATTTTACCTGACCTTGCCCACTTAAATTGAGTCTACTGGTAATATAGATGACACCCGTCCTTAGGGAGTCTTCTTTACCTCATCGGTAGTACTAGTTGTTTTATCAGGATTTACGTCATGAACCTACGTTAGAGGTTTTGCTGTCTTACTAGAGACAAGTAACGGCTCCGTTTTGTAAGTTGTAGTGGTATTAGGTTCAGATACGGGGTTTGTCATTACGACTTCTTCGAATTAAACTTGCCAAGGTACTTCTGGATGTTCTGGAACATCCTGATTGTGAGTTTTTTGGACAGGAAAAGTAATATCCCCTGTCCGTACGTTTTCATCCTTCAGTTCTTTGTGTACCTCATTATCCGTTTAAACCGGAACCTTACACCTTACTTCGTCCCGTTTGTGATTATCTCAAAACGGTTCTTTTACGTGACCAGTATCGTTTGTGGGAGAAGGTTGTTGTGTTTTCTTCTGAGATGTGTACCTGTAGTGATCTACCAGTTGTGGTTTTAGTCTAACTAATATAAGAAACGTCGGTTTATAACTCTCCGACATATGTCAGTTGTTTTTGTTCTGGTCCTCGACTGACACCGAGTCTAGTACTTGAGAAATAATGGTTTATGTCTGAATTTAACATCTTTCATCCCTTTTGACGAGGTGGTAAGTTCATACTGGTTTTAGTTTAGGGAATACTAATATGTCACCTTCACTCTTTATCTAAATTACCGGATCTAGACTATCTATCTCACGGACTACTTGATACCTTACTCCAAGTACTGTAACGTGTCCTCTGTTCCTAGTTCTGGTAGGGGTACCTTTTCAATACGTTTTTTCGTTTTGCCGACAGACCCCTCCGGAATCTTTATGGACATTTTCTTTCTCTTCACTTTTCGGTTCCTCTTTTCCTTTCTATATTCGTAGACTTACGTCTCAAGGTCTCTTCTCGTTCTTCTTTATTCTTTCAGAAGAAGTCGCTAGTTACGTTTCTTTATCTCCTTGTGTTGTCTTACCCTTTCTGATCTCTAGAGAAGTTCTTTTAATCTCAATGATTCCCTTGTAAAGTACGTTTCTACCCGAGGTATTTCCTGTCTTTACCAGACCTGGATTGTCTTCGTCTTCTATAATTCTTCTCCAGTGTTCTTATGTGTTTTCTTGACATTTTTTTCTAGAAGTGCTGAGTCTATTAGTTCTACCACACTAGTTTGGATCTCGGTCTGTAGGACCTTACACTTCAGTTCACCCGGAATCTTTCGTAGTGATCCTTGTTTCGATCACCTTCACTACCTTAAGGTCAACTCACTAAAGTTTAGGACTTTCTACTACGACACTTTCACGACGTGATTTATACGGTCGTTTATACCTTTTTAGTCGTCACAGGTGTCCTGTCCTTTTCCAGTCAAAAGTAAGGTTAAGGTTTTTTCCCGTTACGGTTTCTTACGAGTTTGATGGTGTGTGAAAGTGAGTAGAGTGTACGATCATTTAATTACGAGTTTTAAGAGGTTCGGTCCGAAGTCTTTATGTATTTGGCACTTAAGGGACTACAAGTTCGACCAAAATCTTTTACGTCTTCTTGGTCTCTAGTTTAACGATTGTAGGAGACCTAGTACCTTTTTCGTTCTCTCAAGGTCTTTTTGTAGATAAAGACGAAATAACTGATACGGTTTCGGAAACTGACACACTTAGTGTTATTTGACATCTTTTAAGACTTTTTCTTCCCTTATGGCCTAGTGGATTGGACGGAGAACTCTTTAGACATACGTCCAGTCCTTCGTTGTCAATCTTGACCTGTACCTTGTTGTCTGACCAAGGTTTATCCTTTTCCTCACACAGTTCCGACATATAACAGTGAGACGAATAAATTGAAGATACGTCTCGTGTAGTACTCTTTGAGACCTGACTTTCTTTATGTTCGACCTTAGTTCTAACGACCCTCTGTATAGTTATAGAAGTCTATACGTCTACTGTGGTGGAAATACTGTCTTTCACTTCTCCTTGATTTTTAGGAGAACTACTTTCACTTTCTCCTCTCGCTTTTTAAACCGAATTTCGAGTTGTAACTCTTTTGTTTCTAGTACCGTAGGCCAGAGTAGTGAAGGACCCTTTATCTTCCCCTTTGTCCCCTTTGTCACAGTCTGAAACAAAACCCCCCGAGGTTTTAGTGACGTCTACCACTAACGTCGGTACTTTAATTTTCTGTGAATGAGGAACCTTCTTTTCAATAGTCGTTGGATCTATCGTATAAGTTTTCGTCTCTGTAATGAAACGGGTGATTCAAGGCAGATTAGTTCCGATACCAAAAAGGAAACCAGTACATACCTACACTCTCAACCTAACACTTCTTCCGACTCGTGGCTTCTTAACTAAGAAAACTTGACACAACAACCTCTTCTGAGAACTCTCAAGGAACCTGACGTTCCTCTATGTCGATCAGGTAAGACTTCCTCTAGTCGGGACCCTATAGAAACCTTCCTTACTATGATTTCGACTTTGAGGTTATGAAACCGGTGGAGTACACTTCTCAACTGAGAAACCTTTTCTGAGACTAGGACCCTTCCTAACCCCCGTCCTCCTATTCCCCTGCTGTCTCCTACTCTACCGACCTACGTAGTGACCGAGCTACCTGCACTCAGACTCACTTGAGGCCCTCTACTACTGCCTGTCCCTCCGGACCACTCGACGTGAAGTACCTCAGCGTTTTTCAGTCTGTGCTGACTCACTGACTTGACTTGACTTGACTAACACATTTTCAAAAATTCAAATTAATCCAGGGTAAACAGAGAAAAACGAAAATAAAGGGTATGAGACCCACAACCCATTATCTCCTAGGACGACACTATATACAGCCTCTCTCAAAAGGGATACAAAAGGAGAGTCTTAAAATATCAAAGACCACAACATATCTATAGGTTAATTAAAACTCAAAATAAAAACACATACTACAATCTTTCGTAAGATCAGAATAAGAAAATGTTTACCAACTGGTTAAAAGGGTCGTTGTGACAATTTCTTAACAGAAAAGAAGTAACACATAAAAAGGAGGAAAAAGTTTCTATTCCACAGGTATCCACGTACCTAAGTAGAGACCCGTAAGATAAAACAAAGTGACTAGATGTAAAGACAGAAACACGGTCATGGTATGAAAAAACTACTGATGTCGAAACATCATCGCGGACTTCAGTCCGTCCAACTAAGAAGGTCAAGGTAAGAAGAAGGAGTTCTAACGAAACCGATAAGCTCCAAAAAAAACAACAACAACAAACAAACAAACAAACAAAAACAAAATAAAGGTATGGTTAACACTTTAATAAAAAAGATCAACACACTTTTTATGGTAACCATCGAACGATCCCTAATGTAACTTAGATATCTAACGAAACTCATAATATGAGTAAAAGTGATATAACTAAGAAGACTAGGTACTTGTACCATATAAAGGGGTAGATAATCACAGGAGAAACTACAGAAAGTGGTCACAAAATATCAAAAGATATATATTCAGAAAACAAAAAAAATCCATCTATATAAGGATACAAAAAAAAAAAAAGTAACNTATATTCAGAAAACAAAAAAAATCCATCTATATAGGGATACAAAAAAAAAAAAAAGTAACGTTACCACTTAACTTAACAAAGGAATTAAAAAAAAAGATAAAAGAGTACTAATCACATATCCTTACTTTCCCTAAAGAAACTCAACTAAATATAGGACGTTCAAATGATATAAGTAACTAATCGAGATCATTAAAAAAACCAACTCAGAAATCCCAAAAGATACATCTTCTATTACAGTAGACGTTTGTAACTCTTAAAATGAAGAAAAACTCAGACCTAACGAAAATAAAGAAAAAGACGAGACTAACGATACCGGTTTAGAAGGTTTTGATACATCTTATCATTACCACTCTCACCTGTAGGAACAGAATAAGGACTGAAATCCCGTTTACGAAAGTTAAAAAGTGGTAACTCTTATTACAAACGACACCCAAACAGTATATATAGAAAATAATACAACTCCATACAAGGAAGATAAGGACGAGAAGACCTCCTTAAATAGTATTTACCTGCAACTTTAAAATTTTCCGAAATGGACGTAGTCAACTCAATTAGTATACCAAGAATAGAACGTTACAAAATTACACCACATAATACAACTAACTAAATACCCATAACTTCTTAGGAACGTAGGGAGTCTATTTCGGGTGAACGAGTCCTACATACTAGAAAAATTGTACAAAAACCTAAGACAAACGATCTTAAAACAATTCCTAAAAACGGAGATACAAGTAGTCACTATAACCGGATATACACTGTAGAAACAGACCAAAACCATAATCTCACTACCACCGGTGTATCTTACTCAAACCGTCAAACAGAAACAGACGTTAAAAGACCTTCTCAAACTCATCCTGTTCAAAATCGAGAAGAGATTTAAAAACCATCTTAAGTCGACACTTCGGGAGACGAGGACCCGAAAACAAACCATCTTCTAAAGACTAATACCTAAGTTAAAGACACGAACACTACCCAGACAATTCTAAAAGATACAGAAGGACCAAGTCAAAACCTTTCAAATAAAAAGATTCTTAAACAGGTAAAGAAGGGTCAACAGGTAAAAAGACCGTATGTCAATGACTGTCATCAGAGAATACTAGGACATATAAAGACACAACAAAAAACACTTGAGAGGTGAAAGTAAAGTTTAAAACAACTGAACTAAGAAGAGAGAAAGAAAGAACTACTGAAATCTATTACCTAACAGTTAAAATAAATAGGAAAGTTACTTGGTCGAAAACAGAAATAACTAAAACAGATAATAGAGAAAAGAAAGAAAACGTAAATAAAGACGTGTTTACAACTTCTAAAGAAAGGAAGATGATTGGGACCCCAAGAAGTAAAGAAGTAAAAGATCAACGAAATCAACTTCACAATCCAATAAATAAACTGAAAAAAGAACAAAGAACTCCATTCTGACATAACGATACTTGGCAGGGGAATTGTGACGAAAATGTCGTAGGGTATCAAAACCTGAACAACACAAAAGTTAAAATAAGTAAAGATACGTATAAAACTAAAGAAAAAAAATTTAAAGAAGACACCTAACAATCAATAAGTCATCGTACAACTAGTCGGAGGTATACAACCTTAAAAAGTATCAAAAAAAAAGGACATTAACTGTAAATTAGAATGAAGTAACACCGGTCTTTTCTACTAACCTTAATAAAGTCAATAAAACTTAAATGGTACCGGTCTAAATACGGGGTCCTACACCAGACAGGACCTCTTCAAAGGTACACGTGGACACTTTTTCGACTTTAAATAACAAAACCCCACTTTACAGGTTATCTATAGTTAATTCAAATTGACCAGATAACATAGTAAATTTCAAACACAAAGGAACAATAAATGGACAAATCAACTAGACAGGTATCCACACTCACCCTATAATTTTGGAGGGTATTAATAACAATTTAATAACAATTAAAGGGCACCGGCTCTCGATGGGGTGTAGGCTCTAGTCCCCGTCACCGGATCTCACGGTCCGACACTACCACGTCCTTAGCGGCTCTCCTCGATGGGGTGTAGACTCCGGTCCCCTCCGCCGGACTTCCTCGTTGGGGTACGGGCTCCGGTCCCACCGCTGACCCTCCTCGTTGGTGTGCGGGTTCCTAACCACCGACACGCTCACGTCCTCCCGGATCTCCTCGGTAGGGTGTAACTTCCAGTCCTTCCCACTACCCTCCTCTATGGGGAGTAGGTTCCATTCCTCGTCGTCGATACGAAACGACCTCGTCGGCACTTCTCTATGAGGTACGGGTTCCATTCTCTTTGGGTTCATTCTACCATCCACAACGTTCTCCCGTAGTCTCCCGTCTTTGTGACTTTGGTATGAGTGTCTTTTGATCGGTTAGATTAGTGTGATCCTGGTGTCGGAACAGATTGAGTTACTTTGATTCGGTAAGGACACCCCGTTGGGTTCTACCCGCCCTGTACCACCTCTCCAGACTGTCTTACACCAGGTGACCTCTTCCCTCACCGTTTGGTGAAGTCATAGGAACGGAACTCTTGGGGTACTTGTCATACTTTTCCGTTTTACTATCCTATGACTTTCTCCATGAGGGGTCCAGTCATCCACTGGTTATACGATGACCTCCAGTCATCTCTTTATTAAGGTCTTTCTTACTTCCCTACCTCGGTTTTGTTTTTGTTATGGGTCGACACCTACACTTACCACTATCTTCGTTCCAGGCTACGACATTTCTCGTTATAACGTATCCTTGGACCTTACAGTTCAGGTACTTAGTTCCGTTTAACCTTCACCAGTTTGTCCTCTACCGTTCTCACTCGTGGCTGTAAGATCCTTAGTCACTTGATTTTACCTGACCTTACCCACTTAAATTGAGTCTACTGGTAATATAGATGATGGCACCCGTCCTTAGGGAGTCTTCTTTACCTCATCGGTAGTACTAGTTGTTTTATCAGGATTTACGTCATGAACCTACGTTAGAGTTTTTAATGTCTTACTAGAGACAAGTAAACGTTCCGTTTGGTAAGTTATAGTGTCATTAGGTTCACATACGCGGTTGGTCATTGTGACTTCTTCGAATTCAACTTGCCAAGAAACCTCTGGATGTTCTGGAACATCTTGATTGTAAGTTCTTTCTATGGGAAAAGTAATATCCCCTGTCCGTACGTTTTCATCCTTCAGTTCTTTGTGTACCTCATTATCCGTTTAAACCGGAACCTTACGCCTTACTTCGTCCCGTTTGTGGTTATCTNACTTGCCAAGAAACCTCTGGATGTTCTGGAACATCTTGATTGTAAGTTCTTTCTATAGGAAAAGTAATATCCCCTGTCCGTACGTTTTCATCCTTCAGTTCTTTGTGTACCTCATTATCCGTTTAAACCGGAACCTT
This sequence comes from Capra ibex, assembly GCA_006410555.1. NCBI lineage: Eukaryota > Metazoa > Chordata > Mammalia > Artiodactyla > Bovidae > Capra > Capra ibex. The sequence continues at coordinate 25,901,629 of SJYO01038983.1, forward strand.
ACACCTTACTTCGTCCCGTTTGTGGTTATCTCAAAACGGTTCTTTTCCGTGACCAGTATCGTTTGTGGGAGAAGGTTGTTGTGTTCTCTTCTGAGATGTGTACCTGTAGTGGTCTACCAGTTGTGGCTTTAGTCTAACTAATATAAGATACGTCGGTTTATACCTCTCCGAAATATGTCAGTTGTTTTTGTTCTGGTCCTCGACTGACACCGAGTCTAATACTTGAGGAATAATGTTTTAAGTCTGACTTTAACTTCCTTCGTCCCTTTTGGTGATCTGGTAAGTCCAACTGGTTTTAGTTTAGGGAATACTAATATGTCATCTTCACTCTTTATCTAAATTACCGGATCTAGACTATCTATCTCACGGTCTACTTGATACCTTACTCCAAATACTGTAACATGTCCGCTGTTCCTAGTTATGGTAGGGGTACTTTTTCTTTACGTTTTTTCGTTTTACCGACAGACTCCTCCGGAATGTTTTACGACACTTTTCTTCTCTTCACTTTTCTGTTCCTCTTTTCCTTTCTATATTCGTAGACTTACGTCTCAAGGTTTCTTATGGTTCTTCTCTTTTCTTTTTGAAAAAGTCACTAGTTACGTTTATCTCCTTTTGTTGTCTTGACCCTTCTAATCTTTTGAGAAGTTCTTCTAATTCTTCGGTTCCCTTTTAAAGTACGTTTCTACCCGAACTATTTCCTGTCTTTACCAGACCTGGATTGTTTTCGTCTTCTATAATTCTTCTCCACTGTTCTTATGTGTCTTCTTGACATGTTTTTTATAGAAGTACTGGGTCTATTAGTGCTACCACACTAGTGAGTAGATCTCGGTCTGTAGAACCTTACACTTCAGTTCACACGGAATCTTTCGTAGTGATGCTTGTTTCGATCACCTCGACTACCTTAAGGTCAACTCGATAAAGTTTAGGACTTTCTACTACGACACTTTCACGACGTGAGTTATACGGTCGTTTAAACCTTTTGAGTCGTCACCGGTGTCCTGACCTTTTACAGTCAAAAGTAAGGTTAGGGTTTCTTTCCGTTGCGGTTTCTTACGAGGTTGATGGCGTGTTAACGTGAGTAGAGTGTACGATCATTCCATTGCGAGTTTTAAGCGGTTCGGCCCGAAGTCTTTATGCACTTGGTACTTGCAGGACTACAAGTTCGATCAAAATCTTTTCCGTCCTCTTGGTCTCTAGTTTAACGGTTGTAGACGACATAGTACCTTTTTCGTTCTCTCAAGGTCTTTTTGTAGATAAAGACGAAATAACTGATACGGTTTCCGAAACTGACACACCTAGTTTTATTTGACGTCTTTTAAGACTTTTTCTACCCTTATGGTCTGGTGGACTGGACGGAGAACTCTTTAGACATACGTCCAGTCCTTCGTTGTCAATCTCGACCTGTACCTTGCTGTCTGACAAAGGTTCATCCTTTTTATCACACAGTCCCGACATATAACAGTGGGACGAATAAATTGAAGATACGTCTCATGTAGTACTCTTTACGACCTGACCTTCTTTGTGTTCGACCTTAGTTCTAACGACCCTCTTTATAGTTAGTGGACTCTATACGTCTACTGTGGTGGGAATAACGTCTTTCACTTTTCCTTGATTTTTCGGAGAACTACTTTCATTTCTCCTCTCACTTTTTAAACTGAATTTCGAGTTGTAAGTCTTTTGCTTCTAGTACCGTAGGTCAGGGTAATGAAGTACCCTTTATCTACCCCTTTGTCACCTTTGTTACAGTCTTAAATAAAACCGCCCCCCGAGGTTTTAGTGACGTCTACCACTAAAGTCGGTACTTTAATTTTCTGTGACTCAGGAACCTTCTTTTAAACACTCGTTGGATCTATCATATAAGTTTTCGGCTCTGTAATGAAACGGCTGATTCCAGGCAGATTAGTTCCGATACAAAGAAGGACACCAGTACATACCTACACTCTCAACCTGACACTTCTTCCGACTCGCGGCTTCTTAACTAAGAAAACTTGACACCACAACCTCTTCTGAGAACTCACAGAGAACTTGACGTTCCTCTAGGGTGGTCAGGTAAGACTTCCTCTAGTTGGGACCCTAAAGAAACCTTCCTTCCTACGATTTCGACTTTGAGGTCATGAGACCGGAGGAGTACTCTTCTCAACTGAGCAACCTTTTATTAGACTACGATCCTCCCTAACCCCGTCCTCCTTTCCCCCTGCTGTCTCCTACTTTACCGACCTACCGTAGTGACTGAGCTACCTGTGCTAAGACTCACTTGAGGTCGTAAACCAATACCTGTCCCTCCGGACCACACGACCCTAATTACCCCAGCGTTTCTCAACCTGTGCTGACTCGCTGACTTGATTTGACTTGACTTATATATATAAATTCAAATACGGACATGTTACAAAAAAAACGACCAGTCCTGAAGAGATAAACGTTACTCGACCCCGATAAGACATTAACGTCATGTCACCGAAATGTTAGGACAGAAAGAGGACTACGTCTAGTGTCCGAGATTCTGTGGGTCAGAGTCATTAAACCCGGGTAACCAAAACAATGGGACCCTGTAAACTTTAGAAGGGTTCGGTCCAGAGTTCGTGTATAGAATTCGTGACATTGTTTTCCCTTTTGTGAGACCTTCCTTAAACTTTATGTAGTGAAAATGTACTTTGACCGTTATCGGATAAAAATTCGTCTGGTTGTCACCTACCAGGTGATGAAGTTCATTGGACTCTGGTCCTGACTAAATCCAAGGGGAAGGTTCACAAGGATGTCGTAGAACTTCGACAGGGGTGGTACAGCGAAACAAGAACGAACTCAAAGACTTTGAGTGTGATCTTGTGTCGAAGGTCTCCTGTCCTGACAGTGAACTGAGTAGACATTCATATGCGGTCATCTAGAACAGAGTCATATGGTCTGAGATTACAGTTCTGTTCCGATTGTGTTTCTAGTCAATAAGATAATACTCACAATCCAATGTCCAAGTTGATGACATTAGTTTGGAACTTATTGTAACAGAATTAATGTTATGTTAAAGTTAATAGAAAGTATATGATATACTTTCCAGAGAGTTGTCTCTACTCCCGGGTGAAGAAAGAACAATGTAGAAGGTGGACACGATGAATGGAGACCAGATTGTATCGACAATGTCGGGGACAGTAATGTACACGTAAGGTCGATCACCCTGTCTTTTATTATGAGCGTAAGCCTTCACTGTATAGTGGAGATGAGTTTTAGGTTACCGACTTAATAAAAGATACCAGTACTGTTTGGACCCCCACCACCCAGGTATCTTTCCGTCCCCTTACACTAGGATGATGTCTTGTAAGTACTATTCATCGTTCCCGGTGGTGGGAAGTAAGTACAGGGACATTAAGTAAGAAGAAAACAAGAGGGGTGTGTCGAAAGTCGGACAAAACCAGATGTCTATATCTATACCTACACCAATATTTCTTCTTTACCAGTTCTGACATGTTTATACCTCTTTTGTTCTTTACTTTCTTCTATTCTTTCATTGTTACGTTTTAGATATCCTTTTATACGAATATTAGTATTAAAACGTCAATATTTTAAATCTATATGACTCTAACTACTTAGTTAAGTATTTTATTTTTATTCTCTTCACATTTTATATTTATATAAGTGATTTAGGTTGTTTAATTATTCCGATATAGTATAATTTGTTTATCATAATAGTCCTAATCAAACTTACGTGTAACGTTCTTTGATTTTGTTGGTATTGAAATAGTTCTATTTGAACTAAAAAGACAGGGTGACTTCGTTTGGACCTCCACCCGGTCACTCTCGAACCCACCATAGGAAGAGGTTCCAATGTACTAACAGGTTATGTTGACGTCCTCAAGGTCGATAGTGTTAATTTTAGGTCCCTCGTCAATCCTTCTTCCGTCCCTTACCTTCTCTGAGTAGAGAGTCAATTTAGTCGAGGAACTTTCGTCAGAAGGTTCTTTAGGGAGATTATCAAGACGAACGTAGAGTCAGTGGTCTGTAGTGGTTCTCGTGACCCCCATCCTCTACGTCAGGACATCGATGACCCGAGTACCGATATATTGTTTGATAAAAGTCAAAACTTTGTCTTCGTATCTTATCTAGTAAAACATCCGTCGGTCGTCAAAGACGGAATTTCTTGTTTGGAAAAGACTTGTATAATACGACTTATCAACCCGTGTCACACCCTCTGTCCTCCTACTCGTGGTTACTTTCTGTCGACCTACCTAGACTTGACACGAAGTCCTTTTTTCTTTTTTTTTTTTCTGCTGACCAGTCATCTCTAGATTCCTGACTTCCCTCCTAATATGTATGGTGTACTGGGTTAAACAAAACTTTTGANTATCTTATCTAGTAAAACATCCGTCGGTCGTCAAAGACGGAATTTCTTGTTTGGAAAAGACTTGTATAATACGACTTATCAACCCGTGTCACACCCTCTGTCCTCCTACTCGTGGTTACTTTCTGTCGACCTACCTAGACTTGACACGAAGTCCTTTTTTCTTTTTTTTTTTTTTTCTGCTGACCAGTCATCTCTAGATTCCTGACTTCCCTCCTAATATGTATGGTGTACTGGGGTAAACAAAACTTTTGACGAAAAGGTTGAGTCCAGGGTTTAGAGAGAGTTAAGAAGTCGAAGATTTATGGAACAGAAACGATGGAGTGTAAGACTGGATGGACAGAACGGAAGGAATGAAGACAAGTGTAATGAAGTGGTAGGTCAGTGGTCGTAACGTTCTAAGTCATGACTCCTCAATCGTTGTGAAAGATCTTCACACATCTTTGTGTTACTGATAAAGATGAAAGTATAATCAAAGAGGACTAGTTCCAGAAAACTTCCTGACTATACCGATCTTAATATTTCTAGAGTGTAAACTCCGGAAAATTTTTGGTAAAGAATAATGTAACCACACAACTACCACTACGTCAGAGTATCAACAACATGCAGACTCTTTCATAAAATAGAACAAAAACTATACATAACAAGCATCCATATCTTAAGACTCAGTTAATATAAAGAGAGTCGTGAGATTCTTCACCACTGTCATAAGAGACCGATTGTAACAAAGTATGCGGATTAGACGACAGAAAGTGTAAAAAACAAGATGACACGGACAAAAAGGAAGACCAATGTAAAGAAACCAACTAACAAAAATTGTTACTTAACAGTACGTGGAAACTTATCAACAGAGTAAAGAACAGGAACTTAATTAACTTGAAGAGACAATTACTCAAATTTCGAAAGTAGTACAGAACTTTTAAAATTCAGTCATTAATACTTTAAGAAAAGAGATAAGAGGAAGAAAGTGAAGGACACCCTAAGGTAAGAGTATATAAAGTCACAATAATTTTAAAAAAGTTTATTTACACTCCGTGTTAATTAAAAAAGGGTGTCAGAAAAGTAAGGTACAGAGATAAATTGTGTGAGTTATAAGAAGTCGAAGTACTGATATTTTCAATAATTAGATCCTTCGTAAAATTACAGGAAGGGACGATTAATACATTACATAAAAATTTGAAACGAAAATGATGAACTAAAAAGGGAGTAATACTTATAAAAGAACGAAGAAATGTGTGACGTTAAAAAAAAGAAAAATTTAAATACATAAATAGAATCTCATATTAATGAAATGTTATAAAACTAACTGGATCCTGTTCACAAAAGTGTTAAGTATACCTTTGGAATTTAACCTATAACCTAATCTTTTGACCATTAATATTGAGACATACACTCTGTCGTTTTCTCCGTGTCTACATACCTATACTGTTAAAAATGGGAAACCTTTGACCTATAAAAATAAAAAATAATTAATAAGGACACTGACAAACGTTTATGACAATTAAAGAACTTTTGTTAACATAAAATACTTCCGAACGACAAGTCCGAAAAATCGACTATATTCTGGTCGGAAATCTGGTTCAAATGATAAGGGGTGATCATTCCGTTATAACAGAAGTCCCGGGATGACTACAGTACCCTTAATACTTATTAAAGGTACGACCACCCACCCCTATGTTTTTCTGAACCGTGTTAAACTCTGAGTTCCTAACGAGGGATATTAGGACTGGTAATGATAGTTGGGAGACGACTTTTGACCTTCCCATAGTGGACATGTGAGTGTGTCAAGAGACACACATCGAGAGAGGACACTTGAGATTCTGAGGACAGATCTCAGACTTTAGAGAGAAGAACTCCTCTGGCAAACAGAGACGGATCTATCGGAAAGGTACATACACAACCTTTGATAAAGATCTCAACCCCTTTAACATCTTGAGTGGAATGAACGAGGGGCGAAGTCCTTAGGTAAGAGACGAAGGACTGTAAACTACATATTTTGACGAGAAAGTAAATAGAGAAGATGAAAGTTCAACAAACTCTGTCCTCCTATTTACACAGGAAACGAGGAGATACAGATGGTTTTACCTCCAAGGGGATTTTAGTCTTAAGAGACTTACGGAACACTTAAGATCCGTCATTAAGGACACGTACCCACGTCTGATTCATTCCTATACACAACCCCTAAACCCCTCCGGGTAGAACAACCTCTTTGTACTGTTAATGTTGATAGTAAACGATACCCCATACAAGTCAAGTCAAGTCAAGTCAACGAGTCAGTACAGGCTGAGACGTTGGGGTACCTGACGTCGTACGGTCCGAAGAGACAGGAAGTGGTTGAGGACCTAGAACGAGTTTGAGTACAGTAGCTCAACCGTTACGGTAGGTTAGTGGAGTAGGAGACAGTAGGAGAAGAGGAGGACGGAAGTTAGAAAGGGTCATTATCCCAGAAAGGAGTACTCATGCAAGAAGTGTAGTCAACCGGTTTCATAACCTCAAAGTCGAAGTCGTAGACAGGAAGGTTACTTATAAGTCCTAACTAAAGGGAATCGTAACTGACCAACCAAGAGGAACATCAGGTTCCCTGAGAGTTCTCAGAATAGGTTGTGGCGTCAAGTTTTGGAAGTTAAGAAGTAATGAATGGTAAGAAATACGAGGTTGACAACGAAGGTATGTACTGTTGACCTTTGTTGTATCGAAACTAAATGACTTGAAAAAGTCGTTTCATTACGGGGACGAAAATTTTTGCGACGATCTGAACAATCGAAAAGAAGTTTGTTCGTTCGTAGTAAATTAAGGTACCGACGTCAGTAGTAGACGTCACTAAAACCTTGGGGGGTTTTATTTCAGAGATTAACAAAGGTAACAAAAGGGTAGATAAACGGTACTTCACTACCCTGCTTTACAGTACTAGAAGTAAAAGAAAATTTGGTCTATAAAGTGAGAAGAGAAAGTAAAAGTGGTTCTCCGAGAAATCAAAGAGAAGTACAAGACGATAATTCACCACTGAAGACATATATACTCCAATAACTATAAAGATGGTCGTTTGCACTAAGGTCGAACACGAAGTAGGTCAAGCTGTAAAGTGTACTACATGAGTCGTATATTAAATTTATTCGTCCCACCGTTATATGTGGGAAATGCATGAGGAAAGGTCTAAACCTTGGAAAGACGACAAGGTACAAGTAAAGATTGACAATGAAGAACTGGACGTAATAGATCCTTATGTTGATGGATCCCTCCGTTTTATGAACATGAGTCTTTTGGCATTCTATGATTTGTTTCTTTAGTTTCTAATATGTTTGTCTCTATATATAGGACAAGAATCTGACCTTCTTTTTTATACTTTTACTGGTATGAGGTGTTTCGTTAAATATGTAAGTTACGTTAAGGATAGTTTAAGGTTACCATACAAAAGACTCTTAATCTTGGTTTTTAAAATGTTAAATATCCATTTATGTTCTCTGGGACTTATTGGTTTCGTTAGAAATCTTTCTTTTTTCCTCGACCCCCTCATTCCGAGAGACTGAAGTCTGATATGATTCTTAGATGTCAGTAGTTTATTAATACCATGCCTTCGTTTTTGTCATATCTAGTTACCTTGTCCCATCTTTCGGACCTCTATTTGAGTACGTTGATACCAGTGGGTAAGATATTGTTTCCTCCGTTCTTATACGTTACGTCTTTTCTATTACCACGACACTTTTGACCTGACAATATACATTTACTTACTTTAATCTTGTGAGGGATTGTGGTATGTGTTTTTATTTGAGTTTTACGTAATTTTTGGATTTATATTCAGGTCTATGATATTTTGACAACCTTCTTTTGTATCCCTTTAGTGAGACTGTATTTAACGTAGTTCAAGAAAAAATTAGTTAGAGGAGAAAGTTAGATCTTATTACTCTTATTTTTGTTTGGTTTTCTTTTTTTTTTTTTCTAAAGAGTCTTCCGTCCATTCTACCAGACCTTAAGGTTAAAGTCATTCAAAAGGTGTCAACACCAGGTGTGACAGTTTCCGAAAACGTACCAGTTATTTCGTCTTCATGCATATAAAGACCTTAATAGAACGAAAAGATACTAGGTTACCTACTACCGTTAAACTAGTGACCAAGAAGACGGAAAGGATTTAGATTGAACTTGTATACCTGTAAGTGTCGAGTACATGACAACTTCTGAACTAACCTCTTTAATGAAACCATCGTACACTCTACTCACGTTGACACACCATCAACTTCTAAGAAACTTCAGCGGTAAGAAACTTTAACGTTACTTTTACTGGAAAGGTTAGGACACCGGTGACGACTCAAAAGGTTTGAACGATCGTATAATTCACGTCGTTAAACTGTCGTAGTAGAAAATCCTAAACTTTATCGAGTTGACGTTAAGGTAGTGGAGGTGATCGAAATGAGCATTACTACGAAGAATTCCGGGAGAAATGATGTGTAAAGTCCTGCAGGTCGGGATTCACTCACTAGTGTGGTAGCACAACCACAATAGAACCAGTAATTGTAGGAAAAACATATCAAGAAGATATATAACAAAGTTGGAGAAGAATTATATAAGACGAAGAGAATCCAGGTACGGTAAAGACAGAAAATAAACCGGGTAGAAACGTACTTTACTAGGAAGGGATGTAGATTAAAAAAACTCGTCTAGAGACCATAAAGGGTAAGATAAAAAAGGGAGATATAGAAACGTGACTACTGAATTCTTCCGAAAAATTTTTTAGACAAGAACGATATATACCTTTAGACGTAAGTCTAACCATACACAAAGAAAATAGAAAACGGAAAACACAGAGAAGAAAAGATTCAATAAAGATTCCGTAGGAGTCTTTTGTAAAATGGAAAAACGTAAAGTAAAAGAACCCCTACCAGAACTACTCATGTACGTCTAATTTTTTGTTTCTATTGACGTAGTTCAAGGTAATAAAGTACCGTTTATGTGCCTCGTTGTTACTTTCGTCACTGTCTGAAGTACAGGGACCCAAGGTTTTTAGTGACATCTATCACTGACGTCGACACTTTTTTATTTTTTCTGTGAGCCAGGAACCTTTTTTTTTTTTTCGATACTTTTTTAACTGTCGTATGATTTTTCGTCTCTGTAATGAAATGGTCGTTTCCAGACATCTCAGTTTATATACCAAAAATGTCTTCAGTACTCGTCTACATTCTCTACCTGGTATTTCTTTCGACTTGTGGTTTCTTGACTACGAAAACTTGACACAACCTGTTCTGAGAACTCTCACAGAATCTGACGTTCCTCTAGGTTGGTCAGGTAAGATTTCCTTTAGTCAGGACTTATAAGTAACCTTACTGGCTACGACTTCGACTTGGAGGAAATGAAACCGGTTAACCACCCATCTTTACTGAGTAAAATTTCCTGAGGTTACGACCCTTTCTAATTTCCGTCCTCTGTTTCCACTTCTGTCTTTTGCTTTAACAACCCACCGTAGTACTTGAACTACTTGTACTCAAACTCGTTCCAGACCCTCAACCACTACCTGTCTCTTCGCACCGTACGACGTGGGGTACTATATATAGTTCCTCAACCTTTACTGACTCTCTAACTTGACTTGACTACATGTTTCCTGTTAGTCCCTCGTCCGTCTTCAGAAATTCCTTCCTCCTTTCTTGTTAAAGACCTATCGACTTTTAAAACCCAGTCATCCGGTAAAGTTCGACCTCTTCAAAATCCCTTCGTAAACTTACGGTCCACCTCTCTTACCATTTTCTTTTCGTCCCACCGTCACGACCCTAAAGGGTCTACTGATCTAGGGTGAAGATAATTTGAAAAAATTACCAGTTATGACAATCCAATAACCTTTGTACTCTTAACAAAAATTCACCATCTCGTTATAAGTCACCTTCCTGACTACTAGTTTTACTTCGAGGTTGTGAATCCGGTTTCTACAGTTCTGGGTCGAGAAACCTTCTCTGGAACTACGACCTTTTTTTTTAACCCGTCTTTCTCTCCCTTACTTTCCTACTCTAACACTCTACCGTAGTGGATGAGTTTCCTGTACTTAAACTCCTTTGATGTACTTTATCACTTTCTGTCCCTCTGGACAAAACAATGGCTTGTACATTAGTGTTTCTCAGTCTGTACTGAATCGTTGACTTGCTATGGTCACTCCTGTGTCCCAGGTCACTTCCGAGACCAGGACCAACCTCACCTCTTTCTGAATCAACCTTCCTCTCCGAAGGTTTATAGACCACGTCCAGGAACTTACGTTCAGTTCCTCGTGTTTTAAAACTTACACAATGGTTCATAACAAAAGATTTTATGTTTTAAAGAAAAGACGTCCTTTCTCTCGAAACTGACTCAAACAAGAGATCTAAAATGACTCCCTACAGCTCACCTAGACCTCAGCCTACTCAGATGTTTATAGTTCACTGGTCGACGACGTCCCTCTTCGAACACCATCTGTAAGACGTAATCCACCTTTTGCTTAGGTCTTTTTCACAGGGAAGACTGTACATGTACGGTTAGATAGTGTAACAAAGTCGTCTAGTGAAGTTACAACAAAACCTCGTTCGTTCTTTACCTACCCACCAAACGAAAACAGTTAAGGACACCCATCAATCTACTGATTTATAAACCAATGAAGTAACGTACCAAACTTAATACGAACCCTTTCTTTTGATCTAGGTCGAGTGTGTATAAACCACTAATTTGTCTTTCGTATCCTTCCAAAGATTCCGTTGACATCCATTAAATTTGTACTTCCCGGTTTACCCCTGTCAAAGTAAATTGTCCGACCCTTAGAGGTCCAACAGTATCGACAACGTTACTGTTCATAGGTATTGTCGATCAAGAACGATGCGACCTCTACACCCTTTGACTTTTCTCTACTTTTCGGAATGTTGAGAGGAACGTCACACTAAAGTCCGATCTTCATCAACTGTTCCTTTCCGACTGACCATTCCGACCCTTCCCTCGTTAGACTAGGACGTTAGTAATCGAGAACAACCCCGGGTCTTTTGTCTTCGTAGTCGAGTCAGTCTCAAGACCCAGTCCCAAGTCTCTGTCTACAGTAAACCGAAGTTAGTTATAAATCGGAACCCTTACCGTGGGTAATGGAGATTTGTCTTCTGAAGGAAGAGGGGTCCACCGTCTCATTAAGTGTAAAAAAAAGGTCTGAGTCCTTGGGTCTTTCGGGAGAGTCCCGGTTAACAAGAATCGCCCGTGTGTACGTAGATCTGCACCTTAATAGTAGTAGCACGGGTTACTAGTCTACTCTTATGACTCCAATTTCATGAACTAGTTCCAGTGTGTCGATTCGTAAACTTTCCGGAGTTTGGGTCCCATTGTCAGGAGTTTAACATACAAAAACGAGGTGTGGCTGACCTTCACAACCCACCACTAGACCGTTGTTACGAACCCGTTCGTCATAAGTCGGAATTTAACTTCATTCATTCCTTTTGGTGATCTTGTAAATCAATACTGGATTTAGTTTAGGTAATACTAAAATATCACGTCTACTTTTTATCTAAGTTCCCTAATCAAGAACTTCGGAGTTCTTGATACCTACCTCCAAACATTGTTACATGTCCTCCACCAGTGGTTTTGGTAGGGGTTCTTTTTGTTTACACTCTTCCTTTTCCCCAACGGAGTCCTCCGGAATTTTTGTCGACTCTTTTATTCTCTTCACTTTCCGTTTCCTTTTTCCCTTTCTATATAGGGTACCTTACACCTGAAGGTCTCTTATCGTTCCCCTATATTCTTTCAGAAGTAATCGTTTGTGACGTTCTTAATCTCCTTTTATTATCTTAACATTTCTCATATCTAGTGAAGTCCTTTTAACCTCGATGGTCTCCTTGTGAAGTACGTTCCTACCCGTGTTATTTCCTGTCTTTGGAGTTTCTGAATTATCTTCGTCTACTCTAATTCTTCTCCACCGTTCTTACATGTCTTCTTGACATGTTCTTACCAGTATTTCTGATCCTCTCACTACTACGAACCCAGTGAGTACATTTCGAACTATACGACCTCATACTTCAGTTCGTCCGGAATCCTTCGTAGTGACCTTTGTTACTATCCGTTCCACTACCTTAAGGTCGACTCGATAAATTTTTAGGATTTCTTACTCCGACATTTTCACGACGTAAGTTATACAGTCGTTTAAACTTTTTGAGTAGTCACCGGTGTCACGACCGTTTCCAGTCAAAAATAAGGTTAGGTTTTCCTTCCGTTAAGGTTTCTTACAAGTTGGATAGTACTTTATCTCGAGTAGAGTTAACAATCGTTCCATTACGAGTTTTAGGAAGTTCGATTCGAAGTTGTGATGTACTTGACTTTTTAAGGTCTACATGTTTGACCAAACTCCTTGGTCTCTAGTTAAACGGTTATAGGTAACCTAGTGTCTGTTTAGTTCCCTTAGGTTCTTTTATAAAGGTAGACAAATTGACTGATACTATTTCGGAAAGTGACACACCTGGTGTTGTTTGAAACCTTTTAAGAGTTCCTTTACCCTCATGGTCTAGTGGAATGGACAGAGTACTTTTCAGACATACATCGAGTTTTTTACCGTGAATCTTAGTCTGTGTTTTGTTGACTCTCTAAATTTCCCCCTTTCTTTACACTGTTCCACATGTAAGAGTGAGACCAATAAATTAAAGATATATCCTATGTAGTAAGTTATATGACCTTACGTATTTAGGGTTCGACCTTATTTCTAACGAACCTCTTTATAGTTGTAGGTGTCTATACTTCTAATGTAACGGGATTATCGTCTTTCGTTTCTTCTTGATTTCTCGGAGAACCACTCCTTTCCTATAAGTTTTTGACCGAATTTTGTATTTGTAAGTTTGTTGATAAGTGTTTAAATATCAGTTGTAAGTACCGTGGACTAGCGTGGTGTAGTACCGTATATCTACTCCCTTTTCACCTTTGTCACCGTCTAAAATAAAAGAACCCGAGGTTTTGGTGACACCTGGAACTGTAGTCGGTGTTTTAATTTTGTGTGAACGAGGAACCTTCCTTTCTTCCGATACTTTTTGGCCGTGTCACATAATTTTTCGTCTCTGAGTGAAACGATGTCTCCAGAGATCACAGTTTAGATACTAAAAAGGCCATTAGTACATGTCTACACGTTAGACCTGGTATTCTTTACCACTTACGGTTTCTTAACTCGAAAACTTGACACCAAGAACTCTTCTAAGAACCCTCAGAGGATTTGTTGTTCCTCTAGTTTGATCAGTTAGACTTTCCTTTAGTTGGACACTGGTGACGACTGAGTCGACTTTGTAGATGACTCCCAGAGGTCCACGTTTCTTACCAACGAAGGTGACTTTTTCACGGATTGGTACCTTCGAGGTTTGTTTTTCAAATATCGAGATGGGGACCTCCTTCGAGTCTTTCCGACTTCCGAGACACATTGGACCAAGGGGCTATGTACACAACGTAAGAGGGGTTTTTGTAACCTCCGTTTCTTCCCCGTAAGACCCGGGACCTCCTCCACACTACCGAGTCCCTAGGTGACCCCGATGGTGAATGGTCCATCCCGACATTTCCTGTCTCGTCCGTATACACCGTCTATCGACCACTGACCCCACACCCTTTCTCTCCCTTAGTAGAGACGTACTTCATGGAGTGGGTTTTAGGGGATCTCCTCTTCGGGTCATTATTCTATTAGACTCTACCCTGTTTTTCTCAGATAAAGTAATAGGGAATATTAAGGAGACTTACTCCTGCACCACCTCAACCACCCAGTAGTGTTTAAGAAGGTACCGGATCTGGTAGACGGTCAACGATAGGAACTCCGACGGAGAGGGGTCGAAGTCAGTACATCAAGACCTCCTTTGACTGTTAGTACACACGACGCCACAGTCCCGGTTTCTGGTACATTTCGGTCAGTATACTGGGGTACAGGGACGGTCCTACCAACTAGATCCCGACATGTACACTAGTCTCCACCCGGTAAGTCCCTTGTGGGAACTTGAGACTGTAGACGATAGAAGAAAGGAATGATCGACTACGGAAGTCCTAAATTTTGGGATCCCGTCCATCGAACTTGAGGGATTGATAAACCTCTTTGGAATACCTTTTTACGACGGTCCGATTCTGGTAGTTTCATCTGGTTTCCCTTTCTCACTTCTACTCTCTCTTAACTACTGAAGACTAAAGAACCCAGATCAGTGACTCTAGAAACATAAACGAGACTAAGAACAAAAGACCTAAGGGTCTTAGTAAAGTCACTCAGAGGGAAAAGGAACTTCGGTCAACCTCATCCCAAGGAGAGTTAAAACTAAGTCTGTACCAAGATCTAGGAAGTAAGGGTCTGTGTTTGTCTCCGTTGGTAAACAAAGTCGTGGTAATTCTCACTTTGAGAAATAAGAAATGACTCTTATCCCACATGTCTGGTGCTTTATGTCAAGTGGTCGTAGGACCCCTCGTCACGGGCTTTACACTGACTCACACACAATCCTCGCAGGAATGACTAAGGACTTGGTGAGGTTCGTAAATGTGACGGTCACGGTCCGGTTCAACCAGTAAAGGAGCTAGTTTCTGGCTCTTTATGTGGAAGTCCTTCTGTAGTGGGTTCTCGGTCTAGAGACATCTACTTGAGTTAACCACGGGAGATTTCCACCATATTGTCGCCGGAGATCTTAGGACCCCCACAGTCTCTGTGTGTGGTCAGTCGTACTCGGGAATGGCCACTGAAGGGGGTTATAGGTCTGGGTCGTGATAAGAAACGAAATAAAGGGAGAAAACAATTCATAGTTCCCCAAAAGAGTCATCGTCCCTTACGTCTCAAGTAGGTCTTAGTTTCTCCCGGTTCTGTGCTCCAACAGTACTCCTTCCCACACTACTCTCCTCCTCACCCTCAACCCCTTTGTCTCCTTACTTTTTGTCGTTTCAGGATGACATCTCGTATTCCTTGATATAAGTTATAAGTCGGTATTTAGTGTACTTTTTATTGTTCTTTTTATACAAAATAGACATATTGACTCAGTGTAACAACACGCCGTCTTGAATTACTTTGTGACTTCTAATCGACGGCCCCAGGTCGGGACCACCTAGGTCCCTTTAAGCTTCACACCTACCGCATCCGTTCCTCTTTGAATAAAATAAATAAATTAATCTTTATATCCTAATCTAATCCTTCTTTATCACATCATCCTTTTAATTCACTTCTTTCTTTCGACTTATTGAACCAAATACATCCTTCGGTTATTTCAAAGTCTGTTCCTCGAACGTGCTAGATGCAATCCGGTGGCCGCAGGAGAACTTATAGCCCCCACGGGGCGGAACCCGAGGGGAAGCACACTTAGAATTTTCGACCCTGTTCATTCATCTGTACCACTCGGAGGTACGGGGTCTACCCTTAAGTCGGTCTTTAATCTCTTCTCTGTACCCCCTTTGGTCAGGTCGCTGACCGGGTAGGAGATAACAAGTCTCCCGGAAAATATGAAAAACTAATATGTATCTCTAGTTACCCATTGTGTTTCAATACGTCACAATCGTCGGGTCTGAGAATAGTTTTGGTCCGAAAGGTGAGACGTATGGATCAACATATGTGTTCAGAATCCATTAAATGTAGTAGAAGACCGGTTTTCCCGGTTAATTGTAAAATGTCGGAAAAAAGACTATTCCCAAACAGTTGGTCTTCTGAATAAACACAACTAGAAGGGTTTTAGACCACGGTGAGAGTCTTTCGTGATTTATTTCAATGTAAGAATGTATCGTTCCTGTGTTCTCCTCACGTCACTATATATTGTTTCTCTTTTCATTAATTGAGTGTTCAGTTCACAAAGATTGTAGTTTTGATAATATATAGAAAAAGGTATAGGGTAAATGTAACTAATTGTAGGAGGGTCCACGGATTCCCTATTTCTTATACCTCCGGACCACCGTTAGTAACTCAGTTGTCACTTTTGGGCAGTGGTTTTACTAAAAATCGAGAAATCTTTTGGGAGACATGGAAATTCTACGAAATTAGAAACACGGAGAGTACCAACCCCCCGACATTCGTTAAGTGTTCGACATTCTCCAGGCCCCCTGGACAATCCGTTTGATCTCTCGATAGTCTCCCCCCAATTGACTTTGTAGGGAAAGTTTACGTCTTCTTATTTCGGGACTAAACTGAAAAAGGTCTCTTATAGTCTTCTCGTCTCACGTTTTCGACCGTCTAAAAACCAAAACCCCCATGCACGAGTCCTTTAAGGTCCCCCTTGAGGACTTCGGATTAGTGCAGAAACGCAAAACAGTCCGAAGGAAGGAGTACTGGAACAGTACCCGTCCTAAGGAGTACGACCGAGGGTCGTCAATCGGTGTGAAGTTATATTAATAAATCTTTTCTTGTTCTCTCAGGTATCAAGGGTAGTGAGGGACAAAGAAAGGAAGACTGAGGATGAGGAACAAAAGAAACGTCTCTTACAACTAAGAGGAGGACACGGGAGTGTTAGGTATGAAATAAATTTTTGAAATAAAACATAACCTCATATCGACTAATTGTTATAAGACTCAAAGTCCACCTGTCATTTCCCTGAGTTGGTATACATAGTTCCATAGGACCAGGGTTCCTGTGGGGAGGTTAGGTCCGACAGTATATTGACTCGCCTCAAGGGACACTATGTTTCATTCAGCAACAACCAATAGGTAGAATTTATCTCGTCACGGGTGTTGTGCTGAATTGAGTCCTTGAGACCCTTCGGAGGAAACCGGGTGTGAGTGGGAGAAACCGGTAAGGTCCGAACCCACCCATTGTATGAGAACAAGGAGTAGGGGTGACCAGTCAGACAAAGGGAGTAGTGGGGATCCTTCAGGGGTCACAGGGTCACGTCTTGTGGAACTCTACGATAAACGTACCTTAGGTGACGTCAAAACGGATCTTGGTTCGTTGGGAGGTATACCGAGTTACTCAAACACCAAAATCTTAAGGACTTTAAGGGAGAGAAGGAGTTTCAGAAGAAACTCGGGTAGTCGGACGAAACTTGAGAACGTCCCTCGACTGTACTTCAGAGGTGGGATACAGCCCCGAGTCGTCAGAGAGACGTGGGAAATAAGTGGCATCATAGGTTGGAGGAGTGTCTCCCCAGACCATGGAGTCGAGTGTTACCTCCGCGGAACGACCTTGTCACCCTTCTACGTCGGCTCTTGATCCGACTGGTACATTAAATAGTAGGTTTGGTCCTTTTGAAACTCTTCCCTTGTCTCTGACAATGGAATACGACCCAGTAGTATGACCCTGACAAGGGTCGGTAAAAGGAACATTGCACCGGACAAAGTCCCTGACGATCTCGACTTAAAGTACAAGTACGTGGATACCCAAGTCTAAGTTAACTTCGGGAAACTTCTGACTTCTGGAATCACAAGGAGAGAGGAACAATGAGGGTGGTACGGTATTTCAAAACGTATAGGTGTAAATAAAGTCCTTCTAGTCACAGGGTGTCTCGGGAATGAAGAGTTCACTAACCAAAACACCCTCGGGTTCGTGTCCGGAGTCGTCGTAGATATTACCACAACGTACCGGAGGTTTCCCGCGGGAGGAGGGTCGTCGTCGGGTTCCCAAGGACGTTCGAGGTCAAACTCTTGGTTGAGAGTCATGACAGGGGAGTGGAACTCCTACATCCGAGCTGGACCGTGACCCATCAACTACGATAACTACCACTTCTATTATTTCCCGTCCCATAACTGGTGTCTTGTACTTTGTATCACGACAATCTGTCTCTCCCTCTCTCCAACCGGGACCTCTAGGAACAAAACACACCTCTGACCCTCATTAGGACCCCGTACTGAGAAGTGAAGTCTTGGGGTACCAGACCGCGGCTACTCGAAGACCTACAATAACTGGTCAAAAGAACCTGGGTAATATAGACTACAGGGCCACAGGTGTTTCCGGATCGTCGGTAGTCTTGTTCGTTATTGTAAAGACAAGTATTTCTACGACTCTCTGTCACCTTCTTTCACCCGTAAAGGGGTCTCAAAGGGGGAAGGTCTGACAGAGAACGGGAGGAAAGGAAATGAGAGCTGTGACGTGGAAAGAACTGTAGGAATTTACGTCATGAACTTATGTGTTCCTAGAAAAGATGGAACTGTGTTCGACCAGAAGGAAAGATCTTCTAAGATGAGGTGAAACTGATCGTTTAAAGAAGAGTAGAAGGTCTAAGGTGGAAGTAACATAACAAAAACCCTTCAGAAAGGGAGCCACAAATAATCAGAGGATAGAACCAGTGAGAAACATCTGGGAAGGAGTACAGACGACGACGACGACGACGACGACGACGACGATTGAGTGAAGTCATCACAGGCTGAGACACACTGGAGTATCTCATCTCGGGTGGTCCGAGACGACAAGGACCCTAAAAGGTCCGTTTAATGACCTCACCCAACAGTAACAGAAGAGGAGGAGTACAGATCGCACATGGTTTCAGTGTTAAGTGATACACCCGTTCAGTGAAGTACATGTAGACGGAAGAATCTACACTCCCACTCAAAATAAGAGGAACCGAGGGATTTCACGGATCTTGTGTCACCTGAGGGTTACGAACAGACAAGTTGCTCACTTACTTCTGACTTTTTTATTATTCTTTGTAGGTCTCTCGACGTAGACTACCCCTTGTCTATTGTCCAGAGTGTGTCCCACTTCTACCTCTAAGCGTCCCCATTGTCTAAGAGTATCATCCCCCTCTCCACCCGAGGAGACCCTCTCCCACAGAGGATCGTGACGAGGATGTTGGTCAAGTCTGGGACTCTGGGACCGGTCCTTTATGTACTGATAGGGTTTTTTGAGGTTTCCTATCCAATCGAAAACAGACTCCCGTAGTGTGTCTTAGGATAGTTAATACGGAGAACAGGAGTCAAGTGAGGACCTAGGGTGGAAGGACTGAGACAAAATATCGGGGACAGGGTGACACACGGCTTCTTGTACACCACTGGAAAAATAATCAACGAAAGTGTAGAATTCTGACGTCGGTTAGAGGTGACGATCCATCGAAGAGGGATTCATCTAGTCAAAAGGGGTAAAAGAGTCCTAACAGGGACAAAACTTTTACTGTAAATAGACATGACTCTTGGAGGATACAGGATCCATCGGGACCTGTCAGTCAGTAGAATGGTATTGAGACAAGTCCGACCACTTTAAGAGGGACTAAGAGATAAGTGAGGTGACATCTCAGGAGATTTGTACGAGGGGTGGAGTTTCCCGTCACCTACGTCGAGAGAGGGTCGACGTGTCTGAAGAGACCTGAGAAAATCCTGGAACCAGTCTCGGAACGAGTCTTCCGGACCCCTAATACTTACGTACCCAACAAACACGTAGATACACGAACACACAAACAAACATACACATAAAGATACACAGAGACACACACGAAAACACAGAGGCTGATTGATACGTACAAATATACACAGAGACACATCCAAATATACACAGACGAGTACACAAAGGTACACAGACACACAGACAGACACAGCAACACCCAACACATATACAGACACACTGATATACAGACTCTTACGTAAACACACACAGACGGACACAGGTACATGTCATAACCCTCGTAATGAACCCAACAGGAAGTCTCTCTCTCCGAACGGCCAGGTACACATGTGAGGTCAGTGGACGAAGCTAGTTACCATAGGTCAACTTGAGAGGGAGTATCATCACCACCAGGTGGGGTGGTTTGTAGTGATGTGACGGGAGGGTGAGTAAAGACATCTCTCTTCTCCCACCCCCCCTAGGAACCTCCTGTCATTGTTGTCCTGCCAGACTCTCGACACGAACAGGTGGGTAGCTCCGGGATTATTCTAGGGGTACATGTCTACGTCTTTAGCTCAGATCCTCTCTAACTCAAGGTCTGACTCCAGACAATGACCGATAACTCACCGTGTCTTCTCCAATCTTCGACTTAGTGAACCGACCCGAGGTGGGTGATACAGAAGACTTCTGTGGGACCTGGAGGTCGTTGGACTCACGAGTCTGTGGGAGTCTCCTGTACCATGACTTCACAAAACCAAAGAGGAACAGGTGGAACAGTAAAAAGTCTTTTTAGTTCCGGACCCACAAGATTCCCACACCCAAGTCAAGTGTGTCGTAACCGAGGTGACCGGACACTTGAGATGACAGGTTTCCCGGGGTGTGAGTCTTACCCGGGGTGTGAGTCTTCCCTGGGGTGTAGACGAGAGGGACAGAACTTTACGGATTATAAAGAACTTGTTCCCCAGGGTGTGAAAACACAGGGTGTGAAAGTAAAGAGTGACCGAGGATGTTTAACCCATCGACCAGGACCCGAGGATCATGTTATGATTGCTCCTTCCTTTTTATAGGTAGTAGGAAGAGGAAGGAAGGAATAGTTTAAGTATTCGTTTAGGATTACGGAAAAGGAAGTTGAAGAAAAGACAACGGAAGGTAATTTGAAGGAGGAACGAGTGGGGGAATCTAGTACAATGACCAGAACTCGGGTCCTAACAAGTCACAAGAATTTCAACAAAGTTTAGAAACACTACGTGTTAATAAAAAAAGGGTGTCACAAAAGTAAGGATAAAAGGTACAGACATAAATTGTATGAGTTATAAGAAGTCGGAATACTGATATTTCTAATAATAAGATCCTTCGTAAAATTACAGGAAGGGAAGATTAATACATTACATATGAAATTGACACAAAAATGATTAACTACAAAGGGAGTAATACCTATAAAATAACGAAGAAATGTGTAACATAAAAAAAAAGAAAAATTTAAATATATAAATAGAATAAATCTCCTATTAATGAAATGTTATAAAATATAATCAAAAAAAAAAAAAAAAAAAAAAAAAAAAATTCATTTTTT